>OX387426.1:25369484-25702775 GCA_947563755.1 Lochmaea crataegi
CATAATATTATGGAATATCATTTTTAATCATACAAAGGGCTTCGGAATAATCAGCATCAGCTTTGAGCTGCTTATTTATCGAATTGCTGAGCCATTGGAAAATGCCCCAAATGTAGAAGAAAACATTACGTAAAACTACCTATGGACCATGGTCTTCAGAATCGTAAAGGCTCTCTCTCAATATTTCCGGCCCTGGAAGCTAACAACCTTCGATTATATAAATTAAGTATCGGGAACAGCAGATAAATTGTCTAGAAGTAATATGCAGGAAAAAACAGCGTATAAATTGAAAAATAAATTTTTTAATAGTGTACTTACTAACATGCATACCTATTTGAGTAATCTTTGTGTACTTCCTCAATGCCAAAGCTAGTTGGCCATGCTAATACAAATACTCCGAAGTTGGCGCCGAGACCACTAATGATCTCTACGAGATACTGTGGAGACCGCATCATATCGTTATTTGTCAAATTTGGGGTTGCACACGCTCCTAGTTAACTTAGTTGAGTGGGTGGGTGCAAATTTGAGAAATTGGAGGATAAGTGTTCTTGGTACAGTAATTGCCTGTTTTGTAGAAATAAAGTTGGTTAGAATAATGCATAAATATTAAAAATTAATGAAGTATTCTCACAACTACTGTCCACTAGACGTTTCTCAAAAATAATATAAGATAGAAGTATGTATTAGATACATTTTCGACATTTTAGAGTTAATCTATAATATTATTTTGACAACACTTCCGGTTTTATATTGAGTTGATATTAAATTTGTTATTTTAAATGGAATACCCTGTATATTTCCATATATGTCTTTAGATGTGAAAGGATCTGAATACACAATGTTTTTTCAAGTAGCCTTAAAAGTAATAATCTAGTGGGGCTCTTGGCCATTATTTGCAATCAATCGATCTGGAGCGATTTCTGGTAATAAACCACCAAATGGTTATTATGGCATAGAACATCGTCCATTTGATACAAGAAAATTTCTATTTGTAGGTTGTTTTGTGTTCTTGGTCTCAGGCCATTTCTTATTATATTAGCATATTTTTCTTCTGTCAAATTTTTTTCCCGCATTACAAGTGCATTTGCTGGATCCCAATAATTACTGTTCTGTCTATTGAAGATTTCGTTCCTCGTGAATTTTGCCTTATCGGTCCAGATAATATTATCTCAAAAACTTGGATCTTAACTTTCAATAAGCAGTCACTCAAAATATTCGATCCTCCTAGGTAGGTCTGCATCTTTCAAATGCTGGATGCAGTGAAATTTATACTCTCACTTATGAACTGAGAAATTTTTATAATTCTCGCACTCGTTTGCTTTGTAAGATTTGGTATATGAAAATTCATAATTGAAAAAAATGTGAAAATTCTTCTTTGTGATATATTTCTCATTCTCAAATCTCAGTACAAATGGGAACTTGAAATTTTTTAATTTTAGTGAGCTCCTAAAAGACTAATCGCGGGTATGTTTTCAATCTTCCTATTATGTAAAAGAGGGTCAAAAAAATTTTCTACAGTCGCGCGTAAAATGACTAATTACTATATTCAAATGAAATCGTAAAGTCGAGGATTGTTACTTTTCGCTCTAGCGCAAAAAAGGAATCTTTTTCGCTCGCTTATTTAATCATACCATGTCCTCCGAATTTACTCAATTGCTCAATTGGTGACCGCCCTTCTGACTTCTGACCTGACTTCCTATTGGCAAGCGCGTACGTGTGTTCTTCCCTCTCACTTCGACTATTGACTGACATTCTGATTCGAATTCTGACAAATGTGAACAAGTCAGTAGTAGGGATATGAGATTAATGGAAAATAATCGATTAAGTAAAAATCGATTTTTCTTTATTCAAAATTAATCGATTTGTCAAAAACCGATATTAATAAAAAATAAATCGATTTCTGCGAAAAAAATCGATTTTTTTGGTATTATTTTAAAAATTACATGCTTTTCATATTCCGATAATAAACCTTAGAGATTCATTCATTAACAATTTATCAGATTAAAAATCAAATAAAATTATATGAAAATTGTCAAAATTTTTGAAATATGGTCAAAAATGGTCAATAATTGTCAAAAATTGTCAATTATTGTCAAAACCTGTTAAAATGGATAATTTATGTCAATAACTGTCAAAAATGGTCAATACTTGTCAAAAATTGTAAAAAATTGTAAAAAATTGTAAAAAATTGTAAAAAATTGTAAAAAGTTGTAAAAAATTGTAAAAAATTGTAAAAAATTGTAAAAAATTGTAAAAACTAGTCAAAAATTGTCCAAAACTGTCAATAATTGTTAAAATTTTGAAAAATGGTCGATAATTGTCAAAAATGGTCGATAATTGTCAAAAAACTTGAAAAATGGTCAAAACTTTCCAAAAATGGTCAATAATTGTCAAAAATTATCAAAAATTGTCAAAAATTATCAAAAATTGTCAAAAACTGTCAAAAATGGACAACTATTGTCTAAATTGGTCAATAATTGTCAAAAATTGTTGAAATTTTGAAAACTGGTCGAAAATTTTGAAATTTTTTTGAAAAATTGTCAAAAATGGCCAATAATTCTCAAAAAATGGTCAAAAATGGTCAAAAATGGTCAAAAATGAACAATTATTGTTGAAAATTGTACAATTTTTGAGAAATAGTTGATAATTGTCAAAAATTGTTGAAGTTTTTGAAAAATTGTCAAAAATTGTTAAATTTTTTGAAAAATTGTCAAAAATTTTGAAATATGCTCAAAAATTTGTAAAAATGGTCAATAATTGTTAACATTCTTTCTCAAGCGGCAATCTCTTACTTTTCGCTCTAAATACACAAATAACTATTCCCAGAACCGACAGTTTTGGGAAAAAATAGAATACACCAGCATCTTACTCAAAATATCTTGAAATAACATTCCATAAATCACTTTAAAAGTACTCTAGAGACTGGAAGCAGATGATAAGGGACTGGACTGTGTTTTTTTAGAGAAATGTGGGCTTAGGGCTTTCTATGTAACATGAAAATTTTATTTTTCTTCTACCGTACCTGAATTAGATACTTTAGGCACACTGTGGAGTGCGTAAAACTTTACTTCACGCACGAAAATTTCAATCTTGTATTTAGCTATTGTCCTACGAAAATATATAATAAATGGATACAAAATCTGAGTGTTTTTGTTAATCCAATATTGAAATATTCAGTAATCTACCTATGTAATATCGGTACATATTTAATTAATTCTGTAATTCTGAAAAATAATGATAGCATTGTGAGTGACTAACATTTTTTCGTGCATTTGACTTCTGTTTGTAAAGTCAATTTTTCGACTCTTGTGATTGTCGCACTCGCCTAAGGCTTGCACAACATTCGCCAGAAAAGGGTTACTTTACATACTAGTTGCATAAATATTTTGAATACTATAGGATTAGTTGTAAGTTGTAACTAATAAGATAACATTTACAGCTCTTGAATATAATATGTAACTTATGGAAGTTAAAGATGTTTTTTCCTCACTTTTGCATGTATATTTTATTTTCTGTATGTTATTCCTACTTTATTAAATTTTTATAGGCACGCAATTTCCTAATGTGGGTATTTGAAAATAAAAATTGTAATTATAAATTCTTCTATTTCTAAGTAAATAATAGTAAATTTTAAAAACTTTCGCGATGTTAGAAATAAAAACCAACTCGTTTTATTAGCTTACATTACAGCGAGTATAAGTAACAAACAAAATTCGATTTTTTTTCGCCAGCATTCTTTTCTTAGTGAAATTATTTTTAGTACGAATTTTACATTTGAAAGTAATGTATATCGGGAGTGTGTTTTTCGATGAAAATAACTTAATTTACTATGAACAAATGTATTCTTGTAATTTTGGTGACATTTAAAGTGATAATTATTGATTTACAGTTTAGTGGAAATGATTAGTAAGTTTTTAAAATTGTTAACTTCCCAATGCTACTGATATAAAACAAAAACCAAGTGCTAGACTGTGCAATAATAATATACTTCATTTTAATAATACCTTTATTAGTTCTCCTGCGCACCTAAAGGTCTGTTCCAGCCGCAATCAGAAACTGTCAGAAACGGTCAGAGTATAATGCTTAGGACACATATTTAACACGTACCGTGTTAACACGTCACGTCATAATGCGACACATCATATTATATGCTGAAATGTATGTTGTGAAACGTGTGTTGAACGCTGGAATTTGTTTTTTGAAAATGTGAAGAGAGAAGTTGTTTAGTATCAGTGTCAGCCTGCTACGGGTATATATTTTTGTCATTTTAATGGAGCACCTACCCGAAGAGATGGACTTCTGACTTATCTTTTAGCTTGTTACTCTTTTGGAAGGATCATTTAACACATGAATTTGAGTCTGTTGATACTTCCGTAACCAAACTTCTCGTAGCCCGGTCTTCATCGCCATCTCCTTCATCTTGCCTTTCAACATCAACAGTCGTATTTGTGTCACTCTCCTCAGTTTGACTTTCCGCGTTATGTTCATTTTGAGACTGGAAGCTGTTTTGCGGTGTTCTGGGTTCCATATGGGGTGGCAAAAATGACATTTGGTCTTCAAATTTCCACTTCAGAATTGTTTTTGTTGCCTGCCCAATAGTAGTCTTTCTTTTTTTTAATGCGTTGGTGTAGGCATTTCTCAGCTTTGTCCAGTCATCTTCACATTCTTGTTCTGAAAAAATAATCTGTATCATAAAATCTATATTTCATATGTAGTGGATAGCATAATTAATTGATCTTCCATTTTCTGCTTGATATTTCGCGCCGGAACGCAATAACATTCTGATGAAAATCTGGCCACTCTTGATATTGAAAACACGAGTTGTGACGTATTTAAGCGTGTTTTCGGCATCTGATAACACATCATAGTAATATGTATGGGTCTATTTGAAATAACGTGATAGATTTTTCTATAACACGTGTTAACTGGTGTTAACACGACACGTGTTAAATATGTGTCCGTAGCTTAACTGATCGTTTCTGACGGTTTCTGATGGAGGCTGGAACAGACCTATAGTTTCTATGTAGCTGAATCTTTAACGTTATTGGATCTGGTGAACTATATGGAACCATGAGTCTTAGACTGATTTTCCAAAAAAATCGATAGTACTCTTCTATTTTGAAGGTTATTCTTCGAACAATTTTGGGGAAAATTCAAAATGTACAAATAAAAATCCAAAAACAGATCTTTTTGTCAACATTTTCATTTTAAATAATACACAGTTTAAATTTGTCACACTATACAGGAAACTACTCAAAATCCTTCTCAGTTCAAGAAAAAATTCTTTCATTTTCTGTTCAATATTGTTCTAAATACAGTATTTTGGAAGGTATATATTTTTATTGAATAAGTGGGGTCCGGTGAACTATACCGAACCACGTGTTTTTGACTGAAAAAAATTGATAGTAGATCCATCAATTTTGTCCCGATATTTTATACAAAAAACAGTTTCAATGTGTCGCACTGTATCGGTAACTACTCATAAGATATTTTCTCTGTAATTATATGAAAAAATTCCATTACTTTCCTCACAATAGCATTAAAAGTACCGCTTTAACAAGTACGTATTTACATGTTTATAACTTTGTGTATTTGATTAACAAAAGTCAGGAAAAGAATAATCTAGAGGTGGGTACATTTCCAGTTCCGTTATTTTAAATATTTCATTTTTCAGGTTGATATAATTCTGGAAGACTAACGTGAATAAGATATATTATTATAGTATTTTATCTCGACAATAAAAAAACGTAATGTGTGTTATAAATTCTTGGATATTTTTCACAAAGGGGAAGGAGAAATAGTTTTTTCATTTACCCTTCCCATTCTTAAAACATATCCATACACAAGTTTTTTATGAAGGGGAAGGGTGAATCGAATTATTATTTTCCCTTCCCCTTCCTAATGTATGTTTCAAATAACGCATATGTGCATAAAATTATTTTTTTCAAATAACTCTTCCACTCACCCTTCCCCTGTAAGAAGGGGTTATTTTTCCTTCCCCTTCTTGAAGAACATTAGTATTGAAAATTTGGAAGCAGCACAACAGACAAACATACCAACTACTTCTTTGTGGGTAGCATAACAGTGTATTTATACAGGCTAATGAATTTGAACCTAAGTAGTTTTTTTAAGTGCTATACAGTAGAATAAAAGGAGTCAAACTGTTGTTCTTTTATAATATTGACTTAGGAACAGTTTAGTTCTTGATATTTTAGGAAGCTGAATAATCCCAGCTATACTCACAGTTTCACAACTATTTGACATTTGACAAGCAACCATCATTTGATGTCACTTATTAATAAAAAATATATACCTCATAAAAAATATTATATATTTGGATCAATATTAGAGAGAAAGTAGAATTTTGGGTGAAATTTTTTTAAGCTTAAACCAGTGTCAAAAAATTTTTTTCAGTATATAGATGCCTCCCCAAACACAAAATCACGAAAAAATTTCTGCGGAAATGCATTATTTTCCTGACTTTAGAATAACTGAAACCAGTTACATGAAAACTTTTTTATGTTTTATATTTTAAATACTTTTTTAAACATAAACACGCAAAAAAAATTGCTGCGGAGATATGTGATTTTCATTTTTATAATATGGATAATTTGTAATATAAACAATCTGGAAGTTGAGTTTAATCCTCTTCCCGACCTTCAATACAGATCAATGAATAATATTATCTATTCTTATCAGCTTAATATCGCTTCCAAAATCTCAAGAGACAAACTTGTATTATGATTCCTGGCCCTCCAATTTTCGGCAGAGACATGTAAAAACTTGTCGAACGTTTTTGTACACTCCTGTTTACCGAGTCTAATTGCGGAGTAAAGGTCGAATCATTCTAAATTCTACAATATTTTATCAATAATTGAAAATGGTATATTTCGGCGAGAAGGTTTTTGCGTGTTTATGTTTAGAAAATTGTCTAAAATGTAAAACAGAAAGGTATTTTCTTGTAGCCGGTTTCAGCTATTCTAAAGTAGAGAAAATGAAAATTATGCATTTCCGCAAAAAAATTCTCTCTGTTTGGAAAAGCATCCAAACTGTAAATAAACGAATATTTCCTACATAACTGATTTCAGCTAACCGAAAGTTCATCCGGAATGTTTTCATGGAGAAAAAAGAAAAAATGATTTAGAATAGCTTCCTGTATAGTGTGACACATTTGAAAATATCGGACGAATTTAATTGCCTTTAAAAAATCCTTTTTGATTTTTCTCTGTAAATTCTGAATTTACCACAAATTTCTCAACGGATAATCCTCAAAATAGCTGAGTACTATCGATTTTTTGCAAAATCAGTCAAAAACTCGGGGTTCCGAATAGTTCACCGGGCCCGAAATAGTGATATTAAAAAATACGTGTCTGTCAAATATCAAAAAACTTTGACTACAAGTAGAGGTGTGTTTATTCAGCTCCCTAAAGTATCAAGAATCTGAACTGTTCCAAAGTTAATATAATGATAAAACAGCAAGTTTTCACAATTTTTTGTTGTTCTTGTAGTAGAAGGGCGAATTGAATAATTATTATCTCTTCTTCTTCTTGAATATCTTGATGTGCGTTAGATTGGATATTGTTCAAGAAGGAGAAGGGTGAATGAAATGATTACATTCATTCATTTTTATTGAAGATAAAAAACAACTTTTATAGAATACACATTCAGATTTATGGTTTTGGTCATGGAGGCTATACAAGGAGATTGAACTCCATGTATTCCAATTTCTGGTCCTTATAGAGGGCTCCACATAAGTTAGGGTACCAAAAAATCTGACGACAGCCAATCATAAAACTCGAGTTCATGATGTTTTATTGGTTGCTAGCTACATTGACAGTTCGCTGTTCACGAGTGAGGTGAATGAGGTTAGGTCAGAGAAATGGAAAATATTGTGCATTAGAAATCCGTCTTTTGTCCTCGTTTTCAAAAATATCGAAAATTGTAATCGTTTGGTGGTAAAATAATTAGTTCCACTCTGTGTTGCTGAATGTTTTTATCTTTTTACGTGATGAAAAATATGAATATTATACTATCATGTCTTCTCTTCAGTATGTAATTTTAGAACACACTTGAAGGTCCAGCACAGTTAGAATGAGTATAAGTCTTTAAAAGAGAAATTTGAAGAATAAAGAAGACACTCTACGTACAACTAAGTATATTCTAGAACCAAGTTCACAAGTTGCCAATTGTAATGTTGTGAGGTCACCAACTCAAAGCTGGTCCTGTCCCTCGATTACAAATTCTGGTTAATGCGCTTCCTGGAACCTTCTGGACTATTGCAGTATTTACGCATATGAGGAGTGTCATAAAATACTAGAACTTTCCAGAACCGATAAGGACTATATATACGCGGGTTTTTGAGTGCGTGGAATAATTATTGAAACAATTAGTTCCAAAGAATTAGTGAAACGGACAGTAAAGAGTTAGTTCACAGAAATTCTTAGTAATCGGACAGTGATTGAAAAAGTGAACATAAATAGTGTAGTATTTAAGTGGTAAAAATAAATTAGAACTATTATACCGAGTGTAAATAAATTAGAAGACATTAAGTATAGTGTGTATATAAATTAAGTTTAATACAGTGTGTGCTTCTTTAAATAAATAGATAGTAATTAGCCATAGTGTGTATAATTTTATCCCACAAGTGAAAACTATTTAAATAAATAACAAAAACATTACATTGGTGTCAGAAGTGGCATAATATAAATAAATAATTACGTGAAAAATGGCTAAGAGACTAAGTGACCTGAAAGTGACTGAACTGAAAGCAGAATTGGAAAATCGCGAGCTGGAAACGTCCGGAAAGAAGTGTGAAGGTTGAAAATAGCGCTGGAAGATGACGGATTGGATCCGGAAACATTTTTATTCAACGACGAGGCTTCCACCTTAGTCTCGTCAATTTCCGCTAATATGGACGAGAAGATTTCTACCATGCCATTTCTGCCGATATCTTATCACTGAAAAACGACATTGCCGCTGAAGTCGAAAATAAAAGTTCGCCTCTAAAAGCAGACATTGAGAAAATGGAGAATAAGATAACAACAATGGACGAGAAGATTGAGAATAAGATAACGACCATGGACGAGAAAATGGAGAATGCGATAACAACAATAGACGAGAAAATCCAGGAGTTAGAGAGAAAAATGGCAGATTTAAGAACACAACATATGCCAACAGAAGAAAAAAAGATCAAACAAATAAAACCATGCAAGCCAGAAGCACACCCCAAGACAGAAGATATTGGCAGTTTTGCCCGAGTCAAGGCCCCAACCTTCGACGGAAAGATGTCGTGGACCAACTATGTTAAACAGTTTGAAGCAGCCGCTAGAGCGGATAATTGGTCCGATAGAGAAAAGGCAGTGAACTTAACAATCGCGCTTCGGGGAGATGCCTTAGAGCAGCTGACTTCGAGCAGCTGAAGAAGAGGTTGGACATGCGATACGGTCACGAACATCTAGAACACTTGTACCAATCTCAGATGATAAACCGAAGGCAGAAACTGGACGAAACTCTTCAAGAGTATGAAGTGAATATCGCCCGACTATTTCGATTTGCTTATCCATCAGCACCGGAGAACATGATGGGATGTCTGGGCATCCAGGCCTTTATTGATGGCTTGCGTGACCCTGATATGCAGAGGACGCTTCGTTTGGCGCATCCCAAAACATTGGCCGATGCATTAACTGCTGCTCTTGAATATGAAGCAGCCACGAAGGCTTCGGGGTACAACAAAGTCAGGACCATTAAAAAAGAAGGTGACGAAGATAGACTTGACCAGATCGTCAACTCGATAAAAAGCATGGTAGACAAAAGACCGAAAAAGATTAGATGCTGGAATTGTGGTGAGCTAGGGCATGTACGCAGTTCGTGTAAGCGCCCTAGGACTCCAGCAAACCAAGAACCCCAGAACCAGGAAAACTAGAACGACATGCCATTCGGGCTCTGTAATGCGCCCGCGACATTTGAAAGACTCATGGAAAATGTCTTGAGAGGGTTATCTTGGAAAACATGCCTGGTCTATTTGGACGACATCATAGTATTGGGGAAGACATTTGAGGACCACCTGAAGAATTTGGAAGCCGTATTCAAACGACTTCAAGCTGCCCAGCTCATGTTAAACCCGAAGAAATGTCAGTTATTCCAAAACCGAGTCAACTGTCTGGGTCATATTGGGAGCAATGAAGGAGTGGCGGTAGATCCAGAGAAAATTGCTTCCATCAAGCAATGGCCGCAACCTACCGACAAACAACAAGTTAGGAGCTTCCTTGAACTTTGCACGTACTATCGAAGGTTCATAAGGAAGTTTGGGGATATTGCGAAGCCAGTAACTCGACTCACAGAAGAAACCAGAACTTTTCATTGGGATGAGGAATGTCAAACTGCTTTTGAAACCCTGAAGAGACGTTTAACCACGGCGCCGATACTAGGATATCCGTTACCAGAGGGGACTTCATTCTTGACACTGATGCAAGCAACGTAGGGATTGGAGGAGTGCTCCCACAGATCCAAGAAGGACAGGAAAGAGTGCTGGGATATTTCAGTAAAGTACTCTCCAAAGCAGAACGAAACTACTGCGGCACGAGAAGAGAACTTTTGGCGGTAGTGAAGTCTGTGGAACACTTTTATCAGAATCTGTATGGAAGGAAATTCTTGATACGGACTGATCATGCAGCACTCAAATGGTTGATGCAGTTCAAGAATCCCGAGGACCAGATCGCTAGATGGATTGGAAGTCTTCAAGAGTACGATTTCAACATGGAACATCGGGCTGGTGTGAGTCACCGAAATGCCGACTCTCTGTCTAGACGGCCGTGTCCAGCAGACTGTTTCCACTGCAACAAGGCAGAATCTAAGGAAGCTGCAGTTTCAAGAACTACAGTTGTCAATGAAGAATGGTCATCCACCAGGATCAGAGAAGATAAGGAGAATGATCCTCACCTGAAGATGATCCAGCAATGGAAGGAAGAAAATCGGCAAGAAGTGTCAATATTTTCACCGACTCTCAAGACATATTGGGACCAGTGGGACTCCCTTGTCCTGGAAGAAGGCCTGTTGAAACGAATTCTTGAAAACGATGATGGTTCTGAGAATAGGAGACAGTTAGTTATGCCGAGATCAAGAGTAGCTGAGGTACTGAGGAAGTTACACGAAAGTCCATCAGGAGGTCATCTGGGAGTGAAGAAAACCCTTCAGCGAGTCCGTGAAAGATTTTATTGGACGAACATCTCCGACCTTGTGAAGGACTGGTGTAAGAAGTGTACGTCTTGTGCTACGAGTAATGGACCACATCGCAAGAGAAAGGCACCCATGAAACAGTATAATGTCGGAAGCCCATTCGAAAGAATTGCTTTAGACATCGCTGGACCATTTCCGACGACAGAAAATGGTGGTAAATACATCCTGGTTGTGATCGATTATTTCACAAAGTGGGTAGAAGTTCACGCGATCCCGAATCAAGAAGCCACATCTGTCGCGGATGTATTGGTGAAGGAATTCATCTGCCCATATGGAGTGCCCTTGGAAGTTCACAGCGATCAGGGAAGGAATTTCGAAAGCCACGTATTCCAGGAAATTTGTGACAAGCTTGGAATGAAGTGTGAAGTGTGTGTTTCTTCAAATAAATAGATAGAAATTAGCCATAGTGTGTATAATTTTATCCCACAAGTAAAAACTATTTAAATAAATAACAAAAACATTACAGTAAAAAATAACTTGAAGATGAATAAAGAGATATTATGTTTACATTATATATGAAGTTTTTCAGGATCAGGCTTCCTGAATAGTAAAATATTAGCTACACAAAAATATGAAAAGAACGGAGAGAAAAAAAAGGAAAAATCACTTGAAATGCTTGGAGGAAATGTGCCACTTCAAATGTACTATATTAAATGGCCTTCCAATTATTGAGAATTGTAACTAGGAGGAATACAGTTTGAAAACATAAGAGGTATGTATAGATAAATAACCAGTAGTCGTAAGCTCTAATAACACACAAATTTGGCCCTATCAATAAGAAGTAATAAAACAATTACAAAATTAATAATATCTAATATTTCAGGTTATTTTTCCATGAAATGAATGAAAAGATGATTGCTTCCGAACTGTTCAAGCCTTTACAACAAGAAATTATGAAAATATTGAATATACAGAGAGTTGCAAGAGAAGTAATTTACTACACACTATGTAACTTTTTTTTCCTAAATATAAAGTGTACAATCCTTCGATCATTAAACATTGTTCAAAGACAGTCAGTATTTTTTCTCTAACTTGATACTTACCTATCCTATGGCCTGTTATAATTATCTAGCTTAGGTACTACGAGTGATAAGTGAACTGTTTAAGTTAAAATAAAGTACTTAGGATACTTCATATTTACTGCTCAATTTACCAATGGGCTTTAAAGGATTACAAGTAAGAGGGTAAACTTTGTATATTCTGGCAAAAAATGTTGAAAACAAAAAAAATTTTAACTAAAGGATATCAGAAAATACATAATATATCTTGATACTAGATTGGTTTTAGAGAAAATGATCAACTATGCATTCACTATCGAACCTGACATCAAATATACAAACCTCTACTCTATGATTAAAACATGGTGCTGCTATTTTTCTAGGCATTACTGAAGCGTTTGATGGTGTTTGGAACTGTGGTATGTTCAACAAACTATATGAAATGATGTGCTCTAAATACTTGCTATTAATCTTTGAAACTACCTTAGTGATAGAACACCACAAGTAAAAGTGAATTACAGTTTTATGCTGAACATTTAAGGACTTCTTCAGTGCTCTTCACTGTCCTATTTGCTCTACGATCTATCTATACTGTTACAACTATGATTTAGCAACAGATCATTTAAATTTGCAAACATACATATTGCAGTTTCTAGATGACATGGCATTGATCAGTAATAATAAACTCAAAATAACAGTGAATGAGCTACAAAAACTAACAGAATAGTGAAATGGTTTAACATGTGTAGGATGAATCCCAAAGCCTTAAAAAGGCACAACTTACTAATGACATTAATTCATGCTCAGATTTTCAATATAAAATATATTTAAATAATTCGTATCATACAAGAAAACCATTTTCTAAGTACTTTATTTCAACAATACAAAAATTACAATTTACAAAAGTTTATTTCCTAATGAAGCAAACATAGTGGAAAGACACAATTAGTAAAATACATACAAGTACGTACACAAAATATATACCTGTGGACGTTCTGTAACTGAACTTGCACAAAACATTCATTGCACTATTTTGAATCCTCTGGGTTTTATCTATGAATGTTATTCCACAAGTGCCCCACACTGGAATTAGGTAGCAGAAGATTGGTAAGAAATAAGTGTCACCGATTAGTTTCAATGTCTTATGGTTTGAGTAATCCCTACATTGGTAAAGTGCACCAATAATTTGCAAACATAATTTTTTTATTTGATGTGTATATGTGCTTCAATTTATGTTCCCCCCTTATTTATATTTTCATTTCCTATTTTTATCTAAATATTAACTGAATTCATATTTTTTTTTTGTATAAAAAACATACCAGTAATTTTTTCAAATTAGTTTTACAGCTTATTCCTTATCAACCATCTCTACTCTTTCTTCAAATCATTGTTCACCTTTTTCCTTCCACTTCTGTAGCTACAGAACAGATAATGTCATCAGCAAAAGTGAAGTATTTTGTCTGCAATTGTGCTTTTTCTAGACTTCTCACAAGTAAGGTATATAATTGAAGTCTATCATAATAAATATTTCCTTTCCTACTTTATTTATCTTTGAATATTTTGGTTTTGGTTACTTAAATTAAATTCAATTCACGTCTTCGTTTTAAATAATTTTCACTACCAACCACTGTTGCAACAATTTTCAACAATATGAATTTCTAACAATCTCAATTTTCTAGTTTTTATTATTCACAAGTAATGTTTACTATTTGCCTATTGTCAAATAGGTCAAATATGAAAAGTAAGGTTATTGTCGTGACAGCTCAAAAATGGTAACCTAGCTACAATGCGCGACGCCGCGGTGAAGAAACAAACTGCTTAAGTAGACGATTTTGAGGATAGATTTTGTCAATTTTCCCGTATGAGTTCGATCTACTTATCTAGCCTCCATGGTTTTGGTTAAGGATTCTGTTCCACGTAAAGTGTCCTGTCAATTATGTGATTAAAATTATTGCTATACAAAATAGCCTAACAAATATACACTTGAAAAAGTGTTTCAAATGATATTATATTAATGGAAAAGTGATTTTTTTTATATAACTAGTGGGAATATACATTTTTAACCTCCCATCACTCGCGCACGGTGTGTCAGACCGGCCCTGTGAAGAAATTCCAGTTACTTGGATTTGAGTGGGAATTTGGTACTGTGGCTCCATATACCTCTCCAGTCGAGAATCAACCACCGTCGAAATACGTTTGCAGAGTAAGAAAAAACATTATAACTTCATTATTTGGGAACACGGTCTAGTACACCGGGCGCGACTGTTGAGTACACACTTTTGTACTTTACTATAAGATCTGGTAAAATTTAATCGGTAAGTGATTTAAGTTGTTTAACTTTTTTTTTTGCTAATATATTTATTATATTATATAGATATGGACTACAAGAAGGAACAAGAAAGATTATTGAAATTATTTGAGGAAGTTTCGACTGACGAGGAGACGTATGACAACGAAGATGATGAGGATGAACAAAATGAAATTGATCATATAGAAAAAAGATCTGAATGTAGTGATACTAGACAAGAGTTTGAAGATGAACAAACAGAGGGAAATGATGATAGTTTCAGGAGAAGCGCGTACTTTATAGGTAGAGATAAAATGACAAAGTGGAAAAAACACTGTCCACCGAAAAATGTGAGAACACGTTCTACGAATAAATATGTACGATTGCCAAACGTAAAACAATTTGTTAAGTCTAAACAACACCTTTGGGTATTTGGGAGTGCATGTTCGATGACGAAATGCTAAATTTAGTTGTGGAATGTACGAATATAAAAATTGAGAATGTTGGGAATAAATACAGCAGAGAAAGAGATGCGAAACCTACCAACATTGCTGAAATAAAAGCACTAATTGGCCTTCTTTATCTTGCTGGTGTTAGGAAAGCAAATCACATGAATTTAGGAGATCTCTGGAGAGCAGATGGCACTGGTATTGAAATTTTCAGGCTCGTAATGAGTAGGGCAAGATTGGAGTTTCTCTTGCGCTGTCTCCGATTTGATAATTTTCATACCAGACAAGAAAGAAGCGAAATAGATAAACTGGCTCCAATACGAATGATTCTAGATAGATTTAACAGCAATATAAAAAAATGTTATTCTCATTCTGCTTACGTTACCATAGATGAAAAACTTGAGGGTTTTCGAGGAAAATGTAGTTTCAGGCAATACATTCCTAGTAAGCCCAATAAATATATATGGCATCAAAATTTTAGCTATTTCTGATGCCAAGCAGTTTTATACTAGCCACTTGGAAGTTCACGTTGGAAAGCAACCCAATGGCCCTTTCCAAGTAAGTACAGATACGCAATCAGTAGTAGAAAAACTTTGTGAACACATTTATGGTACCAATAGGAATGTTACTGTGGATAATTGGTTTTGTAGTATTCCTCTAGCTGATAGTCTCAAACCAAAAATTTAACTTTATTAGGAACTATTCGAAAAAATGAAAAACAGTTGCCAATAGAATTTGTACAAAACAATGGTAGATGCATTGGTTCTTCGATGTTTGGTTTTCATGATGAAATAACCTTAGTTTGTCATATTCCAAAAAAAAATCGAGACGTCTTACTTATCTCTACAATGCACCATGGAGATGACATTGATCCTGTCTCAAATAAACCTGAGATGATTATAAAATATAAGCAGACGAAGAGCGGAGTAGATGTGGTGGACAAATTATGCACGCAATATAATTGCGCTGGTGCTACAAGACGATGGCCCATGGTGCCTTTTTTTAGTTTGTTGAATGTAGCAGGGATAAACTCTTTTGTAGTTTACACATCTTTATATGATGAATCTAAGACACCACGTAGAGAATTTTTACTGCAACTATCGATGTTACTAGTAAATGACTACCAAAAAGTAATTGTGTATAGTAATTTACCAAGAACCATTAGAATGAGACTTAGGGAGATATGTGGCTCACCAGCAGAACAAGAAGTACCAACCCGAATTCCCGGAGCTCAAGGTCGCTGTGCTGTATGTTATTTGCGGAAAAATAGAAAAACTAAATATTTCAGCCAAATATGTGCAAAATATTTGGGTTTGGAACATGTTAAAGCATTGTGTAATTCATGTTATGAAAATGTAAGCTAAATGTTCTTGTTATCGTTTCTTATAATTATTATTTTTTGTCTTAGTTTTAATATTGAATGTTCTCTTTAAGTTACAAATATACAAATGTAATAATACTTCCGAATTTTCTTTTTTTTTCCCAAGGTTTTTTGTATTTACATGGGTGCCTGCAAAAAATAGTGACGTTTCAATTAATGTAACATAACTATGATGTAAATTTATATTGAAACAAAATATTATCACAGATCAATTAAATATTGTAATATTATACAATTATATTGAAAAAACTTGAAAAAATCTATATTTAGTGATGGAAGGTTAAATACATTCCAGTACAGTGTGATACAATGTTTTTTCCATTTATCGAGCTAAAAAGTGAGAATTCAAGGGCCTGCAATGTTTTTTACTTCTCTAGAAATTCTGAGTTTACCGCAAATTTCATCGATTTTTTTTATTTTAAAAAGGTAATTGATGAAATTTCCTAAAAATAAGTCCAGCCTTCCAGAACTTTACCGACAATATTTATAATTTTCATCTAGAGTTCAAAGTTGGGCTGAAAACTGCTTCCGGTTTCTACATTCCACAACTCAGTGTGCAAATATAGTTCATTGACGAAGTCCATAACTGTTTCATGAGACCAAGTATTAATTTTAACCTCCGAAATGTTCACAACGTCAAGAAAACGCAAAAACAAATGAGGATGGTCACTGGTCACAGTACGAGCGGTAGCAAGTTAAGATAAAATGATATATGATAAAAATATTGAAACAAACTTTAGAATTATCTCCATTTTTAACAACTATGATATTTGATATCCTTCGCCACCAATAATACCAGTTGGTTTTACGTAGATAGAATGACGTTAACGTCTCTTTGTAAGACTTTGTAACCTTTTTTCAATACAACTGCACAATTTTGATCAACATAGTTAGGACAGTGAATATCAAGATTGAGTAATGACAAAGAAATAAAATTGTTTTGTAAATTTCCATTATGAATTAATTTTTTTGTCTGCTAATGATGTGGAAACGTGCTGTAACCAAAAATTCCCTCCTATTTTTAAAAACAACTTTTTGATTTATTTTCCATTTTATTTAACCAAATATTATCGATAAAAGTAGTCGACCAAATAAATCAATAATATTTTGGTTTAGATTTGCATAAAAAACAAATATTTCCGAATAAGCAAAGCATACAAATTGAAAAACAAATTCAAAAGACCCGAGTGCAAATAAATAACACGAGCATGAAAAATTGTTAGGGACGCCTATATTTCACCGGCCATAACGCAAGTAACTGCCGTTTGATCCCCTAACTTTCAATACAATCACATAAATTTTGATATCAACTATAATAGCTCTAATTGAATTATATCCAACGATTTTCATCCATACTTCAGAGAAATGATAGCCAGTGAGAGCGCAGTATTCGTATTTAATATAATAAGTGAAAGTTCTTGTTCATTGCTTATTTTCTTGTCATCGCCTTGTACTGATGAGGCGAAAATACGCCGAAACCGGTCTGCAAGTTATGTTGTCCCTTCTAATTGCAAACCAGAAGGGTTGGTTAAATCTTATAGATCATACCGACCCAGTTTGATTTAGAAGAGTAATTCAATGTCTGTTGGGGCATAGCCCGGGAAGTAGTTGTTGCTTCTTAGTTGCTCTTTTTGAAAAATACTTTTCAAAAATTTGTTGTAAAGCGTTAGAATAACATATTTGTTCTTCGATGTCTATTGGTAACACGCTGTACTGAATACGACAATTTTACAGGAAACTGTAATAATACTTTAATAACATATTTCCCCAATATTTACACTCATGTACATTTTATGGTTTCCGAGATACAGGACTTATCCAACATTTTAGTCTTGCTTCATCTACAAAAAATCAAATTTAGAAGTGACAAAAACGTGCAGACTTCACTGTATTTCAAATAATCTTTTTCACTACGAATGAGTATTTAGTTAAGTCTATTGAAAACTTAATATTCTTATTTCCGAAAAAGTATATTTGTTGCAGTGGATTTGAAAAAATAGATACAATGGTTATATAATAAAAACGTTCAAAACGGTTTCCATTGTTTTGTAAGTTATTTAAATTTTGAAAATATTTTCCCACTGTATCTTATGTTACAAATAGGAAAACGAAAAAATGACAATTCTTGTCGGACTAGTGATACATACCTGTTTTCTTGTAGGACATTGTTTCATTTGGGTAGAGAACACACTAACCTATTATGTAATATTTTTGTCCTACAGTTAGTAATGAGAAAAATGGTCTTGTGGTATTAACAATTTCTGAGCGTAGGACCGGGATAACATACCACGCAATTTGTAACAATATGACTGTTAAATTATTTAAATATTAACTACCTAAGTGAAAAAATCAGCTGGTTAGTAATCATTTATGATGACCTCGTTATCGATACATGTTGGAAGGAGGGGACTCTTTGATCAAACCATACATTTGGTAAGACAAATATTTTTTCGAATAATTTTGATAATTATCTTGAGATTCAACACAAAAGAATTCAATTAGTTATAAACTTTTCAGAATCATCAAATCGACATATTTCATCCTTGCTACCTCTGTTAGCTACCTGTTGGGCGTCTCATCAAAATGAAGCTTCTCACGGAAAATTAGCTTGATAGTAATCAAGTGCAAAAATGTACCATGGATCCTGGACTATAACTTATTCCCTTACTTCATAGGACGACAGGCTTGAGCTATTCTTTGTCGTAACTCTTCAATTAAGGTAATTATTCTTCAACTAGTCTCTAACTGCCACTGCATAATGGCGAGATGGTCTCCTTTGCTAAAAGTGCAACAAGCGTCCATCTAGAGCTATATTGCTATATTAAATGTTTCTAAATTCATGAGAAAAAATTCGGAAGGCCTGTGTGAAATTATAATGGGTCATGTCTATGACAAAATTTCCTCAGTCCACCAATTTCCGAGATATCATCCCTAATAGGTGCTAAATAAAAATTTTTCCTTAAAATTAAGTAAAGATGGTAACTTGAAAATCTGTAAATTCCGAGCACTCGGAATAACTCACCACCAGAATATTGTCAATATTTCTGTTACATTATAAGGGGGTGAAATTATCAACTCTTACTATATTCAATTCATCAAATCTTTTTGTCGAGATTGAGCTTCGGGAAATTAGAATATCATTCAAAATTTATGTTGTCTCGAACAAAAAATGTTACTCAGCGCCTTTTGGGGGTGATATCTCGGTCAAGGGTGGTCTGAGTAAATTTGGTCACAGGAGAGACCCATCATAATTTCACACTCCTCTAATTTGATTGTGAGATTGTGAGAAAATCTTCATTTTCTCCTTTCAAAATTATCACATTTCGTTAACGGCATCAATATCTTTTCACTAACTAACTAGCTTGTTACAAAAACTACTCTCTTCATAACGCAGTGGGGCAATTAATAAAAATTATAACTCCAAGTCTTTCTGTATGTGGAAATTGTATCGCTCCCTTCAAATCACCCTAGTTATTTCATTCACTACTTCACTGCTCTCTAACGATTTCTATTGTTACCAACTGCTTTCAAAATTTTCGCGATATTAATTTTTGCGGCATGTCGAATTATCGACAAGTGCGTGAACTAATAGTATCATACATACCATAAATTTCTAATAACCAGATTTGAATCACAGCTAGAATGTCATAAATAACGTGTCTTCAAATATGAACTTACCGCCCCTCTTTAGCACAAAAAGTGAAGGTGGGTATTTCTACTGTAGCAGTAACGGTTATTTTTTATTTTAAATTTATTATCAGATGCATATAGAATTATTATTGCTAAATTGATCAGCATCAGTGGATCAATAAATTAGTTCTAGAGTTTTCCCATAAATTGACGGTTCAAACTTTACTTAGATGGAACGCAGCATTGAGATTGTTTTGAACGATGTATGTTCTAACATTATAGGTAATTCTAGTATAAATAAGCTAAAACTTGAGCTCACACCTCGTTTCTTTCAATTTATGTACATTCAAGGCATGGTTTTTTCATGTTTTTGTCAAGAGATATCCACCCAATAACTTTTGTTGCTACCCAACCAGTTCTTCATAGATCCTCGTACTACGGTTTTCAGTAACCCTCAAATGTGTCTTGGTTCTTCCTAGCCAGTCCATGGTTTTAATATGCACTTCTTCAAGATAATTTCCACATTTCGAGCAATATGCGTTTTTGCATTATTATGCATGTGGAAACATTCTTGTCCGATATATGATGCAAATGACATTACGTGTTGATCTGAAATCTCCATATATTTTCCATTTAAAATCACAAGTTCTGTGCGTCCATTCAAGAAATTTCTCCCAGACCATCACTGATCATCCGCCAAACATGTTCCCATTTACCTTCTTACCAATTTCAGCCGAGCTCTACGATAATTTCGTAGCAGCAATTCTGGGTCTCAGATTATTTTCTTTGAGTCGTTTGCGAATCTCTTCCCCACTCGCTTCTTGAAACTGAATTGGCAAACTCTGACTGATCACAAAACGTTCTCTTAAAGCCGAGAGATCTAGGAATCTGTCTTGAACGGGAGTTGTTTTTCCTATACCTTCCTTGTCCCGGTTTTTAAACTCCCTATATTTGTGTAATGCTTGTGACACTGTTGTGTGAGCAGCATTAAACAACCGACCAATTCTTCGGAAACTACAACCTACTACATACAATATTGAGTCATACCTGACCACATTAATCGCGAATTAAATTTCATGTTGTACGTTCCATGTTTATTGGAAGGAATGACTTTAAACCACGAAATTATCAAACCAATGCAATACTAACGTTTGTTCGGCTTGCTTTTCCATAGATGATGACATTGTTTTTTACTCTCCATAGCATCCTAGATTTACTGTAGTGTGTAGTGTTTGAATTTAATGGAATAAAAATATGTTTTGATACGCGTGTTTCTACTCTATCAACAAAGATAATGACTTGTATTAAATAACAATTTATTCGAGAACAGGGCGTTCTAAATTTTTGGGGAAAACATATTTTCTCTTTCTCTCTCATCATAGACTTATAGCTTGTTCAATAAAATAACGATATTTTTCTGTCTCCCTTATGGTTGAATGAGGCATTTGACTATAACTATATTTGAAAACATAATCAAAACTCGTCTTATGTTTTATTGAACGTTTGTTCGCTAGCACTTCCTCCTCTCTTGTTAACGGAACTTCAGAAATAAGGCTACATTCGTAATCAATTCGCTGGCCAAGTGGCACTTTGGCACGCAAGCTAAGCAAATATATTTCAGTGTGATCGTTCACAACGCAATTTGGCGTCAGAGTTGAAGTTGAAGTCGTCGAAAGTGTTTGCAAGCTGCAAACTTTCACTTCGACTTGCACTTCGTGCTGGCTATGGGACATGCGCATTAATTTTTGTTATTTGTTTTTTGGTATATCTGACATACGTCTAGTCCATCACTACTAAACTCCAGTATATACTGCTATAAAAAATAAATCCAAATTATATATTATAACCTCAGACTGAACTAAATACAGACAGAATCATGCTTCGACCATATGTTAAAGGAATCCTGACAATTATTTAGGTACGAACGCGCTTGCGTTAAAGTCGACTTTGAAGTTATTGTGAATGACAAATTTCGTGCCCACTTGCGTGCCAAAGTGCCACTTGGCCAGCGAATTGATTACGAATGTAGCCTAAGACTTAATATTTCTTATCCAAAAATAATTCACACTCAACCATGTTATTTCAATGTAATTTCCTCACTGATGCTGCAACATTTTCATCTCCATTTTTGACGTAAAAATTGCTTGAATAATGTCCATCTCTACACACCGCTCTAGTTTCAGTGAGTTCGGGACTTTGAATGGGATGTGGATGACTCGACAGATGGTCATTTGTTTTGTGATGATATTGTACACTTGACGTTTAGTCGTTTGTACTGTACGGTATAAGTTTGTATAACAATCATTTCGTTTATGTTGACGATACAAAAATAATGGGTTTATATATGAATCGGTCATTATACTCAATTGTTGAACGATATAAAAAGGAAAAGTTAACGTATATAAATGGAAATTTCAACAGCAGTGATTATCATTCAAAATTAAAATTTGAACAAATTTCAAGAGCGAAAATAGCTGGCTTTTTAATAATAATAAATGATACTGTGTCGCTAATGTGTTCACTAATGTCCCTTTAGAAGATGCACTATAAAATGTCAATGAATTTTTCACCTCTTCATCCCATTTTGCCCCTACTACGACGTATTTTCAATGGAGTAATAAAATGTATAAACAAAAAGACGGAATAGCAATGGGAAGTCCTTCGAGTCTGGTTATTGCCAATTTTTATATGGAACAACTCGAACAAACAGCTTACTGACTGCCTCCAAATCTGCAAGCTATTTGATCTGTAATATTGACGACACCTTTGTTATCGGGAGCCATGGTGCAGGAGGACTAAACATTTTTCTTCACCAATAGCATTAACCCAAAAATATAATTTACAATGGAAAAAAAGTGAACAAAAAAAGCGAGTGAGCCTCACAGTGGTCGCATATGATGTGTAACATCTGACATCTCTCCTTGGTAATAAGCAATTTTCAAATACAATCTGGAAAAAAAATATGCAGGTATTATTTGAAATAATTTTTGGTAGCGAAGAATGATTTTTTTTATAAAATTCGTATTTTATTTGATTAAAACTGGGTGTAATAAAATTTTTTATTAAACACATTTTTTATTTTTGTTCAATTTGGGGGGGAGAGCGGATGGTATAAACATAGTGTGTTCATTTAGTTCTGTATTATTGTCTTACAGCGTTATTTGAAGTGCGATGCAAAAATCATTTGGGACCTGAATATGACACCATTTAAGCTACATTTTAAAACTATTTTGGCTTCTACGGTGTGTTCCAAAAAAGGATGCCACAAAAACACATTTTTTCCAATGGAGTGGTGAGGGTATTTTGACACTTTCTAAATCACCATTAAGGTCTACATTACTGGTTGATTTTTTTTTACAAACCTATACAACGTTGCAAAGTTATTACGAAATTCGTCAACATTTATACAGATACAGAAGACATCTTATGTAATTTAAATACTATTCTGAAGATGGATTCACGTAGTTACCAGAAATAAATCGATGGAAGTATGTTTGATTTCAATCATACAGGTTATCCAAAATTTAATGCCAAAGTTCCCAATTTTCAAAGTGAATTTTTTCAAGATTTTCACATGTGACAAACTGTATATTATTGAATATTAGGAGACCCCACTCAATCCCCTTTTTAAAAATATCCATACATGATACCTGACACTGGCAGATTTCTCAAGAAAAGGCGGAATTTGCAAAACGATCAAATTTACATTCACCTCAGTACAGTAGGCCATGAAAAATTTTTGAGAAACTGTGGTTGTTGACAGTGACAGTGACAGTGAATCTTGACAGTTTGGAATATTTATACTCACAACAAGAATTGGTTGATATGGTGTATGCAATCAGAGAATTTTTAGGAAATTGCTTTCCAGTTTCACGAGTTCATGCAAAAAAATATCCTGAAAGGCGGTACCCAGATTCAAGGAATTTCACCAAATTAAAAGAGATATTTGAGAGAATAATGTGGCGTATGGAAAAACGAAGCGGGAGAAAGCGGTTCTCAATCAGAACATTGAATTAGCAATTTGCTTGGCAGTCCAAGATAACCATAAAATAAGTATGGAGAGCTTAGTTATGAATTAGTTACAGCTAGATCATCACTAGCAAAATGTTTAAAAAACATAAATATCACCCCTACCATTTTCAGCAATACCAAAAATTAATAGAAACTGATTAGCCAGAAAAGAACTAATTTTTGTACATGTGCTAAAAACATGTTAGATGAAAATGAATTATTTTTTAAAAATGTGTTATTTACTGACGAGGCAACATTTCACAAGAGTGGGTTTGTGAATCATCATAATTTTCACTAACATGATACAAATAATCCCCACCTAATTCATGTAAATTGCTTCCAACATAAGTGGAGTTTAAATATTTGGGGAGGAGTTGTTGACAGTTGTGTTGTAGAGCCCTATTTCTTCGAGAAACGTTTAACGGGACAATTATTTTCGGAGTTCTTACAAAACGAGTTTCCCCAATTGATTCAGCAAGTTCCCATATTCATTAGAAATAAGATGTGGCTACAATTAGACGGTGCTTCGGTCCATTTTCAATGGGATGTCAGGGTATATTTGGACCAAAAGTTTCCGAATAAATGGATAGGTAGATCAGGACCAACTGAATGGCCACCAAGATCACCTGGTCTAACTAGTATGGACTCCTTTTCTTGGGATCTATTGAATCAAGGGTGTACAAAGAACTGGCTACAACACGGAATGACATGCAAGAAAGGATTCGGCAAGCATTCCGACTCGTGACGCCTGAAATGCTGCGGAATGTTAGGCGATCGTTTTCGAAAAGACTGGAAAAGTGCATCGAAGTTACCGGTCGATATTTTGGACATTTACTTTGATATATTTTCATAATTCACACCACGTATCAGTTAGATAGTTCAAGATTTAGTTGGAATTCACATTACACAATGACTTTCTAACTTGGCAGTTTTATTTCCAGATTTAAATTATTCGAGGTACTTATTTGTTTTAAACGACTATGTACCTGTTTGTTCAATTTTATGTTAGACTAAAGAATAATAATGTTAAAGAGATCTGAGATGAACAAATGGTAAAAAAAAAATATTTACCTGTTGTCCTTTGTAATTTAAATATTTTTTCATAGCCTACTGTACTTAAGTGAATGTGAATTTGATCGTTTAGCAAATTCCGCCTTTTTTTGAAAAATCTGCCAGAGTCCGTTATCATATATGAGTATTGTTAAAAAGGGAATTGGATGGGGATTCCAAATATACAATAATATACAGGATGTCACATTTAAAAATTTTGAAAAAAACCTCTTTGAAAATTGAAGATTTTGGCATTGAATTTTGGATACCCTGTATGATTGATATCAAATATACTTCTATTGATCCGGTTCTAGTTATTACATTAGTTCATGTTTTGAATAGTATTTAAATTACTCAACATATGTTTTTTGTATGTCGGTTCAAATGAGGTAATGTAAAATGATAAATTTTCTTGAATTTCGTAATAACTTGGCAATGTTGTATAGGTTAGTAAAAAAAACTAACCAGTAATGTAGTCCTCAATGGTGATTCAGAAAGTGCCAAAAAACTCCTACCATTACATTTAAAAAAATATATATTTTTCTGTGGCATCCTTTCTGTGGATCACTCTGTAGAAGCCAAAATAATTTTAAAATGTAGCTTAATTAGTGTCATATTCAGGTTCCAAATGATTTTTCATCGCATTTCAAATAACGCCGTAAGAGAATAATGCCGCACTAAATGGACACATGGTATACAGGGTGTTACTATATTCGACCGACAACGCTCTACCCCAGAGAGCTCTTGTTATTTGATCAATTTTGATACAGGAACATTAACCCCTAAAGGGCTTAGTTACCGAAGTACAGGGTGTTAAGAGTTTGAAATCAAAATTCAAAATTTGCCATAAATCAAATTTGGTGACCAATATGCTCCTTAAGAATGTAATATTTTGACACAAAACATCTTTCGAGAAATTCAACCAGTGGCGCGCTATCGGGGTTAGTGGCAAATTCCATCCCCTTATTACGCCACTGGAACAAATATTTTTTTTAAATTTAAATAAAAACCTTTTATGGAGCTGAAATGAACGGTTTTGTAGAAATTTGCTTCTAAACAAAAGTAGCAACTCGTTTATACCAGGAAAGATTCCGCAATCGTCGAATTCCACAACATTCTACATTTGCAAGTATTGAAAGCAGACTGAAAGAAACTGGAAACTTGATCATTAAGAGAAGTAATGCCAGAAGGTCACGAACAACAAGGATTGTGCGTCTGGAGAGGCAACATTAAATAATATTTCTGAAAGGCCATCTTTAAGTATTCGAACTCTAGGCCGTGCATAAAGAGTGGACAATAATTGTACTGTATGGAAAGTTTTAAATGAACAAATGTTGCATCCTTACAAATTCACCAGGGTTCAAGCATTAGAACCTAGAGATTTTCCGGTACGTATGGAATTTCCAAATTGGTATGTCCAAAAGTGTCATGAAAATCGAAATTTCCCAAAATATTTGTTGTATACAGACGAGGCCAAATTTACCAGGGAAGGAATTTTTAACAGACACGTTTGGGATGAAGAAAATCCGCACTATGTTCGTGAACGTGGATTTCAACATAAATTTTCAGTGAATGTGTGGGTTGGTATGGTTGGGGATTGATTAATCGGGCCTTACCGTTTGCCAAATAAATTAAATGGAGATATTTCTACACGGTTTCTGGAAGAAGTGTTAGATGAATTATTGGAAAATGTACCGTTAAATCTTAGACAACACATGTGGTTTCAGCACGATGGGGCATCTGTTCATTTTGCTGCAAGTGCTAGAAATTTCTTAAACAGACGTTTTAGGGAAAAATGGATTGGCCGAGGCGGACCCCAAATTTGGCCTTCAAGATCACCCGACTTAAACCCGATCGATTTTTTTTATCTGAGGCTACATGAAGTCCTTAGTATACGAAACCATCGTCGAAACTGAATAAGATCTGATAGCTGGAATTCAAGCTGCGGCAGAACTCATTCAGTCCAATCCAGATTTATTCTCAAATACACGTTTTTCAATGAGAAAACGGTGTAGAACGTCCCTCCAAGTAAACGGCCGACAGTTTGAACAACTATTGTAGTTTTGTAATTGTTGTAATACGTTTGTTCAAATTTAATTTTGATAGTTTTTGCGTTATTTGATTTTCATTAAATTGTAGCAATTGGCTCCGAAATTAAGCCCATAAATAGCATGTATTCGGAATCAAATCAATAGTATGGTTTAAAGCCAATACTCACTTGTTTAGCAAAATGCCGAAGGGCAAATTACATCAAAAAAGATGGAAAAAAATATTTGTTCCAGTGGCGTAAGAAATAAGGGGATAAAAGTTGCCACTAGCCCCAATAGCGCGCCACTGGTTAAATTTCTCAAAAGTTACTTCATGTCAAAATATTACATTCTTAAAGAACATATTAGTCACCAAATTAGGAAGAAAAATTTCAAGGAGTTTTTGATTTATGGCAAATTTTGAATTTTGATTTCAAACTTTCAACACCCTGTATTTCGGTAACTAAGCCCTTTAGGGTTTAATGTTCCTATATCAAAATTCATCAATTAACGAGAGCTTTCTGGGGTAGAGCGTGGTCAGTCGAATATAGTAACACCCTGTATGTATCGTAAGCATGAAGTAATAAAGAGAAAGTGTATCGAAAGCGAGGGTTTATGTATGGGAACCAAAGGTATATGTATCCAAAGCGAGAGTAGAAATAGACTTACGATAACTAAAATATGATTCTTATACTTGTGATTAGAAAGTATTTTAAAACGTTTGAAAAACTCATTAACAGTACCACCGTTAGTTGTTGAAACATTTCAATCCGTGTTCATTTCGAGCTTGAGTTCATCATTTGAAAAAATACGAAATCTTCTCCAATAAACTGTGACAGAAATTAACCTCAAAATTTAATAAAGCTAAGTAATGACGGCGAAGCTTACCACCGCTCGCGCTCATTGGTAAAATCAAATTGCGCGCGCTTCACTGGCTTCCTGTTACACACTTCCGTCCCATTTCACGAAATCACTGCCATTAATTACAGGAAACCGAGCAGAAAGATGTTACACATATCAAAAACTTAACTCATACTAAATAGTTTTCTCTATATTCAAAAAAATTAATGAATATATATTTTAAAAACAAACAAATCATTGTTAAGGGAATCAAAATGAATAGCTTACAGTTATATGATAGATGTATTCTAAACATACACATATTAATGTCGATAAGTAAATATCTTTGAACAAATATGTTACCGTGCTTCAGATTATGCAAATAATCATGAATTGCTTACACCTTTGATTTGCTTTCGTTCGCAGCTTGACGCATAAGTTTTAAAAAGTTTCCAAGCTTATTAGTTGTATTGCGCATTAACAAACCAATCCTACAAAGAAATAATTTAAAATTATTCGTCATATTTTAAGAAAACTCATCTCTTTTGCAGTAATTGTAATGAGAAAATGTAAATTTCGACTATTTCTTTTAATTTTCATGTATATGTAAAGAAAGTAATGGACTTTTTGTTTTTGCTTGGTAGGTAAAGTAGCAATATTTGTGTCTGAATGATCCACAATGTATTTGAAACACAATGAAAGAAACTATACATGGAAATGCACATACAGTAGAGGTACACGGGGCACACCAAGGTGATTCTAAATAACATATTTCATGGGTCTACGTTCTTTGCAAACAATATAACTGGTGATTTATTAATTTTCCCAATTTTTCCAACCATTTATAACTCATAAACCAACTGTTACATTTAAAACTAGGTCATAGTCGTGAGGCAACACATACAGACAGATACTGTCATAAATCATGTAACCACCACCCAAGCCAAAAAGGGGGCGTTATGAAATGTATTGTAGTCAGAGCTTCGCGAATCTGTGAACTGCAATATCTAGAGGAGAAGATAAACACAACAATCAATCTATACAGGTAAATGGTTATCCTGGAAGAGATATTAAGCGTTTTTTACGTCCCAGACTAACCAGAGAAAATGAAGATAACACAACAGTAGCCTACTTATCTACCGTATATAGAAGGTATAACTGATCGCATAGGAAAGCTTATAAATAGATATGCTCTTAAAACTGTCTATAAACCAGCACGAAAAATTCAGGAACATCTGAGATCAGCCAAAGACCCAAGAAATCCATTATCTACAGATGATATCTAAAGAATACCTTGTTCCTGTGGAGAGGTGTATATTGGTATCACAAAACGAAACATAAATACGCGTCGCTCCGAACACAAGAGGAACTGCCCTTCAGGAGAAACCGAAAAATGAGCGGTAGCAGAATATGCTCTATGTGATGGAGAGAATAATATTCGTTTCGAGAAAACCGAGGTAGTATCGACAGATAAACATAACATGTTAAGTATGCTATGTGAAGCCATCGACATACAGAAGCACAAAAGCAACTTTAATAAAAAATAAGAAGGATTAAACGTTAACAAAATTTGGCATGGCGTCTTGAAGTCCAGTGAGATAAGACCAAAATTCCATCAACTTTAGAGGTCAAAATTACGTCAGTGTCATCTGAAAAAAGAAATTAAATTTCGGCGGTTAGAGTAGGTACTCAGATCTTCTTCCCGCTGCCGTAGTTACAGCCAAAACATCTGGTTCCAACCCTTTTATACCATGGTTTTTGAGCCCAAGAAACAATAATAGTAATAATAATAGTATTTTTTAACGTCAGTATTTAATATTAAAACTATATATTATGCAACCTAATATTTGTTGATAACAATGAGTTTTTATTATTTATCTATTTCTAATTAGCAGGCAAGCCCATTAACAAATCGAAGGACTTCATAATAATATAAATTTAGGTAGCAAAAAAGAATTAACAGCGTAAGTGGAAAAAATACTGGCTACGAACAAAACAACAACAAATGCGTATAGCTATATCTACAGTACTCAACCAAATTATACTTACCTAGATAGTATACCGACTTAATTTGTATGGGAGAAGTTTCAAATATATCTGATTGTTGTTATAATCATTACAGATCACTAAAATTTTTAAGTAAATATACGCGTGGCGATGATAAATGAAAGGAATGATTACGTTTTTATGAAATTCCAGCAATAAGAAAGTTTAATTTTCCACGACAATCAGTTTTAAAAATGTGATTAGCTTATAGTTATTTCCTTCTTTCCGCTTAGCTATTAAAATATTGTATTTCCAATAAATTATCATTAGAAGTACCTACAGTACCTACTATCGGCTGGATATACTCCATCAATTTTGAAACAAAGCAGCTTTAAGAATTCTCTTTGAAACAACTCCAGGTAATCTATAGGTATACTTTCGATACTGTTGGTTTCATTTACAGTGTGGAAGCCAAATGGAATTAATTTTGCATTTGGGTTATACATAATCATAAAAAATTCCGACACATGTCATATTCAAATGATAAATTGACATTTTTTAACGTTAAAATGTGATCTCTACTTTCAACCACCTCCGAATGATATGGTTCAAATAACAGCCTTTTTGGTGTGCGTCATCGTTTGTGACGTATATCCGGGTTTTGGGTATGTCAATATTTAATTTGTTATTTTGACATATAGTTAACCTTCAATTTGATAAATAAAATCATCTGGATCGTATTCAGCCAAATTCGAAAAGGCTATGAAATTAATAATACTTGGGATATGAAAACACTGCAAAATAAAACAAATTGTATATTTAATTTACATATTAAAATAATTTAATATTGGTAAATATAGTCCTGCATTTGAATAAATAAAATGCTAACAATAAGATCAATATTCACTTTTCATAAATAATAATTTACCGTAAACAACAAAGTACAGACCTGACGAGAACTGTCAGTTGGACATTGGAAAAATACGTAAGACACGAAAGGAACGTCTGCATAGTATTTTGAACGATGTAATTTCGCCCGATTGATAGGTCGCGTTTGCGCGTAATCTAAACATCAACCAATCAAATTTTTGTAAGTCAAATATTAGGGTTAACGTTTGTACTACGTTTAAACGGTTCATTATTGTGATATTTTGATTAGGATTAATCACAGACCTGCCTTTTTTCCATTTCTTCCAACGTAATGTGTTAGAAAGACATTAACAATCAATGACGCACACCAAGAAGGGTATTATATGAACTTTACTTACAACCACCAATTTTTTTTAATGGGAAGTATGGGCTTGTGATATATAGTTTGAAAGGTATCCTTTCAAAGAAGAGAGGCTTAACTAATAACTATTGGTTGAACCTGGTGGGTTAGCCTGCCAAGTAATAACAATATGTGTTCATAATGTAAATGAATAAGAATGAATTTGATTGAATAGATGAGGCTTTTACTTGATGAAGATCCATACTAAACTATGAAATAAAACAATTTAATTTGTCTATATCTCCATTTTATTTTAATCTGATGTTCAATTTAAAATTAGTGACGCGTTTCGCTACACAGTTGATAAAGCTACAGTGTAGCGAAACGCGTCACTAATTATAAATTGAACATCAGTTCAAAATAAAATGGAGATTTAAACAAATTAAATTGTTTTATTTCATAGTTTATTGAATTTGATGCTTAAAATGCTCATCACAAATGTCTTGGCAACATCCTAATCTCAAATAAAAATGTTGAGCACAATTTAACATATACGGCGAGCGCTATTCGCCATCTTAAGGGCTGGTACAACAATTTGAGTGAAAACCTAGTATTCGCTATACGTAGAATAAACCAAAGAATAAGTTATATATTCCAGTTTGAGGGTGTAACCGAGGAATAAGCTTATGCTGCATTTTTATTGGTTGGTTTCGCGAAAGAATAGCGTCGCGTCTCGCGTCAGAAGATGACAAAATTGAAGAGATGATAGTATACAGATCCCAAAGTAGTGTCCTGTTAAGTATAGCATGAGTTGAGTGTTGAAGAGGGAGGCATCATTCTTTCCTTTTATTAGTGTCATTCATTTGCATTCTGGAATAAATTAATGAACCAAGAGTTGAATACCCTCATCAAAAATAAAATCAATGTGTACAATATCTTCCAATGAGCTCAACATTCATTTGATGTGGAATTCTTACAACGCTTTAAATCCATATTTTGGATAACACAATGGGAAACAATACACAATAGTCTGAATTCTTTTAAACAGGCTAATTTAACAAAATAAACCGAGAGAGTTGAGTTATGGTGTAGAAATGTCAGAAATTCCCGCTTTCCAAAGCGTCAAAATGTCAAATATTGATTGATTTGAGCTGTCGAAGTACACCCAATAACACAGAAGTAAAGTATTAAGAAATCTTATGTTTGAAAGAGATTTATACATATATTGGTCTCGTTCATCATAACGTTGCGCTATCGGAGCGATCATCAAGTTACTGCTGAACGCATGTTTTGTCAACTGATCAGATGTGAACACTGTGGTAGCTGTCGTCGTTTTTTCTATCAGAACTAAAATACGCTACTTTACCGATTAATAAACATAAAGGATAATAATATTTTTATTTGAAGATATTTCTTATCGTTGAATTGAAATCGAAAATGAGTAAATAATTATTGAAGTCATATTATTTTGTAAAATAGAAGTAGGTTAGGTTGTTGTATCAAGATTATCACTTTCAGAAGATTTATGGAACGGTGAATCATTCTAGTGGTGGGTTCCACTAAGTGCTCACAACGATCAAAATGCTCCTTTAGCCATTCCACATGACGGCGATAAAGTTAGCTGACAGTCATTGAAGTTTGTGTTAAGACTAACCTAATCTCTTCAAACCTCTACTTTTTTTTGAAACTCGCCATTTGTAATGATTATATGAACGTTTAAAACGCTCACAAACAAGTGGAACGGGAAAAACCGCGGTCGTGATCGTTGTGAGCGCTTAGTGGAACGCACCGTAGATATTGCTCATAACAACGTGTAAACTTTCAGTAGAAACCTAAAAATGCCAATATATCAACACATTTCCTCATTGAGTGGTTTTTTCTTCTTACTAACTTAGTTTGATGTTGAATTAATCTAGGGTTTGGAAGAGTTTTGGTCATCAGATCAGCCCACTGATGCTTAATATCTACTTTCTCAACGACAATTTCTCCTTCTGATACCAATTCTCGTACAAAAAAGTGCCTTGTTCGAATATGTTTAGTACGTCTATGGAACGGATTTTCAGCTAACTTCAATGCTGGTCCATTGCAGTGGCGGCTCGTGGTTAATTTGATAGAGGGGTCATAGGTGATGTGACCAAAATCTTAAAATACGGAACGCCACTGACCAGCCTCTATGAGGCGTATCCGCCGTGGGCGGAAATTTTTCTAAAAACCACTTCCAATTTCTGCCCAGAAGTCGTCAAAATCGTTAAAAAATGCAAAATTTGTGGAGTTCCTTTCCAAAGCCCCAGAAGCAACACATTTTTTTGGGCCACGCTTGTTTTATATACACATAATGCTCTCTTAAAAGCAACCATATTTCATTCATTTCTATACATAATAAATATGACAAACTTAAATTAAATGATAATTAGTCTGAATCTTTTTAAAATTCAAGTGAAGCCTTCGATCTATTGTATTTGCAACAACTTATTACGTCAAAACACAGCTCATTATTCTCATTATTTCGCTTCAAATACTCTCCTTTAAATCAAAATATAGCGCGGCCTGCCAACCCCTCTACTCATCTCTTTTTTAAGCGTGTAATAATCAGCCGACTCAAGTCAATTCATCGTCGATATTAAACCGGGCTTTTGACCCATCACATGTTTCCCTCACGCCGCGAAGATCGTCAGCGCTCCGTTCCCATATAACACCTTGAGGTTATCGGTGGACACCAGCCCGCTTTCCAATTCTGGTTTTCGTCGAGTACTTGATGCTTGATCCGGAATAACGTTTACACGGGGGTCTTGGAAAACGTTTACACGGGGGTCTTGAAACGTTTTGAGTCCATTTTATTTAAGAGGAACACTATACTATATTATGTATAGTAGGTATATTTTATTTTTTTAAATGCTCATTTAATTATTTATTCAAATTATTTTTTATTGGGAGGCCATTGACCCAATGACCTAATGGAGGAGCCGCCACTGGGTCATTGTCAACATGAAGTTCTGGTAAAGCTCTTAGATTAGTTATTTTCGCGAAGAGACGTTTAATCCAAACAATTTCACGGGCAGCCTCAATTGCAACTATTTCTGATTCGCTTGTGGCAATTCCTACTGGAGTTTGTTTCTGGCTTAACCATGATACTGCACCTGCAGCGTAAATACGAACAAGTCCTCATGTTGATCCACCAGTGGGTGTATCAACACCTTGATCAGCATCACTGTACATTTGTATCATCCCTTGCAGATGGTGTGGTTTATAAGTAATGCCATAAGCCAATGCTCCTTGGAGGTATCCAAACATACTTCTCTTCTTTACGACCTACAAATAACTGGTAGTGCATAAGACATATCTGGTGTCTTATATACCATAAGGTACATTAATGAGCTCACAGTTTCTCTATAAGCAAAATTTGGAGATTCATCTTGAACTTCAACTTTCCCTAATCGAAAATAGTTCTTAATAATAGGTGTTGAAACTGATCTGCAAGTTTTCATGCCAAACTTTTCTAATATTTTCTTAGTATAAGACTTTTGATGTATTGTTATTCATCTAGTATCATCATCAGAAGCTAACAGACAATCGTCTACATAAAGCGCAAGCTCACTTTTTGTCAAATCCCTATTTGGTTTGCGGCATTCGACGAGGTAATAATGGTGATTTATTACAAAATTTTCATCAACGATTTTTCTCGAACAAATCAACCGATTTGCGGCAATCGATGTTGTTTTTGAGGAGAATATATGATTAGGTTATGTAACATAACAAACATGTTGATTTCTATTCTAGATCTTTTTTTTTGGGCTTTTTCTGAGGTTATTTTTTCGATCTGTTTTCCGGCTTTGACTTTTTCCATATCAACTAAAATCTAAATGAAAGATTGGTTAACTTGTAATTAATTCTTATCCGAACTCCCTAGACATGTTTCCTGATGCTTGATTGTCTGTTTTCGCCTACATTCTAAAAGGATTTCATATTAGCGTAAACGACAACCTATTATTACATAAAAATTCGATTAACGAAGCAGTCACGTAATATATCGTTATTTATCTGTTAGTCAGGTAATTTCAAATTCTTTGTTATCACCTGTACTATATAATTAAAATATGCGTGCTAATGGTAGCCATGTAGTTGATAACCAACCCTTATATAACGTTGGCTTATCTACATGATGAACTGCTACACTATACATTGCATTTCCTTTAGTTCTAATGGCGGGGCTTGTGGATATGTTTACTATTATATAAGTTTAATTCAATTTTCGGTTTATTTATAGTTTAACACGCTCAGCAGTTGAAGTAGGTACTAGAAGTGATAATGGAGCTGAGTTAAGTGTTGATTTCCATTAGAACATTTATTGTGAAATTTTAGAATTTAAATTGTTTTATTAAAATTAACAGACAAAAATCCAATAAATTCAATTTTATTATTCTAGGTTATATATCAAAACTTAGATAAGAAGTTGTTATGAAGTAAATGAGATCACAGAACCACATTAGTATAATTATCTACACTGTGGCCCGAAATGGGGGAGTACTTGGGAGTCTTGTTTTTGGTGCAATTTATTTGCTTTGCACAAGAATAATAACCCAATATATCCTCAATAAGGCTCCAATATTAGATGAGGAGTGGATTTACAGGACCAGACAAATTTTTTCCTTCTTCAGTGTATTTGAGAAATAATTGAGGGTATCATGTCAAGTCCTAATAAACTTTCATCCGGTCCTAATGGCATTCCATTGTTTCTTATAAGGTACTGTGTTTTTACTTTGTCCAAAGTAATACAATTCCTCTTTAATCTTTCTTTAGACGCTGGTATCTTCCCTGATCTTTGGAAACAGAGTTTCATTACTCCAATTAACAAATCAGGACCAGAAGATGATGTAAAGAAATATAGATCCGTCTGCATTCAATCTGAGTTACCTAAATAACTTGACTGCCTTATATCTAGGAAGATGATTTGGGATACTAGTCAACTAATTAATAAGGAACAACACGGATTTGTGAAAGGTAAATCAACTACCACTAATTTAATACTATATAAACATCTTATTCTAAATACATTCGAGAATATATATACAATATATACCGATTTTACCAAAGCATCGACCGTCTTAAACATTCACACTTATTAACAAAATTGAATGCAATAGGATTTGACGGTTTTATTTTAAGGTGGATACGTAGCTTTTTGGAAAACATTACGCAATGTGTACGTTGTGCTGGCTCTGTATCTACGTCTATCTCCGTTACATCGGGTGTACCGCAAGGTGCACACCTAGGTCCAGTGCTGTTCAATCTGTATGTCAGTGATATTCCTGATGTTATGCAACTCGGAAATTTTAATGTTTGCGGATGATCTAAAATTATTCAAGTGTATAGTCAGTGAAAATGACACTTACTTGTTACAAAGGGATTTGAACAATCTTCCAAATTGGTGCAGTGTAAACGTGTTGAGGCTTAATTCTACTAAGTGTCAGCAAATTTCATTTTTCAGGAACAACAACCCTATTTCAACATCTTGCTGAATAATTCTCCACTTGATCAAGTGAGAAGCGTTAAAGACTTAGGTGTCGTTTTTAGATCATAAGTTATTATTTCAGTCGCATATTTCTAAGATAGTCGCAAAAGCGAGTAAAATGCTGGGCTTTATAATGAGATCATCGAGAGATTTGTCGCTGCATTCAATCAAGATTTTCTACTGTTCCTTGGTACGTTCAAATATGGAGTATAACTGTGTTGTGAGGAATCCGTTCCGAATGACTGACGTTAATTTGATCGAAACAAAATTTTCACGTTATCTAGCTTTTAAGATGGGGCTTAGCCTCAAAGTAATGCGGCAGTATAAGATTTAAACACGCTGTTACACGAAGATCTGTTAGCTCTTCAACTTTTTTACATGCATTAACTAATGGTGCAATTAATGGTCCTGATTTATTGTCACTCATCAACTTCAATGTTAAGGTTCGAAGAAGAAATAGTGAAATATTTGATATTCCATTTCATCCAACAGACTATGGACAAAATAAATCCATCACGAGAGTTCTCAGAATTGCCAACGACATTAATTTTAGTATAGAACTTTTCAATTCCTCCATTTCTACTTTTAAAAAACAAACAAAAACCTAAAATTTTTAACATTCAATTTTAATTTTCACTAAAGGTATATATTTTATTTATTTCCTGTTATATGTTGTAATATTTTGTGCATTTTTTATTATTGTATTTTATATCCACCCACTTTTAATCTTGTAATCTAATTTTGTATGAAAATGGTATGACCGTTAAATAAATGAATAAAAAAATAAGTTTATCGTTAGTTATTCTATACCTTCGCGTTTCCTATGAAATTACCTATATTTTGATATTTAATTCACGCGGTTAATATACATTCGTGTAGTTATCTATAGTAAATTTTATACCCATTTAGAATAAGACCATCCTTATTTATTATTAATAAATCGGTTGAAACAAAAAATTACCAACAAAAATGAACGTCGTAACTAATTTATTAGATGTCACGTTTTTGAAGTTACGTCAAATTTTGATTTCATGTTAATGTCATAACGCAAAATAAGATATAAAAATGCGATATTCTGATGAATCCAAAAAACTTATGCTTAATGTAGTAAACTATTTTCAAAACGATTTAGGATCTCGATTTAAGGCAATTCAAAAAGCGTCCAAAGCACTAAAAGTTCCAGAAAGCACATTATATAATCTTGAAAAACCAAACAGAGCTACAGATTTCGAATTAAGAAGAAATATGTCTGCAAGCGTTTCCCGGAGCAAAACCCGAATTACAAAAAATACCCTGCATTGTTTGATGGAAGTAATTTATAAAATGTATGCGCGAAAGGATAAACTCACAGTAGAAACTATTTTACGGCAATTTATCGAAGAGTCTCCAGAAACTAAGATTTCCAAAGGTTCGTTATATTTGGGAATTAAAAAAATGGGTTTTAATTTCAAAAAACAGGATGGAAGAAAACATTTATTGGAAATGCCTGCAGTCAGATTAAAAAGAATATTATTTTTGAACAAATACCATGCTGCTAAAAGCGAAAAGCTCTTTACACCTGTTTTTCTGGATGAGACATGGGTTTTTAGTAAAAGCGGGGACAGAAGAATGTGGCAAGATGGTACTAAACACAGTGATTTAAAAATAACTGGAAGTGGGACACGATATGTAATTGTTCATGCCGGTAATAAAAAAGGTTTTGTGGCAAATGCATCGCTTATTTATAAATGCAATAAAAAAACAGGCGATTACCATGATAACATGAACACCGAAAATTTTGAAAATTGGTTTAAACAGCAACTAATTGTAAACTTGGAAGAACCATCGTTAATTATAATGGATAACGCAACGTATCACAGTCGCCTGGATGAAGAAATCCCAAGAAAAATTGGAGTAAAACACGAATGTTAGAATGGCTCAATGAAAAGAATATTCCTTTTCCAGATCACATTTTAAAGGATGCTGTTTGGAATATAATTGAAAAGCAAGTTTTGCCAGAAAAAAATTATCATTTAGACAAATACGCTGCCGAGCATGGTCATTGTGTTCTCAGGCTACCACCCTATCATTGCCATTTTAATGCCATCGAAATGGTATGGTCAGAAACTAAAAGGCATTATGACCAAGCTATTACGAAAACTGCAAGGTCACCTACTGAAGTCTTAAAAGTATGGAATGACGTTGTAAAAAATGTACCGGAGCAACACTGGCAGAATTACATAAATCATACAGAGAAAATTATTTCTGAAGCATGGGAAGTAGAAAACAAACTGGACCTACTAAACATCGAACCTATGGTGATCTCTGTATCCAATGAATCCGATGATGAACTATCACTTTCCGAAAGTTATTCTGATTTAGAAACTAATTAAACTTTGCCTTGAAGATCACGTTGTCATTTTTTTAAAATCTAGAATTTGTACTTAATCGAACTCTGAATTGCCATATTTTTTTAAGAAAACTATGTATCTAGTTAATAAAACAATGTTTTTAAAATTAGTGCGCTTCTTTTATATTCTTTTATTATGTCAACATCTTTAGAATTTTATGAATTTCATAAAATTAATTCGTATTATTACAAACCGCCACTGATAATATGAAATTTCAAGTCACTACGCCAATGCAATAAGAAATATGTCAAGCATTTGACATGACAAAGGTCATAACCTAATTTTTTTCATGCGGGTTCAGATGGTCCAAGAAGCCGCATACGTTAAGTTACTAAAACGGCTGGTACCTCTAAATAGGTATTAATTTTACTATATATAAACTTACCTGTTCATACCCGCTTGTCAGATAGTGTGGTAGGCAAGCGGCGTTTCCCAACTCGTGCCCGTTATTACATGGCCCCGAAAATCACTGACCAACTCGTGCCCGTTCAAAAACCAGGTAGAAAATTAATACACCAACTCGTGCCCGGGTGCATCGGAACTGCGGTTTTTAATTCTTATTTATTATAATTAAATATTCAAGACCTACATATACAGTTGTCATTTATTTGAAATAACGCAACCATTTTCCAATATCACTTGATTTCGTAATTCGGTCCGCTGTCGAATCTAACTGGGGTTGGGGTTAGGTTTTGTTAGGTTGGTCAAATTAAACAAATAGTAGGTACATGGGACCCAATTCCGAAATCGCACTCCGAATTTTTCGTAATTCGGTCCGCCGTCGAATCTAACTGGGGTTGGGGTTAGGTTTTGTTAGGTTGGTCAAAGTTCTCATCTTGTAAAGTGCGTGTATTGATATTGTTTAAAACTTCAAACACCTCTTCGGCATTTGATGGAAGTTTTGGAAGCTTTTTACGTTTTTCATAATAAATTGTGTACTTCAGGAAAACCCAATTTAACAATAATACCTGTTCCTATAGATGGGATGGTAATTTGAACAGGTAAATTTTTCAATCGAGCACGAGTTAGGTATACAGATTATTGAGACCTTTACTCTTGTACCTTTTAAGGGATTAGTGGGCACGAGTTGGGATGCGCCCGTAGGCAAGTATACCTTGGCATATTCTTTGTTATTTACTGTCGGTTAGAATAAAATTCGGCTGCTTAACAGAACGGTGATAAAAAATCAATTAATTAATTAATTTAAAAATAGACTGGTCAGGATTATGGTGGGCAAGCTAGTATAGGCGTATTTATCTATTATTGAAACTTTATAAAAAATATGTTTCATCTGGTTAACAGATCAATGAATGTCGGAGTGTATCGGGCTTTTAGACTAATAGTAAATGGCGGGTTATTTAAATCTTAAAAAGGTTAAATTCTTTCACTGGTATATAATGTTGGCCTCAAAAAAATTTGTGGGGTTTATGTGCTTCTAGGAGCCTTTCCACTACGACCTCTGCAAATATATTGTGTATGCCTCCACGTTATGCTAGAGTTCCCTTTCTAGACCCATCCTTATTGCTAGATTTCATAAGCGAGACCTGATTAGGATTCGTCCATATATTGGGAGAGTTGTGGTTTTTCTTTTCCTATCGTCGAAAAACTTCACAGTAGCACAAAACATGTACTGAGGCTTTTTGGTATTGTTGGCAAAACCTGCATATGGTTGTTTCTGATAATCCGATGCTGTTCATGTGTTTGTTGATTCTACAGTGCCCTGTCAGAACTCCAAACAGAATCTGGTTATTATTCTGCCTTATTAGGTACTCCGTGAATTTTGACGACGGTGAATCTGCCTCTTCATGGCCTGTGTGATCTGATTGGCGTGGTACATGGGCTAAGTATCTGTTTTGACTATCCAGCTCCTGTAGGGTTTCCAAACAATTTCAAGCGAGTTTGGAATTTATCTGCATGGAGCTGATTGCGTTTATATTCGCTTGGCTGTCGGAGTACCTTTATCGCAGTGACCTTTTTCTCAAACTCTCCCAATGCACAGTGATGTATTGACCCAGAATCTTCCGGATATATCGTAACGTGTTTGCCTAAGCACAGCGAGACGCTTCTCGTTGGCTTAGCTTTATACATTCTTGCTCCTAAGCCGTCTTCGGTTTTTGAGCCATCTGTGTAGCAAGCGATATGTGCATTAATTAGAGTTCCTTCCTATCATGCCTCCTTGCCTGTTATGACTGTTTTGTCATTTTTCCCGAAGCTATTCTTGAGAAGTAAAAATCCTTACTAATGTTAGAAATGCGATTGTGAGTTGGTTTGTTTGTTAAGTTTTCACATCTTAACTACTTAACCGATCATCATGAAATTTTGTACACACATTGTCGCAGGTACAAAAAAGTAAGCAGGATACTTCTTACCTAGAGGAAAATACTGGTCCCAAAGAATAAAAAAATTAGTATTATATGGCATATCAATTGTGCCGATATTACTTATCCTCTGTAGTGATGTATCTTGATAGAGCATGTTTCCCAATTTCCGCAGCTGTATTTCAGTCAATTTCGTTCAATTCCCGATGGTCCCTAACACGTATTTAAATACAACAACTCCAGCAAAGACGTTGGCAGAAATTATAAGCTGGTTTTATAGAATTATTTCTAGTATTTCTTGATAACATAGATAAAGCTTGTCGTGCGACACGGTAGAATACCATCATGTATGGTTCAAAAGGTGAATTTGTTCTTTTTACAAACTGTAACTCACTAAAAACAAAACGAATTGAAAATTATCTACTTGCTCAATATTTGCACAAATGAGTGTAATTTAATGTTACAACACTCGAATTAAACCATGTCGTATCTTTCACTCGAATAAATATTGGTTTATAATTATTATAACAACACGTTAAGTAACAGTGAACAAGTCGAAATTGAGTCCTGAAGTCGCGACCTCAACAAAGACCGTAGTGTAGCCAACACGCAAAACAAACATCGAATGAAAACGCAAGTCACCGTTGTATCAATTAGTCAAAATTATGCGCATCAGTTATTCAAGTTGCCACACTGCTTGTCAGCATAAAGTTTGAGTTAATTGAATCCACTGGAATCAACTAATAAAAACAAAAATAGTACTCATATTGACAGTAAGTGATTCATTAATTTGAAGTAAGTACAAGTAGTAGACTGGGAAGTAGCGAATTTTTAAAATAGTCACACAATTTGCTCTCTTAGCGAGTTGGAATGTCAGAAAGTACTGTGACCGTTTTTAGTATATCTACAATAATTTTTTCGGATAGATGGAGTTTCAAAATGACCTGGTTATGTATATACTATATAGGGTTGTCCAAAAAAAATGTAACGAAGTAAATATCTTTAAATAGAAAAGAATGCTATCGTAATACTTTGCATGCAACTACAATTATTACGCATAACTTATCTGATGTCACATTTTTTGTTACGAATTCATATCCGGTTTAACTGGAAATGCATTCAACTTTTAATATATCAATAAAACAATCGGTATATTCTTGCACAATTTAATGGATTTTGTTTTTCAAAATTCGTACGAGAAATTATAACCCTGATTGAACTTGACTAGTAGGCAATTGTTGAAAAACTGTAAAGTTAATAGTTGTAATTCACTAAAATTAAATTTTCGATTAAAAATAGTACATTTGAATGAAAAAGATGGAAACTGAACACAAGCTGCACGATAGTTTTCTTTCTCTATTATTCACATATAAAATGTATGAAACATAAAGTTACTAGATTTGGTCACGTCGGAAATTAATATTAATTGACATTAATACTTGTATTGTCAGAATAATTTTGATTTGTCTCTAAATTGCAGTTGCAAGCTGGTCTCAAAACATAAATATGGTGAAAAAAATAATCGGACGAAGCAAATTATGTTCATATGGAAATCTAACGCTTTTCTCAAAAAATACATCGATCTTCCGGAAAGTTTAATTACGTCTAGGACTAACCAAAAACTGTATGGAGAACACAAAAATGAAGACTCTCAATGATGCCTAATTCAAAGCAACTCTCTATGAGAAAGTTACTGAGATGAAAACTAGATGTAAACTTTTTATTCTAAGTAGTTCACGACAACTGGTGCATGAGATGTACGGCGAAAGGAAGCATGTATTGACAGAAACAATTCATGAGCGGTTCCGAGAAGAAATGCATGTAGCAAAAGAGCCCTTATTAACTGGTTTTAAGTTTAAACAAACTAATAATAGGCAATTTTCAATGGAGCTTCCTACGGTACGATTTTTATGGATTTAGCGAAGGTCAGATGAGAAAAACATGGCAAGATAATACTGTATTGATTCAGTGAAAGAAAACAGGCGAGGGATCAAGATATATATCACAAATCGGAGTAAGTGATTTGTGATATATATCGTATATGCAGGAGGAGAGACGATTTTGTTGAAGATCTGCATCATAGTTTTCAAATATTACCGAAAAACCGACGACTACGACGATAGGCTTCATGTTCTAGTTGGTCTAAAACAAAATTACTAGATTGAGCCGACTCTGAAAATATCAATATTCAAGGGAGACTCAAGAAGTACCAAATATGGGAAATTATAGAAACAAAAAGAGAATATTATTTGAACTGTTATGCAGAGTCACAATGTTTTACTTTTACCGCCATATCATTGCCAGAACAGCGGCATTGAAATGGTTTGGTCAGAAACTAATAGAATCTAGGAGGAAGAAATTATCAAAACTGGGGGATATTCAAATGATGTAGTCCGGATTTGGAATGCAACACTTTAAAAAATCACTAAAGCCCATTGGTAACATTACATAGAACAATGCGACAAAATAACTTTGAAAGACTGGGAAATAAAAAAATTGTAGACGCTTTCGATACCGATCCTCTGATAATAACCGACTACGGTGGAAGTTCATTAGAAGGAGATTTTTTAGGAGATGAACACAACTTATATTATTTGTTGGATATTTCTTTTTTATATATGTAATTTTTTGTGACAACCTTTAGTTTGGAAATGTTTTTGTATCGAATACTTTATATATGATACTGTGTTTTTCCTCATACTACACCAAAAATATAAAAATGAATATGATGATTTCAAAGGAATTCTCACCATAACATTTTTCCCAATAGGTGGATTGGAAATTGGAAGACGTGGAACGATCGAGTGGGCGGCTAGATCCCCCGATTTGACTCCTGTCAATTACTTTTTATGGGTTTATTTAAAATCAAAAGTATATTTTAATAGACCAGACAATATTGCTGATTTAAAAGTTAGGATAACGGAAGAAATTAACAAAATAACCCCTGAGGTCATACAAAATGTTGTACGAGAATTCCAAAATCGCCTCGGTTATTGTCAAGAAGTGAATGGTGGTCATTTTGAACATTTAATTTAATTGTCAAGTACATTGAAAAATACATTTTAAATATTATGCGACATTATTATCTTCATTCTATGTAAAGTTTTGTGATAGAGACATTATCCAAATTTTACATCATAAAAATTAATTTTCTCAAATATGATTGCACCAAATTAAAAAAAAACTTCATATTGCTGAACAGTTTCTAACAAGGAGCCACACGACCAAATTTCTCATTTAAAATTTCCGAGGGGGTGGTTATAATTCAGAGGGGGTGCTGCAGGGGGATAATATTTTCATACTGTAAATTGTCATTTTAAGAATAAAAATCGACCTGTTTCAGGTTTTTTTCACATAGTACATCATACCGCTAAAATTGAATTTATTCCATACATATGGACCGCATTGTATAATATAAATAGTATTCATTCCTATAAATATGTACAGTAACTCAAATAATGAATTCATTCTGAGCTGAATTCTGCTGTTTTTATTTGTATTATTATCTCGATGTTCATTTATTTTCATGTTATTTTATCATTTTGCTTATAGATAATTATAACCGCATTATCCGCATACTAAACTCACAACAAAAACAAAACCACTTTGTTAATTCAAACTCCCTGTTTCTAATTAAGTTTGTATTTTCATAATTTTCCGTACACTGCAACACTGAAATATTCACCGTATGACTTTTGCCGTAGTTCGTAGGCAAAATGTATCGTTATGAGAAATAAATAGCTTCCTAACAGCAGGAAATTATTTCTAATTCAAGGTCATTAGGGCACTTCACTCGTACGTATCTATCATTCTATCATTCCTAAATAATATCTGGAATTCCTAAAACTGGGAACACACCAAAAATTCAACCCCAAAGAAACCATCTAAGTGATTAAATTTACATGAAATAGTCATTTATTCAAATGGGAATTTTACGGGGCTTATGCACATTAATAAATCAGTATTAATCTTATCGCCATATTTTCATCATAATCGCTGAATTTATTGCATGGTAATAAAAGTAAAGAAAGGAAAATAAAAGGATTTCCTTGTTGACTGAATTGAGTCAAGGGTGTAACGGTAGTTTTATTAAAACGGGTAGCAGGAGCCCCTGGAAACAGCCTATAAAAAAATCAAGTCTTGGAAAACTGCCAAAAAGCAACAATAATGGAAATGATAGTATTACGTGGTGATTACTACATTTTTCCAACGATTGTATATAACTATTTATAGTCTAACGGTTCGTTCACAATGCACGATTCAAGTTCTGAAAATTTTCGCGGCTTCTGTCGGAGTCAGGTTTGCAGGCCACAGTAGAACACCGATGAAGCAGTAATGAAGTTGTCTAGTGAAGATGTGGCAATATAAACGGAAGTAGAGGAAAATTTGCGAATACCATGATATTTTCCTAGATATGAAGAATGACAAAAACCATTTTCTTGATAGTTCAGGCAGTTTATTGGTATCTTTCATTTTTCTCTGAGAATAAGTAGAAGGAAGCGGGCACAATAGATATTTTAGGTCTCAGTGTATTCCTGTTAAAGATTTTCTGAATCTGACTCTGCTTGCCCTGTGGTCGCACCTTAGTATCCGAATCCCTTCACCAACCCGTTCAATGGATACAAAAAATTTTATATAAAATTTAATATATTATTTAAAAATATATCGTGGGTTACAAAAATTACCGGCCAAACTATAATTAGTTTTTTTTTTCAACATTGAACTCGTTGCACAACCAAAGACTTCAAAACTACAAAATATTGTAGAAATAACAGGAGAAAGAAAATTATTACGAAGCCGTAAATAGAAATCTCACTTCCGATGAAAATGAACCCAAATTTTGTACAATCTACAGTTTACTATTTTTATTGAAACTAACTGTTTCTTAATAATTCCACTATTTAATGAAAAAATTGATAAAAGTTCTAAAAAATTATTGATAATTATTTCGATATTTGCATATCATCGTCAGAATGACAGAAGTTACATTTTATGTGATGCCTACTTGATGTTTAATATTTTGGCTAGACTAAATAGTGACCTATATTGTGATTGATTGATATACATATATGAATAGAAAAAAGTAGATATGATATTACAAATATTTAAGCTTTGGTATTATTAGCCCTATGGGGATAACCTGGATATCTGTCTCCCATTTAAGATCAGTATAACTGTGCAATGATATATATGAAGCCAAAGAAAACTATATCTGCCGATATTCACAATTGTTACTTGAGAAGACAATTTAAATTCATATCTTAATTCTGAAGAGCATCTGTGAGATAAGTTTAAGGTAGCAGTTTGATACCGCAGACTTTCTCCTACAATTTCAGGAACTTGACGAATTGGAGCAGTTATAACAGCAAAGGGAAGCAATAATCGATATTAATTTTATGCTTCTTCACTACAATTTAATTTACTTCAAGTTAGCACTTCATCCTCCAGAGATCAAATCTTTGTTTGGACCATGGCAAAATCATGCTTCCAATCGGTTTACTGAAGTTGTACTGACCAGATTACAACTGAGACATAGCAAAATCGGCCATTTACATCTACTGTCAAAGAAATGTTAACTGTATTGTGAAGTATGTATGTATGTATGTATGTATATTGAGGTGATATTCACTGAGACCTAAAAGATCTATTGTGCCCCCTTACTTCTACTTAGTTTTTAATGTCTCAGATTTTCAGAGACTAGTAGCTTTTTTGAACCTACTTCCCGGAGGAATTTTGGGATATCTGCAGGCCTTAACTTAGGTAAGTGTCCCTCTTCTATCCTAATAATACCTAAGCTTGAATATTTGTTATAGCATATCTACTTTTTTCTATTCATATATATTAAGTCAATCACAAGATAGGTCTCGATTTAGTCAAGCCAAAGTATTAAACATTATCCAAACAGTAATTTCAATCTACAGTTTTACTAAATTCAAAGGTAAATCGGTTTTGAAACAAAAAATGCATACGCAATCTACTAATTCATTGTCATCTTGTGACATCAGGTTCTGTCAACTATTGTCGATTGGTAATTTTTAATTCAACTACTACTAAAATTATAGCAGTACGCGACGAAGGTTTAGGAGTCTGTCTTTTAGCTTCTAAAGTGTATGCTTAGAAGAACTCTGACAGAGAACACCTAAAGAATGATATTTTTGAAGGTATGTTGGAAATATGATTCAGTGCTACTGCTGTTTGTTACAGAAAACCTCAATACTAGTATTAGGAAAAAGTCGAATGTATTGAAAATCAGTTGAACGAGTGTGTGTAGAAAACTTAAAGAAAAACACTTCTACTATCCGTATTACTTCCAACCACTCCAGCTACTTGAGAGGCTTATGAATGACTTATGTAATAATAAAAAGAAACAAGCATCAATATAGAAATGAAGAACTAGAAAAAATACCATATGGATTTTGATAGGGAGTCATCGAATACTAAAAATAAAATATGAAGGTTGAACTCAATAAAATCATTTTTTGTAAAAGCCATGCTCCATCCAAGCTGAGAAGAAAATTCAAGTGAAACTCCTCAGAGGAATCTGAATGGTGTTAACTTCAGATCTTTTACTAAGGGTCCATTGGTATTGGAGTTGTTCAGAACTTATATTTCATCTGCTAATTCCATTTTGTTTGTTTGGGTATTTGGGGTAACCATAAATAGAATAATGAGTACATTGCCTCACAGGCAATTGAGATGTGGGTTACGGTCTCGAATTCCTTGTCACAAAGTATGCAGCTGAAGTCCCCTGTTCTGAATTTCTTGGTATATGGTGTCCATGGTAAGTCTATAAGACATTAACTCGGTTACTACAAAATTACTGACAAAGTGATGATCTTGTTAAACCTTTTTTCATGAACGTTTAATTTTTTTTTACTAAGTCAACCCAATGGTACGATGCTAATAACTTTTCACCGACATGCTTTTTATGAGTGAATTGAACTTTTTAAAATATACCCCCACACTTTCCTTCATAAAATTTTAGTTTCACTACGTTATTATCGAGGTATTCTGAAAACATACACATACACTTCTTGAGGGTCTTAATTTGATAATATTTGGAGTAATTTTGAATTACATTGATTGTTGGAAATTTAAAAGTATATTTGGAATAATTAATCAACTTTCTTGCGGTAGTCATTTCTTTTGTCAAAATCTTATCTTGCTTTCCATTCGATGTTTCTTCTATGTGCTACGTACTCAATTCGTGGAAGAACCATGTTTATTACTCGTTAAAATATTAATGGCGTGAGCAGCTTTCCCAATGAAACTCAACTTTCTCAAATTTGATATTTTTTATAACACAGAACAGATCCATTGGCATAAACTGAAAAATAATAGATATTTTGAATTTTTCAAAAAAGTGCAGCTCAAATTCCTGCTCAGCCTAGAGTTTGATAGCATCATCAAAGTAACAAATAAATGTTTTCAGGGCAATGTTTGATTTCAGTGGCGTTGTTTTAAGTCCAATCGTCCCAAATAGTTGTGATGAGACGACACTTAGCCCGTAGGTACAGAAAATAAGTAAATAACATCCTTCGAGTTCTTGTTTTATTACCACAACCAATCATAATTAAAATGTCTATTCGTTGAGTCTCGGACAACTGAGCAATAACTAAATTTAATACGTGTAGGTACAGAAAATAAGTACAAAGTATCCGCCAAAATAAACAGTACCGAAAATAAAAATTAATTTTTAATTTCTGTAATGTAAGTGTTCAAAATGTTCACCATTTCGACGCAAACAAGCTTCATATCAATTTTGTAAGTCAATAAACATATTTATAAAAAGTGGTTGTAACTGCCGAAAAATATTTTGTATTCTTTCCCGTAGTTCGGCAATATTCGCCGGCGGATTTTCCGAGTGAAATATTTTGCCCTTCATTATGCCCCAAATGTATGCGTCAGGTGGCGTCAGATCAGGTGAATGAGAAGGATATTCGAAGTCTGTTCCCCGAGAAATTATTCTATTTTCCGTATGAACGAAAATAATGCTCTACCAAAAACACTTTTTCTTCCGTTGTTAGAACCATTTTTAAATCAAATTTAACTGCAGCGTACTATTAATATATCAACTAATGACAATTAAGTCAAATATGACAAATCCATATTACATAAACAACTCCACAGCACTCTCTGTTTCGGTACTGTTTATTTTGGCGGATACCGTAATTATGGATTCACGGAATTTATCTACTATTGTATAAGTACTTATAATCTGTACTAATTCGTCGGATGTAATAAAACAACGCTTAAAACCAATTTTATTTGCAACTACTCAATGGAAATACCAAATATTTTGTTTGATTAACATATCCTATTGCATTTCACTTGACCTTGTTCGGTATACTGCATAGTTCGTATAAGAGTGTTATGATATGGCTTCGTCTGTGAACCCCATTATTTTTTGGTGCTTATCAGGATTACTGAACCTCTACTGGCATCACATTTAGTTTTGCCAAACAAACACTAAATACCTGGACAGAAGAAAGAGTTTAAAACTTGTGGCATAATTCACCGAAATTGTTTTATTCGAAGGCTCTTATAAATTCTCCGAAGAATGTATCCAAGCAAGTGTTAGACTATAGCATGCATGACCTACATTGTATAACAGATCACTGCCGCCAAAATAAGCATATGATATGAGACCTAAAAGATCTATTGAGCCCCCTACATCCACAGTTTCTGAGGAAAGTCTCCGAGACTAGTACCTCCTTGAGACCTATTTCCCGGAGGAATTTTAGGATGTCTGCAGGCTTCAATTTGGGTAAGTGTCCCTACTGTATCCAGGTGTTGGGTATTGTGCCCCAGGATTCTGAATTGATACCGCAAAAGGGTTCCGGTCCCCAAAAGAGTGTTGCAGCCCCCCTATTTGCTAGTTCATCTGCTATTACATTTCCTCCTGGAATCCACAGTAAAGTGACGATATTATTCTCGCCTAGTTAATTGAGTTTGCCTAGGCATCCCCATACAATTGTGGAACTGATTACACAAAAACTCAGTGCTTTGATGGCTGCATGACTATCCGACATGATGATAATCACTTGCCATCTTTATCCTTTTTCCGCTTGAAAGATACTTGAGGTTTTTCTCAAGCTTTCGGAATGTTTGGTTCCTGGCCCATACACTCCTATCCCAGTTCCTTCTATTGCTTTCAAGCCATCTGTGTACCATTTAATGAGATACTTTTCAAGTCTAGTAATGGTATTTGGATCCCATTCCTTCTTGCTGCTTAATTCCGTATCAAATTTTATTGAAAAGGTATATGTTTTCATCATACCATCTCCCTACCCAGTCTGTGTCTTGTTATATCTGCAGCACTTTCCATCACCAATCATATGGTAGTACTTGGACTGTCGGAAGATCCAACGTGCCATCTTTGTCTAGAATATGATAAAACCGCTTCTCCGCAGCTTGAGTCGGGAATCTAATATTTGACAGAGTGTCTCTATCGCCCTCAAACCTGAAATATCAACCGCCAAATAAACTTATCAACTTTGTGAAAAAGCTGGATTTGTTTGGTGTACTATGAATAGGTCTAAACCACAATAGACTCTTGCGAATCGCAGTGGAATGCCAAATAGAGCCACTTACCAAAAAACGAACCTAACCTTTAACTACACGCTCCGGTGGACCTATAAAATGCACCAGCTTTACTTAAATCGATATTATACTCTTAAAAAAATTCTATAGCGTTTCCATCTATCGTCTAACCCTTCATCGTAGTGCCTACCATCATATCTGACATGAAATTTGACATGCGGTAACTGGTATACAGGCTACCCGTTGGCAAAAGATTTTTTGAAAAATAAAGTTACCTTAGTCGGTACATTGAAGAAAAATAAAAGGAAGTTGCCAGCTTGCTGACTTCAAACCTAGCAAAACAAGATCAGAAGTTTCGTCTGTATTTGGTTTCCAAAAGGATGTCACAGTAGTGTCTTAGGTCCCTAAAAAGAAGAGTGCCGTTATTTTACTTTCTACCATGCACGATGGTGGTTCCATAGATGCCCTACCTAATAAACCAGATATTAATCTAGACTACAACGCAAATAAAGGTGGCGTAGATACAGTGGATGAAATGTGCGGTGCTTTCTCCGTGTCCAAGAGAACAAGAAGATGACCCTTAGTAATTGTAGTATATGAAGAAAGTATTATGGAACCATTTCTTGGGTTAAAATAATGTTTCAATGAATGGTGCATAAAATACACCACGCGTGTACTTGAGATACATTTTGGGGCGCGTGTAGTTAAAGGCTAACATAACACACTTACTGTTGCTTCGACTGTTTTCCTATCAATTCTTATTAGGTTTGCCGTGAATGTGACGAATCTTTCTCAAAGAACTGTTTCGCCTGTCTCTAAGGGATTTCTGAGCCACTCACTTGTAACCATGCTCATTATCGAAGCTGCGACACCGCAGAAGTGTTCCAGTCCAATGAAATGAATTGACTTACCTTGTTGGGCCATTTTATTCGCCTTGACCTCAACGGAATCGAGTGCCTTTGATGCAGCTTTGCTGTCTGTGGAAATCACAACTGAATGGTATGCTCTCTTCCGCTTTTCAATTTCTTTCCCGCAGTGGTAAACCTCCGTCACTTCTGGCTGTAAAACTCTTACGATTGGAATATCTACCCTTTGTTCAAGCACTACAGTCCCGCTCCTACATCCACCTCTGCTTTGTGCTTTGGAGCCGTCTGTAAACCAGGCTGCTTCAGCTTGTTTGGGTACGATTTAATTTCCGTTTTCCCTATATGGAATAGTTATTTGAAACTTCATCTTGTGACTGTTGCATCAATGGGTTCCTCCATTAGGTTATCTGCTTCTAGCTCCTCGATAAGCTTTTGATACTCAGCATTGTGCATTCGTCTCGTGTTATTGACTTAAAAATACACTGTACGATTTTTCCTTATGATAAGCTCATTTATGATACAGCTACTTATTAAATTTTGCTCTAATTTGAAAAAATTATTTTTTGAAATAATGAAAACATTCTCTCACAGTTAACCATTAATGAATGGAGACAACTAAATACAAATAAATAAGGCCGTTTTGAAAAAAATGTATCATAATTAAATAATACACCACCATCATATAATTGGCAAACTTCTCGTTTACTTTTTATCACAAAGCTCTTAACATTAATTAAAAATAACATTGTTTCAAATTAATCGAATTCTTAATCTCAAAATATTTCTTTTGTGTATATTCTATTGTGAATGGGTAATTCTTGCCTCCCTTCACAAAACATACAAAAAATATCTGAAGCTTACGATAATGAATAAGGGTTTATTGTGTTTGAAAATAGGACTGATTTGAATAACGATTGAATAATTTCCTTGGAACATCACAATAGTGACGTCTTTTTCAGTATAACAAACGAATTGTGAAGTAAAATTGAGGGTACTAATTTTAGATTTTTCAGTTAGTTGATATATTATGGTTGGATTGATTTTATTAGAAACATACCAAGACAAGTGCATCGGAAAACCTTCATGACAGAATCATGCCTGAAACATTCAGCGGAACTGCTCACACTGTACAGGAATCAGTTGAGATTTATTACCGGTTTGATGACTGAATATTCAAAATCTGTTACTGTATTCATTCATTCTTTGATTTTTAATACATATTTGGCACTAGTTATATTCCGTATTTATTCCTATTTTATTTGTTTTGTTCTGCCATTTACCATGATTTTGCGTTGCGTGTTCACCACGTACATCAACTGCATATATCAGTGCATGAATTTATGTTGTTTGAAGGATTATATTTTCAATAGTAATTTCCGGTGATGACATTTATTTAGGATACTCCAATATTTTATCCATACTTGCAGTGAATAACAAAAGAATTGTTCCGGCTTCTCTTTCCAGGAATATCCTATATTTTATTGTTCTCCGTTCATAATTATAATGCTTTTTGTATTCAGTCCTTTGTTCATCCAGAATAATATCCCTGGTACTTTCAATTCTACTTGACTTTCAATCAAATCAATATCTATAATATCTAGCATATTTCTCAACCTATTCCTATCACATTTTCTGTTTTACCTTTTTTTTAAAGTTTTATAAAAATCAGTGGGATTCAATCAATAAAACAAATATTAACAAAAATTATTCATTGTTATAACTTTTTAAAAACCGAAAAATTAATAGAAATGTCAAACTAAATTTTCTAATTTACTTATATGCAGTGGCTTAAACTATGAATTTCCATGAAAATTGTCTCAACCTATCTATGTCAATGAAACTAAAGCCGAACATTTTTTGGAAAATATTCAAAACGTAAGAGAATTCAAAAAATTTTTTGTATGCTTTAGGTCCTAAAAAGTAAACGCTTAAAGCAAACTTCTTAAAATCGTCTGTGTAAATACAACTTTTAGCTAATTTATTTAATAAACTACACTGCTTTTTATTACAAAGGTACTAATATACTTTGCTAAACAATATTGTAAACTTCACCTAGTTTCATCCTCGGGAAATCTGAAGAAAGATATTTGTGCTCCAACTCTACTCCTACAACCCTCCACACAACACATTGGTAGCATTTTTTTTTTTTTGAACAAATATCCCGTAATAATAATTAAATAATTCACTGCAAAGAGAGTCCAGTCCATCCTGTATACTGCTAACTCCGCTCATATCTTCAAACTAAAAAAGACCCAATGTAACTGTCTCGATTGAGAGCTTCAAGATCCTGAAAAAGAGTAGCATCGGAGATCGAGTGAGATAGACATCGCGCTAGGAGGAGCTTAGAGTGAACCTACTATTCTTGTCTATGTACCATGCCTGTGGTGAGTACAAGACCGAGTACAAGTGCATATAAAATAGGTTAATAATGTTACACAGCAATGGGAGTGTTCAAATTTTTTGAACAAATCAAGAATTTGCTCTTCCACTCAACCAGTTACCAAATACCTATACTAGTCCAGTAAGAAGTTCCGAGACTATGCATGGGTGGCTGTAAGGCTGTGGTTGCGTTTTTTAAGGTAATTTGGGCACGCGGAAAATTTCGAATAAATGTTGTAGAGCGCAAAATTTTACGTCGAAATACTACCTCACTTGTTAAAATTCATTCAGTATTATTGATTTTCCCGACCATTTCCGAATCCGCTGGAAATCTGCCGGGGACTTCCAGAGCCGCTACTGTGCACCCTTCTCCTTTCCCCACTCTCTCGATGCATTTCCATGTCACATAAAATTCTGTACATGTGAAATCTAACAGTCCCCGGCGGATTTCCAGCGGATTCGGAAATGGTCGGGAGAATCAATAATACTGAATGAAATTTAACAAGTGAGGTAGTATTTCGACGTAAAATTTTGCGCTCTACAACATTTATTCGAATTTTTTTTCAATAAATCAATTAGTTTCCGAGAAAACGCAAATTTTAAGTAATTTTCCGCGATTTTCACTATTTCCCGGAAAAATTGGAGTCTGCGGATAGTGCCATTCGACTCCGCGTGCCCAAATTACCATAAAAAACGCAACTGCAGCCATACAGCCACCCATGCAGAATCTCGGAACTTCTTACTGGTCTATACCTATGCATACAACCCAAAAATAAAGACAAACTACAAAATAAGGTAGTAAAGTAGTGAGAAATTCATTACCAAGAAGAGGATTACAAATCCAATATGATTTAATATTAACAGTTTGTGTAGAAACCAGAAATTACAAGTTTTATGACAAAAAAAAATAAAAGATATCTTAGTGAATGTAGATCTAGTTTTTTTAATGAAAATTTCACGAAAAAAGTTTGAACCTGATTTTGGGTATCGTCTAGAATATATTCAAAAAAGTATTGTTTCGTATTGCCTCGGTTTTTCGATTCAAGATCGAGAGGAGACGAGGAAAATCTTGCTCTCGTGTGAAGCTCTAAAAATTGACATAAAAGATATTGTAGGAATATTTCAAAAAGCGGCATCTTCTGTCGAAAAATGTGACAATATATTATTTATGACCCTCTTTGTACAAACCGCGGTAACCACGCCTAATTCCAGGTACTGTTAGTAAAATCCATGTTTTGATTTGGCCACTATATTGTAAGATTGTTTGTCTTCGTTATGTACGTTATAGTTGGGAGGCAAATCGCTTTAAACTATTGAAGCTGTGAAATACTTGAATCTTCAATGAAATTTGTACTACTCTTGTAATTTGGCGTCCGTAGAAAATGTGGTTGGAAATAATGCGTGGACTAGGAATGTTATTATCGTTGAAACTAATAAAAATTTCATTAGTGGCAGTAGGATATAATTTTTGATGTAATTGTTTGATTCAGCCAATTTCAAAATATGAATGAAAATATAACCTACAAAGTTATGTATTAAAAAGCACACATTAATCATTTCATTCACGTTTATTCATCCCACCCATCATATCCATTTATTCCCTGTCAATAAAGACAGTTGATGATGTATACAATGTCCATACAATTACCAGCATTAGTTTTATGCAATTATGAAGTTAGTTATTATTATGAACCCTCATTTATCGAAAATTGTATTTCACTGAAGATGGAGGAGATGCTAGAAGAATTTCAAACACATTCAGATTTTGTTAAACATAGATATGTATCATAAGATGAATACATTATTACTAGGTATCATGGCAATTTTTCATTTTCATTTTGCAGTACCTACCATTTTATCGAATTTATTTGAAAAAATTTATTTGTGGAAAAAAATTAATTGTTATTGATTTGAATGATGATAGGCAATACGGAAAAAGTATAGTTTGATTTGAATATCGAAGGGCTGAATTTGAACAAAAAATCTTTGAGTCCTATACTTAACAGATAGGTATATCTTTCCATCCATTAGTTTGTTTTATTTTGCTTTCCGAAGAGTTAACTCATATTATATTAGTGTTTGGTTTACCGTAGCGTAATTTTTCTCGTTGTATGGCGTCCATTGCATGGGCTATGCTGAAAATAAAAAATCTGGAAGGAGCACTTTCACTAGAAAACATTTACATCGTTATGCTGAAGGAATAACAAAAATTTTTACGAATTTTTTCTGGTTTTCTATTGAAGCCATGCTTCAGCTGATACATCTGACGTGACAATGACGCTTTTATCTTTAATGAAGGATATCAACAAAAACCTATAAATGTGAGGTAGTAATTCTGGTACATTCATAACTGTTGATAAAACTGATTTGGCCTTATTAACAAGAAAAATATAACAATCAATGACGAAACAGATATCTTCTGTAGCAATTCCAGCCCAAGAAGAATATAAGGCTCAATGGGTTTTGAAAATAAAACGATTATTAAACGGCAATCATAAGGGAATCGTTAGCGGGAATGGCGTCATATTTACTTAACAACTATATATAATCATTACATCTTTATACCGTATAGGTGTCGGAATTACATTTTAGATTTCATAAACAAATTTTTCCCATGCTCTTCTATCTTTCGCTAAAGTTGATGCTTCTCTCCATGTCTTGCCTCTATGATGTATTATGTTACCTATCACTGTATCCCATGTCTGTCTTGGTTTGCCTCTCTTCCTTCTAATCTGTGACTTCGCTTTGTATACACGTTTCACTTGTCTGTTGTTATTCATTCGTTGCATATGTCACCACCAACTTAATTGTCGCAGCTCTATAAATTGTTTTATCCCCAAATCTTCTCTTATACGTGAGTTTCTTATTCTGTCTTTCCTAGTAACTCCTATTATACGTCTCAAATATTTCATTTCAGCAGCTTGTATCTTAATTTTCTGTGCATTTTAAAGATTCCACGATTCGCATCATTTTGTTAATACTGGTCTATATATGTTTTTCAATACTTTGATTTTTGTTTGGTTTGAAATCTCTTTTCTACTGATGAATTTTTGATTCATAGCATAATAAAGTTTTATTGTTTTACTTATTCTCTCGTTGATTTCAGCTTATTGTTTTCCAGATTGTTCTAGTGCTACTCCAAGGTATTTTAATTCTTCCACATGTTCAATTTTTACATTGCCTATTTTAATATCAGTTTTTGTATTCCAGTCTTCTATTATCAATATTTTAAATTAATTAGTATATATTTCCATTTCTTCTTCTTCCATTGTTTTATTCTGTAATACTATATCAAGATTGTCTTGAAGCTGTTCCTCATTACCTGCTATTATTTCGACGTCGTCTGCAAAAACTCCATACGATATTTCGACTCTTTCTTAATTTTTATATCCTACGAACAAAGTTTTTACTTTACTTTAGCATTTCTTGATTATATTGTTCATGTGTACGTTGAATACGGTTGGGATTGGTCCTCCACCTTGTCTTAATCCCATCTCTGTTTTGAATCCCTCTGATTTTGTGTTATTTCTTATTACATAAGTTATATAAGTTTCGGATAATTCTTATCATTTTGTTGGGTATTTCTGTTTCTTTCAGGGCGCTCCATACTTTTTCTCTGGGTATTGTATCGAAAGCTGTTTCAAGGTCTATGAACGCTAGATATAGTTTTTTATTTTGCATATGACGTTTTGCTGTTGTTAATTGCTTGATCGTGAAAATATGGTCCTGAGTACTCCTTCAAGGTCTAAGCCCGCTTTGTGCTTCTGATAAATGTGGTTCTACTATCGGTTTAAGTCTATTATTTATTATCTGTTCAAATATTTTCATAATAGTGTATAGCAACGTTATTCTTCTGTAGTTATTACAATTTTTTTGGACTCCTTTCTTGTTTATCGGTGTTATTAATGCTATTCCCCATTCGTACGGTATTTTTTCATTTTTCCAAGATTTATTTAGTATGGTGAGTATACTTTCAATCCCTATTTCTCCCAAGTTTTTAATCATTTCAGCCGTGATCTCATCATTTCCTGGTGCTTTCACATTTTTAAGTAGTCTTATTACATTCTTTAGTTCTTCAATTTCAATTTCATCAATTTCAATTTCTTGGTAGTTATTTTGATGGTCAAGTTCTGCTATATTTTCCTCAGTGGTACCAGTAAATCTTGGAAATATCATTTCCATCTATCCATTATATCTTCCTCATCTGTTAATATTTCTTGGTTCTTGTTTTTGATGTATAATTCTTTTTCTTTTTTGTTTGTTTTGAATGATTTTAATACTTTGTGAAATAGTTTCTGATTATGTGAGCTATTTGTTTCCATTTTGATCCAAAGTCAGTCCATGACTTTTATTTTGCACTTAACAACTATCAAACAATATAGAGCATCGACCAATAATTGTCTAGCTTGATATAACATTGCTCAATACACACGACACTACACGAAGAGGATAGAATGATTTTTCAACAAAATGTCAAATGGAAGCTCCTCCAAATGAAGGCGAAAGGATGAAAGTAATTCATGTAGGAATCAAATGTAAGTTTGTTCTGTACTCTCTACTGCTTTCAGCTAGAAAGATGGCAGATTTTCCCAGCTCGCCCAACTATTTGAAGATTGGTTTGAACATCGACTTTTAAAAAATACACCACAAAATAGTGTGATTATAATGGACAATGCAAGTTATCATAAGGTAAATTATCTTCCTCGTAATATCAGGATTTCATGGAAACTTATTTTTAGAAACGCACAAAAAACTTGATCTTTCAAAGTTATTGAAGGCTTTTAAAATTGATGAAGAATATGTGTGTGGTAGGCTTGCAATTATAAATGGACATATATAGTGTTGATTCTGCCTCCCTATTATTGCATATTCAATCCCATTGAGCTAATATGGTTAGATTAAATCTAATGTTAGAAGAAATAATACTTTTCCCACCCCATGCTCATCTGTAATAGAATCAATGAAAAATGAAGTTAGTAACATATCTGCAGACCGTTGGAAAGACTGATATCAAAATGGAAAATTATTATATGTGTACCAAAACCTACTAATGTTGAACCCTTTATAATAAATTTAGGCCAAGAAAGTGATAATGATACAGAAATAAATTTAGAGTGGGCAAAAAATAATCAAGTAAAAAAAATCATTGGGGGTTGTAGTTCGTTTCCCTGCATATTTATTATATTTTAGTACAATGTCATGTACAATTTCAACAAATCCAATTTAATTCCATTTACTAATAAATGAAAATGTTTTTTTTTTTCAAATAATATTTATTTTATTTCGTTTGAATCATCTTCAATACAACCCTGTAACCATTCATGGCTTTTCGAAAATTATCGAGTATTCATAATGAGGCTAGAGTGGATAGGCTAATTATGATTATTCATGGCAGTTGAAGCCAACGATATTATCAATTTTTATAATTTACACCTGATGCTGCAAATGTTATTTGTGAAACCGGTCCAGTAATATATTTCATATAGCTGTTTTGGGATTTGTTATTTGTTGATTTTATTCAATAATTATGGAAATGTTCCACATAGTGAGGCTGAAACAATTAATTTGTTAATAATTGTAGTATTTGTATTTTATTGAACTTCTGCCAATAATTCCCAGTGATTGATGCGGTGAATGAACAAATAAACTTTGAAGAAACTTTTTCCGTAAGTTTTATGTAGGATGAAAAAGAAAAAAAATCGTTAAATTGTATTTCTACCTAGCGAAATTTTGTAAAAATTAGAAATATCCTTTTGTGTATAATTCAACAAAATAGCAGTCACAAAAGAATATCATCTTGTGAGTTCCATCAATAAAAATCCCAGTAACACACTTTACCTGAAATACCATTGAAATTTTTAGCATAGCAAATCGCGCTAGCCATGAAACTGTGTCACATCTGTTCGTTAGAACGATTTAGACTCGTTCCGCAAAATTTTGATTAGTCCTGCCTCGTGAATTCATAAGAATTTTCCTTACTTACATCTGCCTATAACGAATTAAACCTTTTATATCCGTCATTTTTGTAAATGTTTGTGAATCTTCGCTCCAAGACGTCTTACACGGTCTTCGGTTTAATTTTCGGTGAGAGGTATTAGAGACACACGTTTGCTTTCTTTAACAGTTTAATGGTATACAAATATGTTTTTCTACCTAACAAGCAAAGGTAATTCAAAATGATCATAATCTACTATTGAAATACGATTTTTCCATGACAGGGTGAACAAGAATAGAAAACGATTGATTGTGTATCTACTTTTTAAGTTGATTATTATATTATCAAAGTTTATTGAACAAAAAATTATGAAATGATAACACAGTCAACACGGCTTTTTGTTTTTATTCCAATTATATTTTTGGTATCTCTTATGTATGAAAGCAATAACAGAAAATTTTTCAAAAAAATTTAAAAAATCTATCACCCCGAAATATGCCAATGAATGATAAACTATGAGCGACACAGGTTCAGAATATGTCACAAGGCTTTGTTATAAATGAGAATGAACCACATTTAGTACCACCAGTGCCAACCAGTAGAGTGAAAAAGTGAATAGTGCAACGAACAAAACCTCCTCTTCCTTCTTCCAAAATGACGAAAACGAGAAAGATGAAAAAAAAAAGAAAGACACAGACATCGACGAATTTCCCGAATTGCCAAAATCTTCTGAGAAAACATTCCAGACCTCAACCAACTTTGGAGACGCCCTCCAGCTCTTCGTCCAAACCACGCCCTCTTATGGAATCTCCGATTCCACGACTCGTTCTGGAAAATCTTCCTACAGATCTTTCTCCAAAGCAATTATCTGTGCTCAAAATGGACTACGACAAACTAGATTACTTCGAAACTTTACTTGGAAAACTTACAGACTCTCCCAACCCCAGATCTTCATCTTACGCACAAGCTGCCAAATCTCCTCCTCCTTCCATTGATTCTTCTCGATCTTCCCAGGCGTCCTCAGCCCATGAGGCCCCAAATATCCGCCAAATCGAAGAAGCAGCCTCCGTTCGCAGCTCAGTTCGGACCTCTTCGTCCCAATCCTCATCTAACACTTCTTCTCCACAAACAACTCCGCTTCAAACCATTAGCTTACGAAACCTCCCATCCAAATTCTGCTCTCAGAAAGAACTTTTTATCCTTCTGAACAGAAATGAAATTTTAAGAGGCCAAATCTCTTACCTGAAGGCCAACCCAAACTGCACCGCCCTCCGCAAAATTCCGACGAACATTTGCCCCAAAAATCTTCAGCTGAAAATCCAGAATGCGATTGGAGACAACAAAGTGGTATGCTTACCCCTCCATTCACAAACTCCTGCTTCCAGAAACAAAACTTCTGCCAACACCCAATCTCCAAACTTCTCCTTCGTCAGCTCGAATGTTGACAAAAATATATCCAACAAAGAAATCTTTGATCTTCTCAAAGATCTTCAAATCAATTTCCAAAAATGCTGGAGGATCGTCTTCAAAACCACAAACTCTCCAACCTCCTTTATCACAATCATCACAATCATCACAAACTCTGAAATTCAACTCCACCATGCTCTTTCAAAAGGAAGTTACTTTTACGGCCTCAATCACAGATGTGAAATCTCCAACCCAAATCAACTACCACCCGTGACGAAATATTGTACTCGTTGTACAAAATCAGGCCACTCCGTCACTGAATGTAAAGCAAAGCTTTACACCTGCCCGAACTGTGGAAGTCACGAACATAGATCCGAAAAATGTGTCATGGCAAAAAAGCCTTGTTGCAGGAACTGTGGTGGCGACCACGCAACCTACGATCCCAAATGCCCAAAAAGGCAAACTTTCACCTCAAAACCAGAGGAAACAGCTCCGATTACACTCCCAAAACCACCTATGCCATTCGACTTCCCTTAAGAAGTTCAGAAAATCCTTGTTTTATCTTAATGAATGCAGTCCCTTCCGCCCGTAGGATGGTAATTGTGACACTTCGTCATCTCATACCGTCCTACTACAACCACAATTGCCCTGTTCAAGGACAGGGTAACAAGGCATACTTCAACTTCTCGCCAATCTCATAAACTGGGACAACAAAAACACTTCCTTTTCCTCTCCTTACCTACCTCCCGCGTCGAAACAGGGAATTCCAGCGAAGCAGCCGATGAACAGCCGCAACGGACGGAGTTCCAGTCTGCAAGGAGCAGGCGCAAGCGCAAAACACCGCAACGTACTTTTCAGTACCTGAAGTGTCTTTACATTTATGAAATACTACAAAACACCATTCCCCTTTCCTTTTCCGGGATGAGGATGCAGGTTTTCTGTGTTTTTTTCCTGCATCTTAATTTCCGCAATGTTCGAAACCGCGATACATTCCGGAAATTAACCAAATAGCCATCCTTGGGTGCACAGATACAGCTGATTTCAATTGAAACCCTGAAGAGGACTTAATCCTAAAACAGGGTAGATTTCAATTTGCAATCCAATGAAGGATAATTCAAAATTTCAAAAGTAAAATCATTTTCGAAAAAAAAAAAGAATTAGTGCCAATCTTATCGCTACCTGTTGCAAAGTGTAAGCTGCGCTCCAACTGATAGTTGGACTTCTATTTAAAGAATTTATCAAGAGGCTGGAGAATAAATTCAGAACTAACTTCAAGTTATATATAACAGGACAATTACTGTAAGCTTTTTTATAAAAACGAAGCTGTCCATTTTATGTCTATTTCAAGTCCAAACGTTCATGGAAATTTGATGTACGTCTATAGTACGTATATACATAGATGCTTATTGAACATACCGAATTGTTTGTCCAAGGGACGTCCACTCATCGACCCATTCAAGCCAAATATTCATTAGTGCTTAACGTACATCCATTGTGAGTAGAAAGGTAGACACACATTGGATGTTTGGAATAACGTCCACTGTTCGTACATTTAACGGCCTTTCCAAGTCTTAATGGCCGTGGACGTACGGACGACGATAACTAAATTGAATTGTTCCTCCATGCAAACATCATGTGGGGTGCAAGTTCAATTTAAAAGATTCGTTCCGAAATATCGCCGATTCGCTAATGAGTCGTGGAAATTCAGTTAATAATCAAAAGCGAAAAAGAATATGAGGTTACATTATGTAGAAATTATACACATGTGTTATCAGCAAGATTGAGATTGCTCAAGCTTCATTAGTAATTAGTAGTAGCTTTCATTGGCGTCAAAGTGAATAACAAGTAAATATCATCCATTTCTCGATTTCTGTGTCGTCATTTTATTTGTGGGTATAACTAATAGGGCAAGTCCACGTGACGTCATCTAACAGTTGCCTTGAGGAAAACAAGGTGTTTAATAGTTATTTTGATCGTGTTTGAGTCTATTTGGTTTTGATTTAGTGGTTTTTCGACGTTGTTTTAACGGTTTTGAGCTTCATTGCTTTTTTAGAATATTGGAAAGTGTGCCGACGTACTTTTAAAAAGCTATTCCTGACTTTTTATAATAGAAAAGATGATTAAATTAATACAAAACAAACAAATTACAATTTTTAAACATAACCAAGAATTTGCTTAGCCACAGGGCGAATGTGATTAATGTCAACTGGTTATTTTTGTTCCTTTTGGTAATAACGGAAACAAGATTATCATAAAGTTAGAAAAATACTGATTCTGTCGAAGTAAATTTTTCATCGACAGTTTGAAAACTCAGCCATTGTGCGTCCAAATATGAACATTCATTATGTGACTTAAGATGAACGTTGATTATGTAGACGTTCATTGTCCAGAGATAGACAATCGTTGTACGAGAATGGACGTCCAATCTAGTACGTCTGACGGACGTTATGAGGATTCATTACTCTGTATAGCATAGAACTGTGAATGTACATGGTAACGTCCATTGGATATCCGAAGACCGACATCCATTATTGTATGTCCTAATATGGTCGTCCATCAAATGCCCAAAGTGGTGTCCTCAGGATTATCAATGGACGTTCAGCGCCCTAAAAATCGCCATTGGATGTCCATTGACATGTACCCTGGACGTACATTTTCTGTGTTGTGGGTAGGTTGTAGCCTTCAAGAGAGGGAAAGAGAAAGAAAGAGAGAGAGAGAGATGTTATATTATCATGAAAATTTTAGAATTACATGGACAAAGCGATACAATTCATATCATCAAATAATTGTTCAGTTTAAGAGGTTGTAAAGCTACTCTGTGAGGAAAACCGGTAGTTTTCTCAGTGCTAAATAACAGTCTGTTCGATTCAGACCGGGACTTAAAAGTGATGAGATCTTTGCATATGGTAGAATGTGAAGTCTGTGACATCGTTAATAAACAAAAGAAAAATTGGACCGAAAATTGAGCCGTGGAGTAAACCTCTACTTACTAATTTTCCGAAATTCCCCATTTGTCCGTATGTGCTTTCTACATTCAAGGTATAAGACTCAAACTATGTTAAAGGAATATCACGGATCCCATGAAACTGTAGTTTTTTCATGAAAATTTTATGATCAACACAATCGAAGCCTTCGCTAAATCACAAAAAACTGAAGCCGTAAACATTTTATTATTAAGTGGGGTATAAACTTTATTAGGGACAGAGAACATTGCGTCACTAGTACATTTATTAGGTGGGGAGCCAAATTGATGTAATACAAAGATTTTCTGTTTAAAAAGAAAGGGCAGAAGGTGGTTTTTCATTAGTCGTTCGGTTATTTTCGATAATATTGATAATAAAGCAATAGGTCAATAGTTACTAGTAGTTTATTCATCTAAAATTGTGTGGTGAAACAAAAAGACAGTTAGAGAAGAGAGCATTTTCAAAGGATTAATTCACCATAAAAGATAAAACGTTAATAACCACATCAGGAATGTTTAGGCACAATTTGTTTCGAAGCCAGCCTGTAAAATGATGTATTGTGAACATCACTTTTGTACACTTCAGAGCAAATCACCAATTTTTGAATAGAATTTAAACCAATAATCAAAATTTTAATCACTCAAAATCGCTTTACAAGATTTAAGTCTTTTGAAGTTCCAATAAAATATTTGGTACAAAAATAAAGCAAAGGTCTAGCAACCAAAGTGTACATTCGATGATATATCGTATTATTTAAAAGTAGTAATCATCCTATAACTATTATATGATTTAGATAGATGTATAAAAAGCAATTTATTCAATCTTTGACATTACCTGGGTATACAGAATTCCATTTATACATAATGTGCTAATGTTTATAAACAGCATGTGAATATGTGAAGGTTTCAGTATTTTTCAGTACCAATACCTATGTGCCATTATTGCCCAGATTGAATGCTTACGATGGTCGAGAGATGATACTTTTGTTTGTGATCCAAATGGTTCATGAATCCAATGGATACTTTATTTATTCGTTCAAATTGTATTTAGAAAATGGTTGTTAATAAGACAAACAAAATAAAAATTCACTTGAACTGGACCCCTAATTTATTTTAATCAATTTTTCATTCCATATCACATGGAATTTAAAAAAAATCTAATTATGATAATCTACCCTTGTCATCTAAACAGTTAACGAATAAAAATTGAGACATACTTTTGGATAAAAATTCATTTATTCAAGTTCCAACGACACTTCAGCCGTCATTGCCATTGATTTTTCCAATAACATGTTCCGCAATCATTGGTATGAAAAGAAAAATGGGTCACGTCTGAGAAAATGTCAGCTCGAATAAGCACCTGCTGCTCATTTTCTGAATATTCCATCACTTTCTAAGTTATTGTGTTGTCAGTGAAGTATTGTACTCATAGAAATTCATACATGGATTTGTTGGCTAATATTTCCTTTTAGATAGCTTTGGCTTTGAGTTCACGTTTACTTTGAATATTTCTAAAATAAAACACCCATAAAATGTTATGGAAATATAATAGTTGTATAATATTACAATTTTCACTAATATATTTGATATAAAATTTAAAAGCTATTTATTTTCATTCGACTTGTTATCACTAAACTACACGGCTCATTTAAAAATTGAGTGGCCGTTATAAAAATATTGAATTACAGTGTCGTGCAGATTGGTGAGATGTGAATTTTATTTTCAGATAAATAAATAATTATTAGTAAATGGGCACTAGCCTCTCACCAATTTCATTAAATATTTATGGAACATTTGAAAACCGAATAGTCAGTAATAAAAATTTACCACATTATCTGATGGAGATAGGTATGTAAACGACATTTCAGAAATTGGGTTTTTGAAAAAAAAATTTTTTGTGATAAATGGAAACATCATATATAAGTTTTTTTAAGTTCTTCGCATTAAACATCAATATTATTGATAATAAAGTTTTAAAATACATTGAAAAAATCAATAATTTTTTTTCTCAGATTTCCAATTTCGAAATATATGAAATTCCAAATTGAACCTTTAGATTAAGATGATATTAGAGTTCTTGAGATTTACGTTATCATAACCAAATGAATTAGTTACAAACAGTGGCGGAGTTCAATGTGCAGTTGCGAATATAGGTTCCTGACTTCGAACTCCTAAACGCAACCGCTAAGTTAGCAACTGAACCGATGTGCCCGTCTAAACGCGCCCAGTCTCTCAGATATTATCTACTGTGAACTGACCTTAAATTAAATGAATTGAAGTTGGCATTTTTACTGCCTATATCTTGTTTTTAAACTGAGAGGAGCATTTTAAGAAACCTCAAACACACCACTAAAAGCTACTAAATTGGGAGTGTGTTCCGAAAGGGTCATGTTCAGACTTTTTGAACTAATTGACAATTACGTGACATACGTATTGTACTACTCGCAGTTGTCGTGGCCAATGAGGAATCGAGACATGTCGAAATATCAAATGATTATTGGCCACAGGCCATGTATGGTTATAATAAGTAATTTATGTCAAATTTGTGTATAATTTGAGAGTGAATAAGTATGTAAAAAATGCAATTGTATGTTTGAATTATTATTTATATACATTTGAAGCTTAGCTATAGCACAAACTAAAAGTAAACAGAAGTTTTGATATCGAAAAATACCATAATATTGTACTGTAATGTACCTATATAAAACTTGATGTGAAAATATTTACAAAAATAGGATTTTAATTGAAAACTTATATTTTTAACAAAAAAAAAAACAAGCATGGATTTTGTTTACCAAACTGAATAAATAATAAAAATAACATTCAACTTGGTTGGAATATAATACTTTCTTGAAGATAAAACAATAAACAACAAATGCAAAAAAGTGGTAAAAAAGATTGAAGTAATCAATATTTTCATATAATTGAACACAAATGTCGTTGTCAGTTGTATCAAAAGAGCTGTGTGAAACGGGCGGCAATCTGACCACTCTCTAGGCAGCAGAAATGCCAACTTAAATTCAAATTGCTCCTCTTAGTTTGAAAACAAGGTATAGTTATTGGTCAGATCGCCGCCCGTGTCACACAGTTCTTTTGATACAACTGACAACGGCATTTGTCAGTTTTGTGTTTATTTATTATACAAATATTTATTAGTTCCATCTTGATCTGATCTGATAAACAAAATTCATAGTCTTTTTTTTTCTTGTTTATAATGAAAATTTTCAGGTTAAATCTTATTTCAGTAAATACTTCAACACCAAGTTTTACTTACATTACATTACAATAATATGGTATTTTTCGATATCAAAACTTCTGTTCAAATTTATTTGGGCTATACCTAAGCATAGAATAATATTAAAGAATAACTTAAACATACAATTGCATTATATACATATTTATTTATACCCAAATTAATTAACAAATTTCACATGAAATTCTTGTCATAACCATACATTTTTCACAATAATGTTACTTTTGGTTACTACTTTCGCCATGGTCAATGCTTAAACATGCCTCCATTCCTCATTGCCTTCGACAACTGCGAGCAGTACAATACATATTTCACGTAATTGTCAATTAGATCAATAAGTCTGAACACGACACTTTCGGAACACACTCCCAATCTAGCGTGACTGAGGTTTCCCAAAATGCTCGTCCTAGTTTAGATACAAGGTATGGGTATATATATAGATTGCCTAATGGTCAAATTTTTGGCACTGTCATGAGGTATAAGTCAAACAAAAATTATTATTTATCAAATTAGTCTAGATATCTCTAGATATGAAGTCTAGATATGAATTTTTAAAGTTTCGAAAAATCTAAAATTTGGGTACTTCGACCCATGAAAAATATATTAAGAAATAAAATAAAATATCAGTAATATTTTTTTTTAAATTCTCTATACAATAGGTAATAATATTCCTAATAGAGATTTAAGAAAATTTCATTGTTTATACCGGTTTTTTAATTGTTAATTTCGCGCGCTCACAAGTATGCGTCGCTTACCTTTAAGTATCGCCGTCTCTCTCTGACTCATACGCTGCATCGTTTGTTGATATTGTTGATAAAAATGCAAAAATTACTATGATAATAACAAAAAAGTAATATAAACCAATAAAAAAGTAATTTTAGTTATATGTTCCACTTCATGTTTAAATAACTTTTGTAAAATTGATATCAGACAAAAATTTGTTAAAAACAAATTGTAGACAATTTAATTATTGATAACATTGCTCTCTTTAAAAGTTCTGATAAAGTTAATAGTTTTTAAGATAAATGATAGATAATGATTCAGGACACAGAGAGGCGGATGCAGCGTATGAGTCAGAGAGAGACGGCGATACTTAAAAGTAAGCGACGCATACTTGTGAGCGCGCGAAATTAACAATTGAAAAACAGGTATAAACAAATAAATTTTTTGAAATCTCAATTAAGAATATTATTAACTATTGTATAAAGAATTCAAAAAAAATATTATTTATATTTTATTTTATTTTTTAATATATTTTTCATGGGTCAAAGTACCCAAATTTGAGATTTTTCGAAACTTTAAAAATTCATATCTCTAAAAATATTAACCTTATCGCGAAAAGTCATGAGGCCTTTTTTATTTGTATTTCAATAAAGAATATAAAAAAATTTGTCCGGTTGAAAAATAACAATTTCTTGCAATTTTTTAAACAATTTCGATTTAAACAATATGGCCCCGTGTTGCCCCCTGGCAACATGCATTTATATCATCAGTAGGGCAATCTGAAGAGGGTCGCATAAAAAAATTGTGGTGGAATAGTTTTCGGTACTCATGCGCCGATTCCTCCTAAACTAAATATTGAAATAACAATTTAAAAGAAGATTGTGGTTCAATTTCCCAAAAATGACAAATAAAATAATAAATATACCGCGATGAACATACAGAATATACGAATAGAAGGTCTTAAGGTACATATAAATTCCATTGAAACATTCTGAATTGAATTGAAACGTTTGATAAAAACAGTTCCTCATTATAATCTTTAGTAGGTATATACCATTTTATTCATATTGGACTCATTGCTGCCCATGGCCATAATGTTTCACTGTACTAAGGTACTTATTTTTAAATAATAGACTTCCACATTCACAATTTGAATATGTAAACAGAAAACACACCATGACCATAACCTTAAAACTTATAAATAACGTATTTTTGCTTGATCTCTCTAAGCTGCTTGGAAAAATTTGAATAGGTCTTGTGAGTGACCTTAAAGATAATTTGCAATGTGAATTACAGTATATTTTCACATTTGACAAGCATCAAAATTTCACTTCCAATTCAAATTGGAATTGATTGTAAACGTACCTTCACCGGCAATTATTTCACTTTCAGGCCAAGCAAAAGGTAAATTCTTATGACAAAAATCCTAGTAGAAAACGGACTGTTCCATCATGTAAAAGACATTACGTAGTAAAAACTAGATATACTTTCGACTCGCAAATGTTGTTCGAGAAATTGTTATAAACATTTAAAACGAAAAAAAAATTCCCATTTTTAGTGTTTTGTTAATAACACGAAAGCTTATTATAGCTTATATAAAGATGAATTGTAGATAATAGAAGTACGAATACAACTCATTTTTTTAGTAATTGGATAATTATTAGAAGCAAAAAAAAATTCGGAAAAACTGGAAAATTCGTCATTTTTTCAAAAATTCATATCCTCGTCGTTGAAACTTCGTAGAAAACAAGTCCTTTGTATTCACTTTATGTGCGCGAAGCGCAGGTACCATGGGACAATTACTTTCATTGCAATTACAATTACAATTTTTTTTATGCAATATTTGTGATCAAATGCTGCAAATTAGGTCAAAAACGCTCGAGAATACGGCCGAAAATGACCGGCCGCCGGAAAGTAACGGAGTAGAAGGGGAGAGGGGATCGAGGAGAGGAATACTATATGGATCTATAATCGTACTGGTGAGCGGCGTAACCAGTCATTTTCGGCGGTGTTCTTAGTCGTTTTTGACCAATTTTCCATCATTTTATATATATATATAATCCATATACCCTTCTACCTAGGATAGGTGTAGGGCGTGAGGTTTCCATTATTCTTCCTCGTGGACGAACTTCCTCCATTTCTTTTTGTCTTTCGCCAATTTGATTGCTTCTCTTCTATCGATCCCCCTTCGTTCTAATATTTTATTGATGGTGTCATCCCATGTTATAACTGGTCTGCCCCTTTTCCTTTTTGTGGGTCGTTTTGCCTCCCATATCTGTTTTACCGGTCTCTCGCTGTTCATCCTTATTAGGTGTCCGAACCATCTTAACTGATTGGTTTCGATTGTCTTTGAAATTGGCTTTACACCTAGTTTTTCTCTGATATGGTCGTTCCTTATTCTGTCTTTCCTCGTCACTCCTAAAATTCTTCGCAGGTTCTTCATTTCCATGGTTTGTATTCTTGATTTTAGCTTTTTTGTCAGTACCCAGCTCTCTGACCCATAAGTTAGTATTGGTACAAATACTGAGTTGTATACGTTTATTTTGGTCTTCCATGATATTTCTTTTCTCCCGATGAAACTATTTTTAATGGAGTGGTACAATTTTGAGGCGTTTTCAATTCGTTTGTTAATTTTTATTTCCTGTGTTCCGTTATCATTTATGTACACTCCTAGATATTTAAAATTCTCCACTCTTTCTATCTTATTATTATCTATTTTTATATCTACTGTTTTTTCTTCTTTGCTACTGATCATTATTTTTGTTTTCTCTTTATTGATTTTTAAGTTTCTAGATTTTAGTTTTTCTTCCCATATCTGCAAATTGTTTTTCATTTCTGTTTCATTCTTTGCACATATAACTAGATCATCGGCGAATAGGCACTCTTCTAGATATATTGGTTTTAATTCTCTATGTCCAATGTAGAGCTTGTTCGTTTTATTTCTCGTTTCCTTTGTAACATCGTCCATCACCAGGTTAAATAATGTCGGGCTTAGTACCCCTCCTTGTTTCAGTCCAGCATCTACTGTAAACTCTTCTGATTCCATGTTATCAGTCCTTACATACATCCTATTCTTCTTATGTAGGCTCATTATAGCTCTTGTTAGGGATTCTGTTACACCTCTTTTTTCCAGAATTTCTAGTACTGTTTTCCTTGACACACTATCAAAAGCTTTCTCGAGGTCTATGAAGATCTGATATAATTCAGAATTTGCTTCCTTGATTTTTCCGATGGCTTGTTTTATTGTAAAAATGTGATCGTTAATGCTTCGTCCTTTCCTGAACCCACTTTGCGTTTCTTCTAGTTGCTCTTCTATTTCTTTTGTTAGTCGTTGTTGTAGGATTTTTTCATATACCTTTGAGGGCACGCTGAGTAGAGTTATTCCTCGATAGTTTTTGCAATCTCGCTTGTCTTCTTTTTTAAATATAGGTAGAATAATTCCCACCTCCCAATCCTTGGGTATTGTCCCATCTTGCCAGGCCCTGTTGCATATGAGTGTTAAAAGTTCCATGCCAGTTTTTCCCGTATTCTTTAACATCTCCGCTGTGACCTTATCGTGCCCTGCTGCCTTGCCATTTTTAAGCGTTGCAGTTGCTTCTCTGATTTCGCTCTCAGTTATCTCATCTCCATTTCTTTCTATTTCAGCTTGGCCAATCTCCTCGCTTTCTGCTGTTGTTTCGTTTGTGGTCAACAGATTTGCGAAGTACATTCTCCATCTATCCATTATATCTTTTGCGTCTGTTAGCACTTCTCCTCGGTTATTTGTAATCTGCTTAACTTCTTGGAATACCTTTTCGCTTCTTAGATTTTTCAGCGTTTTGTAAAATAGTTTTTGATTTGACTTGTAGTCCTTTTCCATTTTTGTTCCGAATTCTTCCCAAGTTTTCCTCTTTTCTTCTTGTATAAGATCTTTTACTTTCTTTCTCTGTATTTTGTATTCTTCGTATTCATTTGCCTTTTTAGAACTTAGGTAAGCTTGCCACTTTTGTTTTTTGATCTTGACCTCATTTTTTATTTTGTTGTTCCACCAGTGTGTCTGTTTCTGTTTCTTATTGATCTTTATCACTCCACATACTTCCTTGGCAGCGTTTAGGATCATGGTTTTGAATATTTGCCATATTTCTTCTATGTCCATGTTTGGTCCAATTGATAGGTTTTCTGCGTCTTTTTGTATTTTTTGTCTAAATTTATCAGCTATTTTCCGATCTTTCAGTTTGTAAGATCTAATAGACTCAATAGTTTTCGTTTTAGTGGTCTTGTCTTTGCGGGTGTTGTCTTTATTTGTATGTGTTATTTTTGTTTTCGCCGTTACTAGGAAGTGGTCACTGAAGATTTCAGGTCCTCTTTTCACTCTGACATCTAATATTTTTTGTTTGTATTCTCTGTTGATCAGTACATAGTCTATAATTGACTTTTCGTTTTTACTTTTAACAACTCTGGTGTACTTATGGATGTTCTTGTGCTTGAAGAAAGTATTCATCACTAGCAGGTTGTTGTGTATACAAAACTCAATAATTCTAGCTCCGTTACTGTTTCTGGTTTGTTCTCCCTGCACTCCGATTACATCCCGAGATCTGTCATCTTTAAGTCCCACTCTTCCATTCAGGTCACCTATAACGATTACTATATCTTTACATTCATCTACTACTTCTGTTGCTTCTTCCCAAAAATTGTCTTTTATAGTAGCTTCATTTTATTACAGATCGAAAATATACGTTGGCATACTTTTCAATACCGTTTTAAAATCTATAAAGCATCCAGACCTACTGCAAAAAATTGTTCCATGGTACCTACTCTTCGCGCACATAAAGTACATAAAAAGGACTTGTTTTCTACGCAATCTCAACGCTATAACTTGAAAAACGAGAAAGATATGAGTTTTTGGAAAAAATGACGAATTTTCCAGTTTTACCAAATTTTCTTCGCTCCTAATTATCCAATCACGTTGCTGAAAAATGCGTTGTATTCGTATCTTTATTTCCTACAATTCATCTTTTGACACAATTACGATTTCTTAATAAGCTTTAGTGTTATTGACAATAAACTAGAAAAGGACGTTTTTTTCGTTTTAACCCTTATGATCCCACACATATTTACACCTAATGTCTACCGCAGAGAGTACCCGGGTACTCTGAACGTTTGCGCGCGCGCACGCATTACTTGGGTGATTGGTTACACACAACTTGTGAAAAAAACCCTGCTACTGGCTATTGCCAAATTTGTAAAAATGAAAGGCGAAGAAAAACAGGTAAAAGTTGCAGCAAATGCAAGAATCCTGTGTGTGACCAGCACACTAACCCAGTACCTACAGTTTGCAATAATTGTCAATAATTTTAACAAAAGTATTGTTTTTTTATAGCAAGTTTTCAATTTTTATTTAGTGTTATTTTAAAAAATAAATTTCGCGATTTTCAAGTAAAAATATATATAGAAATCCACTCATTTACCTTCAGGATAATAGTGAGTACCCTGGTACTTGTATGGTAGACTAAAGATGTGGTATATAAAAATTGAAATATAAAAATAATAATCAACATGTCGACATACAAAAAAATGACTCTATGTATTAAACTACTTTTCCAGAGATGTCCTAAAAGCACAAATGAATAGCTCTAACAGAAAAAAAAATATGTAAATTTAAAATTGAAATAGTACCCAGGTACTCGATGTGGTATCATAAGGGTTAAATGTTCATAACAATTTCGTGAACAACATTTGCGAGTCGTAAATATATCAGGTTCATAGTACGTAATGCCTTTAACACGATGGCACAGTCCATTTTCTACTAGGATTTATGTCATAAAAATTTACCTATTGCTTGGCCCAATTAAACGTACCTTTACCGGCAATTATTTCACTTTATCGAATTACCACAATATTTATATCAAAGTCTATGGAAATAGTTACTACCTGACCCAGATAAATATATGGAGTTGTCCAAAAGTACCAAGTATATCTTCAAAACCGAGAGAATTTCTTGTTATTAATATACTTCTGGTTTTACTGGAAATGCCCTCAACTTTTATTATGTAAATGAGACCCTGTATATTACGGTATGCGTCATTGTACTGCCTGCAAAGTTTCCTCAATCATTTTTCTCATTTTAAATATATTCACTTGGTTACAAACTTTTGGACAACCCAGTGAATGGAGTTCCGGTGGTCATAGCAGTTCGAGTTTAAGATTTTTATGAGAAATAAATTTGGAACTCTAACCAGGATTGTTAACTTCCGATGTTTTGAAAATGAGAAACTCCCGAAATATCACCAATTTCACTTTAGTCAGAGAAATTGAACGCTGATTTATTTTAATCATATTCAAGATTTTAAATGAAGTAATACGTGTTTTATGTAATGAATTTTTAAATCAAATATAAAACGTCTATTTTTTATGTCAAAAATTCGCACGGATGTAAAAACATAAAGAAGTATGGATACTTAATTTTTCCTTCCACAAATAGCTGAAAATTTACATTGGGATCAAAAGACCCACGCTTCGTAATCCAAGAAAAACAAAGCAGCTCGCTTCGAACCGCAGAGTCATAAAAATTTTACCGGCTGTATATAAAAGTGGAATATTAGAAAAAACAATTAACATCGCCTCGCTAAGAGCCTCTCAACCATATAATGAACGGTCGCTTTACTGTAAAACTCACTAAATATTTTAAAACAATCCTTGAAATGACTTTATTTCATTGTTTGATGATTTTAGGATATGTTTGTTCATTTCATTTAGGCTCATTTTTGTTTGTTAACCCACCGGACCGGAAAAAAGCGCGCTACAAAAAAAAATAAAAATTTAAAAACGATTTAATTATTTGATTTCAACAATGGTTTCATAAAAATACACGAGCTTACAACGAAATTATTTGCGTAGAAACCAATCATATCATACAGGTTTTACAAGGGTTGTCTTCTAAGTGTTACATATAACAGTATAGTTGGCGCCTGTCAACAAATATCAAATGTCGAAATTAACTGTCATGTTAAGTTAACTTGACGCCAAAGTTTCAAACCACTTCAAAGCTGTACCTTTGAAGTTGATGAGTTAAGCAATAATTTTTCACAATTATTGAAGGCAGTTGTCTCAACAAGAATGCCTTATCGAGTTGGTTTCTGTTTCCGGCATAGAAGCACCACATCAGTCGATAATTTGTCGTTGGAATGGAGAATTTAAACGTGGACGGATTTATCTCAGCGACGACCCAAGAACAGGTCCACCAATAACCGCAGTTAGCCAGGAAAATGTCGATGCTGTACGTAAGCTGATCCAAGAAGATCGAGATGTCACATATCGTGTGACTCGAGCATCTTTGGGCTTTTCAAGGACTACAATTCAAAAAAAATTTCATTGAGAATTATTGTTAAAGATTAGTTCCTCGTTCGATACCGCATACGGAAGAACAGAAACCAATTAGAGTCAATTGGTGTCAAAACACTCTAAGCCAGTTTAACGCAAGAAACTTGAAAAATATATACTGCATTGTCAGTGGTGATGAATCCTGAATTAACCCTTATGAACTCAAAAATGAACGTCCAAAACCAGAACCGACGAGAATTATCCGTTCTCGAAGTGTTTCCTAAAAGATGGCGGCGAGATTAGTCTCAAAAGCGGGTCAAGTAGCAACAATTCCTCTGCAAGATCGAAAAACTTTTAAAGCTGATTGGTACGTATCGACTTGTTTACCGGAAGTAATTGCTGAGTTTCGAAAAAGCAACCCCCAACGACGAACGATCCTCCACCAAGACAGCTCGAAAAACAATAAAGTTTTTAAAGCAATAAAATATCGAATTGTTGGACCATCCTCCATACAGTCCAGACTTAAGTCCTAACGACTCTTTCACGTATCCAAAAATTTAGAATAGTCTGCGTGGTCAAAGTTCCAGACCCCAGAAGATGCAGTGAAAGCCTTCGAAAACTCTATTTTGAATGTACCAGCAAGTGATTGGAATGACTGCCTCCAGAATTGGTTGCAAATTATGAAAAAATGCATCTATTTTTGTGAAAATACTAGTGAAAACAATAGCGTTGAAGAGTTATCAACTGTTTTTTCTTCTTCTAGCTTTATATGCAAAATATAAAGACAACCCTCCAAGCCCAGATAAACTAACTAAAAAAAGGAGAAATTATTCTATTGGATATAACTACTGGAGCAATAACTTGTAAAAGTAAAGTTTGATGCCGGAGGTAGCCTTAAGAAATATGAATTTCCACTAAATATGACATCTATCACAATAAACAACAATAAACTTGCGTCTAGCGCTGCCGCGATGCTATTGCTTTAAATCTTCGCGCATGCTTTAGTAAAGCAAGCGCTCACTAGGCGGACCAGGCCAGGTCGCTTTGAAACTGCGAGACAGATTTCGACGAAGAATATTTTTATTTCAAACACTGTATGGAGAAGAAAGGGGAACCCAGGAGAAAAAACGACTACTTATTGCCATAATATATTTCATGTTCGTTGCTTATCATGATATCTATGAACTTCATTTTCTTAGAGCTGTTTGTATTATGTTACTGATGGAATTCTTCTTTTATTTAGGAAATAATAATAACACAATGCTGAATATACATATTCCGCCACTAAATCATCCGTTACCATGAGAGCGCATTGCGTTTACTAAGAGAAAACGGATTTGTCGCAGAAATAGCATAAATCCGTCTGGCGACCAATTCAACACCCTAATCTGATGCGACCCGTGCAACTCCTGAACCAGTGGAAGCAGTCACATTTGAATCTATGGTAGGCGGATTTCTGGGATCCTAGTGGTCGCTTATCTTAGAGATCCTTCAACTTCCAGCTACGCCACTGTTTACAAAATATTCGTAATCCTATAAATATATTATCAAAAACCTATTCGATGGTATAATAACAAAAACCAATTCTTCTGTATACGATTATCATATTTCGTTAATAAAAAATACAAAAATCTTGGTATAATCCCCAAATAATGTACCATTAAAAGAATTTAATTTCAAATTTATTAGATAATCCGATATCTCATTGCTCATCTAAATAAATCTCTATACACATTAAACTCAGTCTACTAATGAAAATTCCAATTTCATTGGCCTCTAATCACCCAGATTAATTACCATCAGAAATTATAAAATACTACCTAACGGCCGTATAGAATTTCTCCAATATTTATTGATATTTTTATATTAGTAATGATGAGAAGTTGGGATAGGACGCATAATACCTTGCGGGATGCCGGTAACGGCCCACCTACACGATCGTTTTTGATGTATGCCGAATATCCCAAGGAAACATAGTATATCATTGGCGGAGTGTATTGTACTCACGTGCTATAAAAAGATTTCATTGCTTGCAAACTCTGAAGCTTTTTCCAATAAGTAAGCAGCAAATTTTTTTTTATATTTTCAGGAATTGTGAATTTTAAGACGTATTATCCTGAGAAATATTTATTTTTGAAGTCACTGTCATTCTGCATTCACTATGCTCTATGAAGATTGGAAGGTTTTATTTTATCTGGAACTAAATTTTAAATAGCTTTTGTATGGAATGCGAAATTTTTTCCCAGGCATTTTCAAAGGAGTAACATCCTCTTCAGACTAATATTTTTATGACTAACTCTCGATACGGACAGTTGATCAGCTGATCTCCCTGTTTGATGATGTTTATTCGGCTAATCGGATACCGCAGGAAACCACAGGAGTTACTTGTTACATCCTGTACATTATTTCTGGCTTTTCGCTAGTGACATGCCAATAAGTGAATGTACAAGTGTTTATGTTTAGTTTCGTTCGCTTTCTGTATTTTTTTATAGAGATTTGTACAAAGAGTTTTTGTTACAATGTCCTAAGACACCTTAATAATATATACAATTGAGCCACAGCTACGCCTGGCTGGATTTTATCTAGTCAAATGAAAAAACGAAATTAACAACAGTAAATATAAATTGTATACATAGTCCTTAGTCCACGTAATATAGAGTTGGGAGCATTGTTTCCATCAAAGTGGATGATTGTGAGTGAATAGAGGGCAAAATTGATGGAGAATAAGATGCACTTTTCCCGATCTTCGAAATCGTTTGGCAAAAAAATTTTCTGGGGTGAGTATGGTGCGATTTGGGTAAAAATAAGGTTTTTCTTGTATATCTTTTCACCCCTCAATTTTACAATAAAAACGTTAAGAACTTTTCTTTTCCTCTTCAAAAGATCTACAAAACTAGACTTTGCACGTCAAAAAATATTAATTAGGTCCGAAGTTATGAGCAAATAACCATTAATTACAATATTATTAATAAACAAATTGAAAACCCGATATTATTATCATGACGTCTTTATATTACACCTAATTATGCCCTCACATGTACAAATAACGTGTACAAAATCTGGAATCTGTAACTTGATTAGTTTGCAAATTATGTTGTTATAAACAAATTTATTTATTCTAGCCCTGTGCAACATTGCCCATCACCCGTATTTATGTGGTTTGCTTTGTTGGCAGATGTCACTGTGATAAGCCATGTGTCGTTATTATTTTTCAAAAATATGCAATTCCGCGGCCGTGGCAATGATTATTTAAAACGACCTTAGTTGCAAAATGCAATATACCGCGTGCTCAACGAATTTTGCGATATATTATTACGTACATTGATAGAGCATAAAAAAAGCTGTAATCTGAAAAAAGATTCGTTTAGATTGCTTGAAAAACAACGGAGTAACAAACCGTCAAAGTTAAAGGCTCATTGTACAACAATTTCGAGGTGCAGCGAAAAAAAAAATATATATTCATGGTCGGAAAACGGACTACTTTCAATGTGCAAAATATTTATTCAAAGGGGAACAGATAACTCCAAAGTTCAGGCGACGCTATCATTTTTGCTATCTGGCTCGTGACGACGGAGTGTGGGGAGCCGACTCGGACTCGACTCACTCGAGAAAATTTCTCGCTGCGCGACTTCAAAATCGACTGCATTGGCACTTTTCTCGGGAACTATCCAAGATAAATTGATGATTTTTTTTTAATTTCATACTACTCGACGAGAGGAATCTATTTATATTATCTGCAATTATCAAATTTCACATCCCGAGTCGTTAATGTCGCTTTTATGAAATGTAAGAAGTTTGCGGTATTTTTTTTGGCTGACATTAATAATATTCATTTGGAATAATTGTATTGTAATAACATGAAAATGTAACTCATTAGCAACTATCCTTTTATTTCATATATAATAATTGAGTATTTTCATTAAATTATTTCAATTGTTCAAAAATTGTTATTCACGTTATGTATTTTGTACTTATTTCTCAAAAGTACAGTTAATCTGCGTTAACGTCTTCTGTTGCGTCAGCTCTCTGTATTTATAATGTGTAATATATTATTAAAAAAAATTAGTAAATATAATGTTTCATACCTTTGTCTTACATTACCTATTACTATCCTAAATTTGAAAAAATTATGTTGTAAAAAATTCCAAAAAATTTACTGTACAAATAACTTTTTTCACAACTTATCATAATTTTTAATAATTGCTATACATGAAATAGACAGTTTTATTAATGTCAGCCGAAAAAAATACCGCAGACATTTCATAAAAGGGACATTAACGACTCGGGATGTGAAATTTGATAATTGCAGATAATAAAAATAGATTCCTCTCGTCGAGTAGTATGAAATTAAAAAAAAAATCAATAATTTATCATGGATAGTTCCCGAGAAAAGTGCCAATGCAGCTCGGTGGTCGATTTTGAAGTCGCGCGGCGAGAAATTTTCTCGAGTGAGTCGAGTCCGAGTCGGCTCCCCACACTCCGTCGTCACGAGCCAGATAGCAAAAATGATAGCGTCGCGTGAACTTTGGAAATGGCTTTTGGCTTAGTTATCTGTTCCCCTTTGAATAAATATTTTGCACATTGAAAGTAGTCCGTTTTCCGACCATGAATATATTTTTTTTTCGCTGCACCTCGAAATTGTTGTACAATGAGCCTTTAACTTTGACGGTTTGTTACTCCGTTGTTTTTCAAGCAATCTAAACGAATCTTTTTTCAGATTACAGCTTTTTTTATGCTCTATCAATGTACGTAATAATATATTACAAAATTCGTTGAGCACGCGGTATATTGCATTTTGCAACTAAGGTCGTTTTAAATAATCATTCCCACGGCCGCGGAATTGCATATTTTTGAAAAATAATAACGACACATGACTTATCACAGTGACATCTGCCAACAAAGCAAACCGCATAAATACGGGTGATGGGCAATGTTGTACAGGGCTAGAATAAATAAATTTGTTTATAACAACATAATTTGCAAACTAATCAAGTTACAGATTCCAGATTTTGTACACGTTATTTGTACATGTGAGGGCATACTTAGGTGTAATATAAAGACGTCATGATAATAATATCGGGTTTTTAATTTGTTTATTAATAATATTGTAATTAATGGTTATTTGCTCATAACTTCGGACCTAATTAATATTTTTTGACGTGCAAAGTCTAGTTTTGTAGATCTTTTGAAGAGAAAAAGAAAAGTACTTAACGTTTTTATTGTAAAATTGAGGGGTGAAAAGATATACAAGAAAAACGTTATTTTTACTCAAATCGCACCATACTCACCCCAGAAAATTTTTTTGCCAAACGATTTCGAAGATCGGGAAAAGTGCATCTTATTCTACATCAATTTTGCCCTCTATTCACTCACAATCATCCACTCTGATGGAAACAATGCAAAATGGTTATTTTCAGGCTATATTTCCTGGACATTTCAGCTGAAGATATTTAAAACCAATCAATGTTCCTCATTTATCAACCAGTAGCGTACCGAAAACTGAGTGGGTCCCTCGCAAACCTTTTTAGTTTTATAACGAGTGGAGAATGACTATTTATATGTTCACTACTTACTATGATAGTCAGGTTCATAAATTTTACTGGTAGACAAAATATAGGTACGGGAGAGGGGGGTACATTGGGACACGGGGCACATATGGACATTTCAAATTTCAGCGCCACTAAGCGTAAAGTTTAATTGTATTGCTTATCGTTAGAGCGCACCACGTAGGTACTCATTTTATTGTAGAAAAGTTTCGACAGCGTCAAGCGACTCAGTAGCTAGTTATAGTTTATTACGTGCACGTGTCCGGCGTGGTAATTAAATCAGAAATGGTTTAAGATCCAATATTTTCCAAGTGGATGCTAGAATTAATGCTATGATATGCTAAATTCTAAAAGTAAGTGGACTTGTTTATGCTTACTATGTCTGTATGTGCCGATGTTATTGTTAATTTTAGTTATTTATATAACCCCACTTTGTTTATAAGAATGATTGGGGTAGATTGGGACATCTAGTTGGGGGCACATATGGACACTGTCCCAATCTGCCCCAGAGAAAAATGTGGGAAATGACTGAAATTTTTTTCCAGGCATTAACATGGCAAGGACTTACAAGAGGAAACCATAATTGCCGCTGTTGAAGATGTTTTTCAAGGAAGACTTTCAATAAGAACTGCAGCCACCTACACCTTGAGAAAATCGACCGTGGGTAACAGAGTGGAAAAAATAAAGAGACGACGTCTTGAAGATCCTGACCAAGACCATGACGCTCCTGACAGACAAGATCCAGATGATAAAATATCATTTGCATCACCATTCCAGTCAAAGTATTTATCTCAACTAGTTTTCAGAGCAAAACAGAGAAAAAGAAATCAAATTTAAAAGGAAGAGAGCCTGGAAAATCACGAATTCTAACAAAGACGCCAGAAAAAAATAGACTAGAAGAAAAAAAATAGCCAAGCAAAAGAAGAAGCACGTTAAATATAACCTGTTTGATAATGTAGAGCAACAAGCGAATGATTCAGATGATTCCGGGGAGAAAGTGAGCTACGCTGATGATGAATCTGACTGCTTAAGTGGAATGGACCGTGAAAATTCCGACGAAGAATTCTTGCAAGATGTAGACGCTATCATTAATACTGAATCTGGGATGCCAAATATCAAAATCGGTGACTTTTTGCTGGTTAAGTATTGCACGAAGAAAACCCAAAAATATTATGTTGGAGAAGTGGAAGAAATGGTCGACGGAAAATGTTTGATAAATTTTCTCAGAAAGAAAGAAACTGGATTCACCTTACCCCAAGTAAATGATAAGGTCCTAATAGAATTGGAACGAGTGGAACTAAAACTACCTAAGCCAAGAACGTCTGAAACAACTGCAAGGTCTAGTTCAATAAAGCGGTTTCAAGTTGACTTCCGTGCCTCTAATGTTAACTAAATTAAATGAAAATGTTGTGTTTAATGTATTTTTCATTTTTTTTACTGTTTATACGATTTATGTTAGATCGTACCACCTTTATTCACCAAATGAATATTACTGAAACTTTTTGAATAAAGAAATTTGTTTTTGTCCACATCTGCCCCTACACTGTCCAAATCTACCCCAGCCAAGAAGCACATCAGGACAATTTGGATACTTGGGAAAATATCAAAATCTGATTCATCTATTAGTGGATAAGCGCTAAGCCTATGGTGATAGATAGTGCAATTATCAATGTCAACAACATAACATTATTTGATCAATATATTGAATGCCAAGCTATACAAAGCTAATATTTGTAGCGTCCCAATGTCCCATCCCCTACTTATAAATTGAAAAATATTATAGTTAAACTATTTCAACCCTTTACATGGTTTGTAAGAGATATTTGATGTCTTCTTTCAATTTAAAACCAAAAAAGTTGGTTTAGTAGATCGTACCATTTTGTTTTCCTTCCTTCTTCGGTGCATATTGTCCGGAATTTAGTTGTTTTTCTTAATTTGATTGATTTATTGATTATTACAGTACTTCCAGTCAGGGTTTCAAATCCTCGGTACCTCATCCCACAGGCTTTTTGCGCTCTTGGTTGTACCGTTCATATGAGGAGGCTCACGGGCTTAACAGTCTTCTCACTATATCCTTCTTGAATAAATCCTCCCTGGGGAATCTTATGTTTTGTTTTATTCCACCGATTCGAGACTAATGACTAATGTCTCATGATTCATAGTAGACCCATTCATGATTTTCTAGGCCAGGCAAATGAACTAAAAAAAAAACAGCCAAACAACAGAATAATTCGTGATAAGATTAACACATCCAATCAACCTCCTTATTCTTCTTACATCTCATTCTGTTCAAATGTGTACAAATTTATGTTTTAATTTTCTTGGGTTGGGAAATTGCACTAATGCTGAAGCCCTATCTTTTGAAAAAATTGACATTGAACCTGTAAAGCGAGATAATTCCAGAAGATTAGAATCTGCACAAGAAAATTGGAGGTAAGAAAATTTTACCTCATATTTTACATTAAAGGGAAAATTATATTAACTACAGTGAAAGCAAACTGACCGATACAACCTGAAACTATCAGTGTCAGTGTTTGATACAAAATCAATCAGTTACCTTGAAGGTAAACCTTCAAATGACATATATTATCCTGGTTAAGGATAATGCGATTACGAGTTGAATACAAAGAAATAATAGTTGATGTAAGGGTAGGGATATAGTGCTCTACGAACAACTAAAAAGAAATGCCGAAAGATAGGTAAAAATTGGTCACTTTGATACAATTCAATAGTACTGGAGCTAGTTCCTTCGAACAAACTTAACTTTGAAAAATTTATGGAGTGATTCCCTTGGATGAAAATGTTTTCCTATTTTGATAATAGCGCCTGTGGAATATAGTTAACAATTCACTCAGATGCTAAAATTCAAGAAACCAAGCGTGCGTCATTTCTGGAAGACTATTTTGCTTTGTTTATTGAATACTAAAAATCATCGTCACCAACCAGTTGATATCATCGACAAAAGTTGACGTCATATTTCGTTTAAAAGTGCAATTTTTTTTTTGCATAATTTGAACTTTTCATATTTTTTATGCAATTGAAAAGGGATTGGATGATCGAACATTTGCTTGAAGATAATGCCCGTTTGAAACTAATAAGTTTTGGATAAAGATAGAACCACATCTGAACTATAGTATGCATTTTCTCCTTCAACCAATTACACTTGTGTGAAAGATCATATGTAATGTTTTTTGAGACAGGTTTGTGTCTGGATTTAATTAACCTTATACTGTACTTAATGAACAATTTGTACAAATGGTGTTTTGCTCTCATCTCTTTTGATTGCTTATGTTTATGTATAGAATAATTGGCTACATCATGGCTTGAAACTTAAAGATTGCATTTCTGACTTGCATTTAATTTTCCGGTCTGGTTGATGTTAGCTTTTCTGTATATCCAGGATAATTTTATCCTGTCACGTTTTCTTTACGCAAGAACGTTACATAAAGTACACAACGTTATTTTGGATGCTAATTAGATACAATATAATTTTGATATTTGGATTGTTGTGTTATAAGAATATCACAGTAATATTATCAGAACTTGTTTTTATAAGAAAAATTATAACAAGCGAAAGATTGAAAAAAATGTTCCTATATCCTCAAATGACTTTCTTGATATGTGAAAACTTTTCTCACGACTAAGAAGTTATAATATGAGATCCGGCAGCAATAGACTGCGGGTATCTGTTTTTTTTTTGGTAAAACTTGATGCAAATGAATGATTAATCACAATTTAATTAATTACTTCCGGGTTTCCTTTGAACAAACGAAGTGACATTTAAATTTAACGTAAACAATCGATACAAATATAGCATACATGGAGTCGGATAATCGAGCAGACATCAAAGTTCTTGTGACATCAGTTCCAAAATGGTATGGGAATGCCTAGGCAAAGACAATGAACTAGGCGAGAACAGCATCGTTACCTTACTGTGGATTCCAAAACACACTGGAAAAGGAGAAAATGGAATGACAGATGAACTATCAAAGAGAGGGACTTAAGCACCCTTCTGGGGGCGGAAACCTTTTTTGTGATTATCATCCTCAATGTAATAATGGAAGAAATAGACAAGGCCCAAAAATGAGAAGATCTGACCATTCGAAAGATCCAGTAGGGCTTAGACAATCAAAGATACGTCTGGGTGACTGCAACAAGCAGAGAACAAATGAATACCTGTCAGAGCTAAACAGTACTAAGAGTTTCATCAGGAGTCCTAACGGGATACTGTCGTCTGAATGGGCACCTGAAAAAGCTCAAAATTGTGAAGGAAGAAGAATGTAGATATCCTGAAATTCCTCCAGGAAGTAGGTCTAAAGGACTACTAGCCTCTGAGACTAACAATTTTGATTGTTCACTTCCAATTTATCAATCACAATATATTTAATTAGAAGTAAACGCAGTTACCTCTAACGTGAAAGAAAATAATGTGAAAAATGGTTATACAGGAGATGGACATCAACTTTTTCAATTTAAATATAATCCCCTGTATGCTAACCTTTATTCGGTTTCTACGTTAAATTTGAATGACACCCTATACCTGAAAAGCCTTTTTTTCGAGATATTTTTTTGTACGAAAAATTGACAGATGCAGATCTTTGCATTGGGTTTTAACAAAAAAAAAACGTGCAGAATCCTATTGCCGCATTCCAGACAGAAATTGATAAAAAGTTGAAAATTATGGATGAAGGAAATCATATTGATAACCTTGTTTTCTCTCGAACCCCCACCAATAGCAATAATAGCAGTCACTCAGATTCGCTGATCTATTGATTTGCAATAATTATATGGGATTTACAAATTTTTAAGAAATCATTGATTCTCACAACTCATGTACGATTATGTTTATTCCAGTTAAAAGAGAAGTAACGAAAATAACAATTTGCCATTTTGTCTCAAACACCAATCAGAAGCGCGTCTTGTTCTTGTGAATATAATTCAACAATTTGGATTTGACATTTCGTATATCAATCGAACTTCCATTGTATTCGCTGGTACCAGGGTTGTCTTTTATATTTTGCATATAGAGCTTTAAAAAAGCTCAAGTTTAAGATAACTTCTAAACACTGTTATTTTTTCAAAGTATATTTCACAAAGACTAATGTATTTTTTATCGTTTGGAACCAATTCTGGAATCAGTTATTTCACTCGCTTGTTGGTGCATTCAAAATAAAGTTTTTGAAGGCATTGACTGCATTTCCTGGGGACTGGAATCTTCGACCACGCAGTTCATTCCCAATTTTTGGATAAGTGAAAAATAAGTTAGGACTTAGGTCGCTACTGTATGAAGGATCGTCCAACAATTCGATGTTTTTTGTTTTGAAAACTCAATTGTTTTTCGAGGTGTGTGGGAACTTGTCTTGGTGGAGTATCATTCGTCGTTGGGGGATGGTTTTTCGAAACTCAGCAATTACTTCCAGCAAACAAATCAATATGTACCAATTGGAAGTAACCGGTCTTTGATCTTGCAGATGAATTGGGTTCATAAGAATAAATCCAGGATTCACCACTGACAATAATGTGTATATTTTTTGAGGCAATGCGCTCTTGCTGAGATAATTATCTTCGAAAATTATTATTAAAAATTATCGAGCGAAAATTTTCTAGGCTTAATTCCATATTTCGACTGACTAATCAACTTTAAAAATTCAGTTTAGGTTCAGCTCTAAGCCAAGCGGTCTGAAACTTTGGCATTAAGTTAAATAAACATGACAGTAAATTTTGACATCTCATATTTTTTGACAGGCGCCTACTTTGTAATTATATGCAACACTTAAAAGGCAACTCTCGTATTGGCTTAAGTCATTTTTGCTCGCTATAAACCATTAAAAATCTCGGTTCTGGATTACCAAAAGTACGACAACGAATCCTTAGCTTTAAAACACGGTTTTATTGGGGCAAATAGTTCAAATTTGCCAAGAGTCGACTTTTTGATGCTAAGTATTTTTGTCGTCTTGCAATGACTTTAGTTAAACAAAATTTTTAAGTGTTAAGACTTCCAGATAAGTTTCACATATACCAGTAGCTAAGACAAACATGATCTAGAACTCAAATCATAAGATACAGTTGCTGCGTCCTCCTGACAGCTACACATTTCTAACGAAATGTATTTTTTCCATGGGAAGGTTAACGAAGATTTTATCGATGTATTCTTATACTGTGTAACCGCACACCATCGATACGCATTAGAATAGATGACTATCGCACGAAATAATTCAAATTATGTATCAAAATAATCTTTCAGCTCGCAAACTGTCAAGTGTCAAGTGTCAAGTGATGTCATACACAAACGCCTTTACTATTACAGCGCATTAGGCGCGAATTTCAAATCATTTTCAAGAAAGGTGAATGTTTATCTTGAAACCTTTATTTTTTGCAGAAATAACATTCAGTTTGGATGAAGTATATGCGTGCAAACATCGTGGAGCAGTTTTTAAGAATCAGTCATCATGCCCATACTGGATATTGATTGTTCATACAGGTAAGCCAAGAACATTTTTCAACACATTTTCGCTACCAATAATACTGAATTTTGAATTCCTTGTGCCATGGAAAATTTGTAATTTAGTTGTGAGACAGACGACGTTAAAGTGAAGGATTACCAAAATATTTATTTCACGACTGCTAAAATTAGCAGAACTGCTGCTTTTGTGACCGTAGCCATTTCAAATGAACCAATAATTATTTCAATCAAAGGATAATGTTGAACAAAACTATAGCTCTGTACCTTCTCATAAAATGAGAAAACAAACTTGGTTATTCTTAATTTGTCTTCATTATTAATAACGTATACTTTTCCTGAGGTTAAATTTTATGCACTTTCTCTGGTCGCAGCCTACTTTTCAATATTTATCTCCAGTTTTAAAGAAAGTCTTACGGATAACTTGGAACGAATTTGTGAATGGTGTTCAACTAACAAGCTATAATTGGGCAAATGTGTGGTAATGTCATATTCTCTTAAGTATAATCTATATAGATGCAGCTAGCTGAACCTATGATGTTATTGCAAGATGGTCACGTGGTTTTAAAAAGTTTATATCATTTATTTGTTCGTTATAGGCTGGAATTTCATATAGCTATATGAAATTATCTTAGAAAAGAGATTGCGAATCTTAACGGAAGGGCAACTAGATGGATCACAAAGCGGCTTCAGGAAAGGTCATAGCACACAAGACCATATTTTCTCAATAAAACAAATGATTGAAAAGACAAAAACTGAAAATAAATATATTGCTTTTCTAGACCTTGGAAAGGCTTTTGACAGTGTCACACAAAAAACAGTATGGGATAGCTTAGACAAAAGAGGGATTCCGAAGAACCTTTCAACAAGAATTAAAAGCATGTACGAAAACAATTATAGCTATGTCAGGAAAAATAACTTAGAATCCGAAAAATTTAGAGTAAATGACGGACTTCGACAAGGAGGAGTGTTAAGTCCTTTACTTTTTATTAAAATAATGGACGATATTATCAAGGCTACGAAAAAACATACTAAAAAGATCCACATAGGCTATAATAGACTGAAACCCATCAACCTGTCTGAATGTGCTTTTGCAGATGACGTTATGATTTGTGCACCGAGCGAAGATGACCTCCAAAAAAACTTACAAATATGGGAAAGAGAACTCTGTAAAAGAAATCTAAAAGTAAATGTACAGAAGACAAAAGTCATGACTACCGGAATAACAAACACAGAAATTGACATAAGGCTACAAAATGAAAAAATTCAACAAGTGGACTTGTTTAAATATCTTGGTATTAGGATCGACAGAAATGGAACCGAAGATGAAGAATTGAATGAAAGGATCACTAATGCCTCAAAACTCTATCATTCCCTGTCTGGAGCATTCATTGGTAAAAAAGAAATAAGTAGGAATACGAAAATGACAGTGTTCAAGACAGTATATCGACCAATTCTCACTTATGGAAGTGAAAGCTGGACACTGACGCAGAAATCGAAGAGTAGAATACAAGCAATGGAGATGAGATACTTGCGCAGGGTTAAGGGAATAACACGGAGAGACAGAGTTAGGAATGAGGACGTTAGAAGTGAACTTGGAATTGAATCGATTCTTGACTTGCTAGACAACCAAAAACTTAAATGGTTTGGTCATTTAGTAAGAATGAACAACAGGCCAGTAAAAGATGTTTGGGAAGCGCGAGCAACTACAAAAAGGAAGAGAGAAAGGCCAAAGAAAACTTGGTACCAAGTGGTTGCTGAAATATTGGAAAAAAGAGGGAAAAGTTGGGAAGAAGCCAAAAAGATGGCAAAAAACAAGAAACAATGGAGCAATTTTATATATGGAAAGGAGAAATAGATGTCCACCCTTACACCTTCCGGTATATATATATATTGATTGTCTAGTTTCGAATTTATTCGTTAGTGTCAGAAAGGGACCCGAATTTAAAAACTTAATTGTTCTTAATAAAGGTAGCTAGAACGCCACCGAAAAGTTGAATGAAAAAATATGAAAAATACTGTGGCTAAATTTCCCAAAATAATTAACAAAAAGAATAATAAATACACCACAAGGAACATAGAGACGATATTTAAATTGATTCGTCTCAACAACTAATTCATTTATTTTTATAATTTCCAGTTTTTACTTCTATATTTGTTCATTGTTGTTCATTTGATCATACATTTGATTTTATCTATCTCTAATTTGTTATTAGGAAACTGTAAATTAGAGTAAATCAAATAAATGAATAAATAAATAAATAAGTAAATTAACAATTACGAAATTAGACAATGTGATGATATACATAACCACAGTTTTTCAGCTATTTTTGCGTTTCAATGGGGTGCCTAATAGACCCACCCACTACAAACTCACTAACTCAATGAAATGTGATAATATCGAACAAATATCAACAAATTTCTCATATTCGTGCGACCTATATCCTTCTTTTCAATAAATGGAATTTAAAATTCAAACAAGCTCCTCCACTAATAGTAAAAATATATCGAAACTTCTTTGTCGCCGTATCAAATTTCTCGGCAGTTCCATTTCAACTTGTCCTCATTCAAAAAAGGCGGAAAAGAAAACGATTTCAGGTGGTCCTTTTGGACCGACGTTGTGCATAAATACCTATTGTTAAAGTTCGAAGGTGTTTTTGTTGTCGAATTGTTAGTATTTTGTAGCGTTAAAAGGGCACAATTTTCAAGGAGAACTCTTTGGGGAGTTAGTAAAGTATTTGCCACGACGTGTTTCGAGAATACTAAAAATTACCAGATTGAAGCAGTGGTGTATATGCAAACATTTTAAAACAGGTTTGAAGAAACGTTATTTTTTATTTTGAAATTTTAAGTTAATATATGAACAAGAGACTAAATATCCACTATTTCAGACAAAAGTGTAGTTCTAGACTCTTGGTACAATGGACGTTCAAAAAATATATGCTCAGTTGTCTCTGGCTTTCTAAGATTACAAATTGAGTTGGGATTTGATTGAATAATATGTCACACCCTTGAATGAGAATTTGAGAAATTTCTCACTGCACGTTCTAATTTGCGCTATAACAATATACTTACATCGGCAAATTTTGTGTTGAGTAGCTAGTGTTTAGAAATTTGTGTAGCCAAAAAGTATTAGAAGAAGCTTAATAAATTATTTAACAATTTATTTCTAAACCGGTTTAATACTGAATTTGAATTTGAATACTTTCAAAATCACCCTGAATATAGATGTTTCAAAGATCATCTAGACGATCAAGTTAACTGAAAAAATATTTTATTTGCGTTATCCAGTAATACTCTAGCTAGATTGGTACTCTTTGTTAGATTAAGTAAACGAAGATAGCAGGATTTTTGTATTCTTGAATCGCTCATAGATATAAAGGTAGCTAACACAGAAAGAGCACTTTTGACCACATTATAGCTTGAATGAGTAACAGAAGCCTCCAGTCGGACAACAAAGTCCGGTATGTTTCTGAGTAGATGTTTGAAAAAAACGACTTGTACACGTTCAATTGATTCTAAATATCCGAGGCCCACGTAGCCACACTATAGAATATCATATTATTATGTAACTAATAACATCCCAATATTGCATCCCATGAAGTCAATTTTGAACGCGGTATTATATCATAAACGACACCGAACACCTGAATAATCTTGGTTACAGTGGTAGTTGATATTTTTAAAAACAAGGAGGATGAAGTAAACAACACACCTAAGTTAGAGAATTACTTAACAGTTTCAAGTTGCTGATTACCATAATAAAATTTATAATCACTGTAGCTATGGTGAAAACCACCCTTGCTGAAAACCATAACCTTTGTTCATGGTAGCATACTTTTCTAAGGTTCATAACTTCCAGCTAGAATCAGCTTATGAATCACTTAAAACTATTAGTTCATCGGCATAAAGAAGTATCATTACCCCAGTCACATTAACCATGCTCTTTAAAGGTGTGCTCGATATGTGAACTGAATCAAGAAAAACGGTGAACCCTAAGATTCACGCTGCAAAACTCTTTCCATGATATTATATGGTTTTGTCAATTTGAACCATCATGCGCGCTGTATCCGATATCGCTCACTTTGTTTCTCTAATTAGTGTCACTTTATATCAAAACGATATATTTCTCATATTTATTAACAAACAAATTAATTTATTCCACCAATGCGATATTATGGTTCGTTTGATTTATCTATTTCAGTGGTTTAGCGATTTTGTGAATGCTGTTAATGAACTTGATTATTATTAATAGGGTGTGTGTCGACGAAATTCGTGTAAGCTGACTGTAAATAATTAGCAAATTTATGCGCAAAACTGAAATAAGTTTTACTACACCGTGTTAGATCTTTATTTATGGTACATCGTTAATTCACTGATCGTTTTACACTCCAAAACTTACGGGGCTAGGAAATATAATAAATTTCCACTGATATTAACATTAAGTAGTATTATTTTATGTCTCGCTATCAAAATTTTATACAAAAAAATGCGTTTCTTCTGTAGTTTCTTTGTAACTGAATTGAGAATACTATTAGAATAGATTAGTGGCTTATACCACTGCCTATTCATCTAGATGACTTTTCCCAGCCCCACTCTCCTAATGGGGTCCACCAGCTTGTGACTGAATCTTCCACATAGTTGTTTGTCAGTGGGTTTTCGTCGCCTAGCTCCAAGAACCGCATATTTGCGAAGCTATCGCACTGTCATAAACTGGATTGTTCAGTTTTTTCCTCTAATTAACAGAATCTGCTAATGGTTTCGTCTGTCAATCCTATCAGTATATTCAGCTTACAGTGCGTTTTGAGCTTACAGTGCCCAGTTAGCGGACACACCACCGCCACCTGCCTTTGTAAAGTTTGACGAATGCTCTATCATGAACTGTTTCGATTGTCTTTGTCCTGATGAATTTGTCCACCATTTTATGGTTTTGTGAAATAAGCAATTTTTTGTACCCCATTTTGTTGTCGTTATAGCTTCGTCTAACCACTTTTCCGTTGCCCTTATGGCCCTTGTACCCTGAGCTATTGTAACCTTGCTACGGTCTCCCAGAACATGAAGAAAACTAACACAATCCCATACCAGCTTCGAACTGACATCTATGGAATCGAGAGCCTTTAACACTGTTTGACTATCTGTGAAGTTAGCGATGAAATGGCATGTTTTTTTCTCTCTATTAATTTCTATTTCCCATTGGCGAATTTCTGTTATCTTCGCTTGAGAAATCATGACATCCGTTACTGGAGAGACTGTTCCATCTCTGCTCCTACTGCCTTCGACGTTTTGAGCCGCCCGTATATCAGGCTGCTTCCGCTTTTTTGGATTCATCTCGTTGCCGTTGCATAAATTTGGCTGCCCCATGATTGTATCCTGTTTCAAATCCTCTATTAGCCTCCAACAATCAGCACTTATGTATTGTTGCTAGCCTACGTGTGTTATTTAACAGTCTTATTGCGCCCACCTGCTGCATCTCAGTCCACCACACCACAGACCCATAGGTTATCATATATATTTAATAACCCTTGTATATAACCATAGTTTTTTTGGGGCTCAGACCCCAGTTCTCACCACACATTCTCCTGCATCTGCCATAGCTGCTTTCTGTGTGGTTTTTTGTAGAAAAGTGTTCCATGTTAGACTGCGATCGAAATATCCTCCAAGCTATTTCGTTCCTTCGACCAATGAGATCTCCATTTCTCCTAGCACTACTGGTTCAAGGCCTGGCCGTGCTGCCAGTCTTGTAATGTTGGTGACTTGTGTTTTCTGATCATTAATTGTCAGTCTCTTTTGTTAACACCACTTATCAACTATATTTAGTTCGGTTTGCATTCTTCCTTTTGCCTGAGCAGTTTGTTGGAGATGACCCAAAGTCGTGGTGACAGGACTTCCTCTCTGTGGGCTTCCTCCATCTGCTTCTGCTATGATGGTAGCTTGTCCCAGAGATGATATTACCACCCTATTCTCCAGGGATGCCTTTATCGAAGACAAAAGTATATGTTATTTTATATTGAATATCTTAGGAGTTGCCTCTTTGTAATTCCATAGAATAAGTGTCAAAACTGACAATTTAACTCGAAAGATACTGAACACGCTGCTTTTATTTTATTCCAATTTCAAATTGTCAAACTTGGAGTTCTACTAGTTTTTTTGAAACTGGTTATTAGGTTATGGAACATCTAAGGACCATTTTTAGTGAAAGTTACAAAACTTTTTTGAATAAATTTTAGCAATTGAGTACTAATAAATTTTAATAAAATACTAAAAATCGAATATCAGTGTAACACATCACTATCGAAAAATAGTTTACCGCCTAGCAATAATCAAACTCCGTTCTTCCAACTCAAAAGTCCATTGCTGTATCCACTGAGCCACCCACTCCCGTAACTCCCGCTTCACTCCCTGTGTTTTGTCTGATTGTTGGTTTGATCAATAGAATTTCAAAGTCTAGCAGCACATAAATAATCCACTCTCTCTACAGTATCATCTGAGAAAGTGGCTTTATTGTTATCAGATCAGTTAACCAATTACACCTAGTTTTTTTTATGCCAAAACATGAAAACTTCGAGTGGAGTGAAATTCTGGGATTATCAACTTGCATCCTATACAGGGTGATACAATAACGAAGTTCTCGTGGGCATCACTAGATTAGGAACAAAACTGATGCAGGGTAATGAAGATTCATTCCATTAATATATACAGGGTGCGGCAGATAAACGGTCAATTAGAAATATGTCGAGAACTAAAGGTATCTGAATCATGAAAATTGGAAAGAAGGGGTTTAAAAGAGTGAGCTATTCGATAAAAATATTGCCATCCATTTGCTACTTCCGGTTATACCGGAAGTTGTTTATTACTTTGTTTTATCAGTTTATTTATCAAGTCGCCTATGGAATATTCTGACAAATGTCAATTATTGTTAATGTTTAGTAGTAACCTTGTGTGCGGTTGGGTGACAGGTATAATTTTTTCATTTTTTTTTTTTGGCCAGGCGGACATTTGGCCCCATTTGGCCAGGAAAATTTATTATTATATTATATTTTATTAATATACTTATTACACTATCTTTCATGCACACATCTCTAAACCAGTAAAATTAAAGGAGAAAATTAAAGAAGAAAAACAAGTAGGATAAACAGGGACACTCTCTTCACGCTAAGGTGCCCGTCATAGCGACTTTGTTTATTTAGACATACAAAAAGGGGCAACGCATAATGGGTACTTGCTACAAAAGGACAAACAGAAGGAACCAAATTTGAATCATTCATGCTATGTTCATACATCCATTCATACAGAACAAAATGAAATTATAACAATATTATATTTTTCGTTTGGTGCGTTTGAGGAACTCCCATAGAATATCTTTTATGATAGGTTTCCGTAAGCTTATGTACAAGAGAGAAACTATAATTTGTGGAAAAGCTATCTCATTAGCTTAAAAGGAGTCCAGTATAAGTATTTGGAGGCTTCTCTATTGTATCCACAGTCAAACATACAATGGTTGAGATCGTCGAAACTTCCGTCACAGTCGCATGTATCTGTGGTAGACATTTTAATTTTAAAAAGATTTGAATTAACGGTATCGTGTCCAAAAAGGCATCTGACATACATAGTATACACTTTCCTTGAAGGAATGCTTCGTTCAGCTATAGGAGTATATGGAAGTGAAGAATATATCTTGCAGTAGGAATTGTTACTGTGGTTTGTAAGACTTGCCCATTCAATTTCCCAATTTTCTTTGAGATCTTCTTTTCTAAGTGATATTATATCCCCTTTTGATAATTCGTTACTTACAAGACTATAAGAAGCGGCATCTTTAGCAAGCCCATCTACATTTCATTACCTGGAATTTGAGAATGTCCTTTAACCCATATAAATCCAACATTTTTGTTTAAATTCTTGACGTGTTAATTTTTCGAGGATGCTGACTATAATGCAGTTATTGTATATATGTTTCTGGTAATTTCTCAATATCATTAAAGCTGATTGGGAATCAGATAAAATTATATACTGTTCAAATTCTAAGTTACTGTTTATGATCCATTCCAAGGCTTTGTTGATGGCTACTAATTCAGCAGTAAAGATTGAACAATTTGGATTTAATTTGTACTGCAAGGATTCTTGTAAGTTTTCGATATAAACAGCACTACCGGCTCCAGCAATGGATTTGGAACCATCACTATATATTTTGCAGATTGGTTCTCGGATACGAAGTTCCCCATTTAGTAGAATATTGGGGTGGATTAGAGGGTCGTAGAGGGTGAATATGACATAGGGTTCGGAGAACAAAATGTTGTAGTTAGAGTTGAAAAACGGAATTCCCTCACCTTGAAATGGATATTGGGATACATTGGGAAAGGCAATAGCTAAGGTAGGAGAATTTTTGTTTTGCCACCATCTAGAGGTGAAATTTTGGATAGAGAGAACAGCTATTTTATCTAATAAGGAATTTTGATTATTAGCTTGACATTTAAGTAAAAATTTTTCAGCCAAAAATAGGCGTCTCCGGTGGAGGGGGGGTTCATTACATTCTGCCAAGAGAGCCGGGGTAGGAGTAGACTTTAAGGCTCCTAGGACCAATCTTAAGGCTTTGTACTGTATTCTGTAGATTTTGATTAAACGTAATTTGGTAGCAGATCCATACAGAAAACAACCATAATCTAGGATTGATCTAGTATATGCCATGTAAAACATTAGATTTATTTTCGAATCGGCTCCCCACTCATATCGATTGATCACTTTCAAGATATTGAGACTTTTCTCACAATTACCTATGCATTTGTTGATTTGTGCGTCCCAGGTTAGTTTCGAATCTAGCGTAATGCCTAAATAAGTATAGTTTTTATGTACTGGAATCTCAAGTTGACGGAGTTGAACACTACTTATTTCCGGTACTCGATGTCTAGTAGAGAATATCACTGCTGACTTGTTAGGTGATAATTCAAGTCCCTGATCATCAAAATATTTTTTACAGTGGTTAATATTTTCCTTAAGAGAATTTATATACTCATCAATTGTTTTCTTATCCAATTACAGGCAGAAATCGTGGGCATATTGTAAGATATTTGATCCAATGCCCATGTTGTGTAAGTTTAGAGTATACAAATTTAACAATAAGGGACTGAGCACTGATCCTTGAGGTAAACCTTTGCTCACTATCCTTGGTCCAACCTTTGTGTTGTTACATTTAATAAAGACTTGCCTGTTAATAAACAAGTTGACTTGAGCGAATGCGCATATCCTAGGCACGGCTAGATTAGTGAGTTTGATGTAAAGTAAATTTAAAATAACATTGTCATAAGCACCTGATATATCCATAAACAGGGCTGCAAGGTAGTTACTTTGGAAGTAAATTATCTGTATATCCGTGATTAAGTGAGAAATGCAATCGATGGTGCCTTTACATCCACGAAATCCTAATTGCAACTCTGGGAGAATACTCGAATTTTCCAACCACCATTCTGACTATTTTTCATGATTCTTTCGAAGGTTTTTAAAACACACGACGTTAGGGATATAGGTCTCAAGGCATTCGGATCATTAGCTTTAGGGATAGGAATTATCAAACATTGTCTTAGGGAATCACAGTTGGTTTAAATATTGTTAAAGATCCTGCAAAGAAATTCTAAAGCAACTACCGGTAAATGGGACAACATAAGATAATTGATTCCACCTAGGCCAGGGGTAGATTTTTTAGAAGAGTTGATGTTGTTTACCATTTCCATGACCGTGATGGGGGACAGTAAGAAGTGATGCTCATTGTCTATTGCAGGTTGACTAATTTCAGGAGTTACATAATTAGGAGCTATTTTATTGTACACATTTTCCAACATCGTTTTATAATAGACATACGTAATTTTATTTAAAAGAATTTTATTGATTCTTTTCCAAATATTTGTCTGTCTGTTTAAGTTTGAACAAAATTCTGCCCCTTTTTTGCTTTTGTTTTAAATGTTTGTTTACCGATGGCATTTGATCTTTGATATCCAATAAAATTGGAAAGAGTCATATTGTTTCTATTACTTTCACAAGCATCTCTTCTAGAATTTGATATTGGAAGGCATTCATCATCCCTACCAAGAGGGGGTTTGAGGGTTTTTGGAATAGAATGGTTGTAAGATTTTACAAGCTTTGTTAGCTGCAAGGGAGATTTGTTTTTTTAAAAAATTGCACATTGAGTTGGTGTCGCTAAAATCTGTCAAAATGGAGAATGATTTCTCAATTTCCAGTCTAAATAGGCCCAAGACCCATTTCGATAATGGAGACTTGCAATTAGACATCCTGGGATATTTTGCAGCTCATACAAATTTATCCTTACGGGAATGTGAGCAGCCGCAATAGGTGTCGACTAGAACTATTCTCAGAATTAAAAAAAAACATTATTGGACCCCTTATTAGTATACACTAGCCCAACATTTACATCCTGGAGATTATATAAGACGTGTGAAATTTTGTGAATGGATTTTAATAAAATTCCAAGAAGATGAAGCTTTTACAAAAAAAATCATTTGGTGTGATGAATCGAAGTTTTCCAAAAATGTTATGTTTAACCGCCATAATAGTCACTTCTGGAGTGACGAAAATCCTCAAGTCGCATGGGATAGTGAATTTCAAGTGTCTTTTTCGTTTAATGTTGTGCTGTGAAAAATAAAAAGATATTCGCTCTCATGATTCATGAAGAAAATTTAAACGGAGAGCGTTACTGCAACATTCTACGGCAAGTAATTGTACCAGCAATGCACGCTTCACCAAATAATGAGGCAAACGAAGCTTGGTTCCAACAAGATTGTGCACCGGCTCACAAAACTCGAGGAGTAGGCACATTGCTTGATAAAATATTTAACGATAGATGGATAGCTAATGAAGGTCCGCTTCTCTGGCTACCAAGATTCCCACAATTGTCACCGTTTGATTACTATATATGAAGATATGTTGAAAATAAGGTATTTCCTGAACCTGTCACTACTAGAGAAGATATGATAAACAAAGTCCTTCACGCTTTCAACGAAATAGATGAAGGATTAATATCAAGAGCTAATAATGACAATTTGATTTAAAGAGTCCATAAATGTTTGTTTGATGGGCAACATTTTTAACATTTTTTTGCATTAACAAGCCAGTGCCTATTACCTTTGAGAGCATTTGTTCAATAGTCCAATATTCAACTAACAATGTGAAAGTTGTAAATTAACACAACATAGCCTATAGAAAAAATTAATTTCTTGTGACAAAAATGCATAAAGTGGATTTATTTGAAAGCTGCAAGAAGTACTGATACAAATCGATAATGGGCAACGTATTCTTCTAAAATGATCAATCACATACAGGGTGTCCCACTTAATTACGCGAAGATTTTGGATGCCGTTTTTATTCCAATTTTGATAGCAGCCTGTATAATGAAAAAGTTATATGGTAAATAGTTCCTGAGGAAATCAAACTCTCATTAAAATTACGGTATAATCGGAAGTGAAGTAGCAAATAGATGGCAATATTTTCAGTAAATATCTCACTCTTCAAAATCCCTTCATTCCAATTTTCTTGATTCAGGTACCTTTAGTTCTCGAGATATTTATAATTGACCGTTTATCGGCCGCACCCTGTATATAGGTTTTCCTTGTAATGTTAGGTATCGGAGATGCGGTTCACGCAGTATATTTACCCGCCTTCCGCTATCTTCTCTGCTTCCCCCCATGAAGCACCTTCTTCTTCAGTATGTCACCTATTCCTGATTTCAGGTTTACCTAGGCCTATTTTTCCTTCTCATCCTGCTTCCAATAGTTGTCTTACTTATCCTCGTTCAAGAGTCTGAAGCATCTGAGCTGAATAAAGTATTGGAGGTACGTTCCATGAGTTATAATAAAAAACATAAAAACCTCTTCATAGAGCACTCTCTTTCTAGTAGGGCCTAGACAATAAAAAACACACCTTGTAGTTTTGACAGGTCTCCTGACGGGTCACTGTCGCCTGAATGGGCACCTCAAAAATCTAGAGGACCAAGAAAAATGTTAATTCCCCAGAAAAGAAGAAGAAACCTCCATTCTCCCACTTGCGAAATGAACAGCAATACAGATTCCTAGTGCACAGCAACCTGCTACTATAGAAAAGGGTCACTTACCTAAACTTGAGCCTACAGACATCCCTAAATTCATTAGGGAAATAGGTCTAAAGGAGCTACTCGTCTCTGAGACTTTCTTCAGGACCCAGGTAGAAGTAAGGGGACACAATGCCACCCCAATATACATACATCCAGTGAAATCTAGATTCGATGCTACATTCAACAGCAAACGTAAGCGGACCCAGATCCAGTAAAAGGAAAATTCTAATGTCGGCGCTTCATCTATAATGATCTATGGAGTTCCACTTATTGCACGGGTACTAAAACAAAAAAGTATGATCTCATGCTTGGAAAAGTTAACAGAAGAATGGCAATGAGAATCACTTCCGCCTATAGAACTGCTCGGTATTAGCGATATCTGGTATTTTGCCTATTAAACTAAAAGTGGAAGAGAGAGTACTTGTACACGAGAGGAGCACATTATATGGAAAAGAAGCTAGAGGTACAGTAATGGAAAAATGGCAGAAAGCCTGAGAAGACATTAACGGAAGAACTAATATTTTTATTAAAAACGTGAGGCAATGTCATGGAAGAAAATAAGGAGAGGTTAACTACTACGTGACTCAATTTAGTATTTTTGATATTAACGAGACGTAGGTTCTGTTGGAAATTTTATCTCAGGGAATTAGTTTCCATGAAAGTAAGAAACAATGTTTATTAAGTATAGATATATCATACTTATCTTATCTATGATTGACGAAAAAGAATTGGAATATCCACAGAATAATCCCCAGTTGGGGAGGGGGGATATTCTGTATTAGAATTCAAATTCACATATCTTAGACAATCTGCAGTTCGTCAAGACTCTTTCAATTATTAATATACATAAGTGAAAATGGAGAATACAAAACTTATATTAAATGTTACTCTCACAATCAGTACTGTTTGTTCACAGACATTGGTGAGAATATAATTTATAATACCTCTTATCCTTATCAGTTATTTGGAACCATTGAGAAAGGTAAGAAAACCTAGAGTTATTCATTAATGTTTTAACTTTACTTCTCATAATCTTTTATTTACTTGTTTTAGCACAATTTGAACTAAATATGGGAGAAGTTCATATAAACAGACAACAACGGATCGATATGTGTCTTATGGCGCAGTATACCTAACTCTAGTTTTAATCAAAATGTTCATGAAACTCTGATATGGTAACACAGTGGTAGTGTATGAACTATAGGGTTTATTTAACATTGTAAAAGGACCCTAGTTATATGTGGAACGAGCTTACTTGAAGATCTCTGCATGTCTAGGTGAGCTGTTAACCTCCTTTGTGAAGAAACGGTGAACTGCGACTAATATCAATTTCAGGAACAGGGGTGATAGTGAAATATCCTAACATCCAGATAATCCAACAATGCCCAGGACACTACCAGATCCTCAAATACACTTATTATAAGTATCGCACTCTATGCGATGCATGGATGGCTTTCCGATAGAAAGTAGTGATCCAATAATATCGGAAATATGTATTGATAGAAATAATCGTAAAAGAAAAGTGAATGGAAAGGAAAAGAGGTCTGAAACAAGCAAGATCAATGTAATCCTATCAAATAATTGTAAAAGAGCTTCAGCTAAGTGATAAAATTGATATGAAGACTCACCTATTGTTCTTGGGTGACCTTGTAGGTCTGTGGTGACTTTAATACTTTCAATTCAAATAAATGAATGTAATCCCATGATTACTATAAGTATTAATATATATTTATTTTTAGCTAAAATATCCCCAACCAGGAATCTAGCACATGCTAATCGAAGAAGCCAAAAAACAAACAGGGTAAGGAACTAGTACGAGGCTTGTCTTTTGTCCAGACTGATGAAGAAGAAATCTTCATTTAATTTACTACTTAGCCACTTTGACTTTATTCAGTAGATAACAATGAATTAGGTAAATTATAGAAGAAGAATAATTCTATTCGAAATTTGACAATACAATCTAATTGTTACAAAAAAAGGTAAACATGGCAATAGCTGCAAGATTTTTTTATAGGTTTGTTATACAAATTTTGATATGTCATCCAAATATATCTTTGTTTCCTGATCATCCAAGGTTACTATTTTTACTTTTTGGTATACTTTAGAATTCAATGATTCCGGTTTTTAACCCGTAACAACATGCTCCTACAGGACGGGGGATATTTAGTGATTACATTTATAAAATAGGCAAAGCACACAACAACTATATGCCTCAACAGACATTGAATTACACTTCTAAGGTAAAAGAGGTTGGTATATCTGTTAAGATAGAACCAACCATTCTGGTTCTCGATTAGAACGAATAACATAACTTGTTACCGCTTTCGCGTTTTTGCGCCTCATCATCACAAGGTAGTTGCTATTGGTCCAGTAGCTCTAAGAGCATAATCCTGGACTAGAGACCACACCAATACATTAGCCTCAGTGAAGGAAATGTTAGGAGTTTTGGTACGGAGGTGATGGTATATCTGTTAAGAGATAATAACAGATATACCAACCCCGTTGACTTTAGGAGTGTAATTCAAGGTCTGTCGGGGCATATAGCCCGAGAAGTAGTTGTTGCTTCTTAGTGGATGGTCTCCTCTTTTGAAATTTATTTTTCTAATTTTGTAAAGCGTTTAATAGTATTAAACTATTATTTTTCGACGTCTATTATAGATCACGCTTTACTAATATGACAATTATTTACAGGTAACTGTGATTAAGTGGATAAAAAAATAATCCAGACGAAAATTTTAGACGAGAGACTAAGGCAGCAAATATAGATGGACCTCCTATTTGTTCAGAAGTAATGCTACTGGCGGTTCCAGAACAAAATTGGTGAAGAATGGAGGTGAGGTTTGGTGGGTAGGCAGGCCTGGTCCTGAGTCCTGGGACCCACACATCCTGATGTGAACAAAAGCGCAGTGGATTGACAGACTCATATTTCACATTTCTTTCAACTAATAATGCTGCATTTCATATTATCGGATTCCTCCACTTAATTTTTTATCTTTAACCATTATTTTATACAATTGAGAATAAACTAGTGAAGTATATAACAATTTGGATATAATGTCTAGTCGACATATATTGAACCATATTTAATAGTGGACTTAATTTTGTATCACTTTCGTCATAATAAATGATTTGTTGTCAGTTTTAGAATTTTGAAATCACAGTTTATAACGAGGGACTTTATTATTCTACCCATTTCCAACTTTATATTTAATTCATTAAATTGAAATTAGTTTCGATTTTATATTAATGTTAATTTGAGTAAATTGAAAAAAAGACTAACCGTATTTTCACATTGTTTACCTTTTACTGCCAACCAAAAATACTAAATTAATTGAAATAATATTTAGTTTATTTCAATCTGTATGGGGTTCCATAATTTGTTCACATTGAAAAATCCATGTTTGTATTTACCGCTCGTTGAATTTACCTCTTTGATACAAAAATATTTACAAATGGAATTTTGAAAACATAATACATCCACATATCCAATACGGATATTAAAAACGGTGCTAAATATTTGATCTTAATGCATTTTGTTTTAGATCATGCCATAATTCCATTTCCGTTTCAGCAAACTTTCTTGACAATTACTTTTCTCTTAATCTATAGGATTTTTTTGTGTCCTTATTTTTGTTTTCCAATTTCTGTGATTTCTTTTCGTTTCTCATCATTTGCCATCTATGCACCTGGCATGACTCTCACTTCCTTCTCATCTTTTGCATTACCATTGTTAATGAGGATATAGTTGATGATCGACTTTCCATCTCTGATACTAACCAGTTTTATATAACCTATTGTGTGATGACACTTCTGCGAAAGACTTCCTGAGAAAATACAGCCTACTTTTTGCTTTATTGGTAATAATAAAAACAATTTCGGACCATCTTAGATTTAATGAAATTGTAACACCGAGATCATTATAAGAACTCGCCACATTTGATGGGAGGTAACATCCAATTAAAAAATATGCTGAAGTCATCTGCGTAGAAAGCTTTGTTCCATTGAATATCGCATAAGAGGTCACTTGTGTATATTATAAATAGAAGAGGACTAAATACTTATCCCTGAGGAACACCTCATTTTGGCACAGAATATTCTGTTTGTTAAGAATGAGTCAATTCACTCAATTAGATTATTGGGTTAGATTAGAAACCTTCTTAAGATATCTAGCAAATCGAAAAAACCCGAAATTGAAAACAGTCACGCTTCAATTGATGAGCAGTTTAGATTTATATTTAAAGATATATTGTGATACCCAACCTCACCCTCATAATGTCATCTACGATTTTCCACTTTTAGAGTCAGAAACATGTACGAGTCATGTCAAAAGTAATTAATTCATCAACTGGCTTGACTTTGTTAACGCCGTTAGTATATTTTCGTTAGAGGATATGTATATTCTTCTTCCCAATTTATTTTCTACAGCTCGATCGTACAATCACATGATGGTTTCCAGTCATGATTAATTTGGGTAACAAAAATCTTTTTTCGAAGGTTCTTCGTCTTGCAGATATTCAGCTAGGGGATCTTCATTGAGACTTTTTATTTTAGATCCGTCTCAATTCATCTGTTTTAAATGACTTGAGTAGAGGTTCTCTTGCATCCATCCTATTCCATAATCGATTTGAGGAAGAATTTGGGACATAGCTTGCTTGAAATTTGATAATAGTCCAATAATAGATGGCAGTTGACGAAAACAGTCTAACGTTTGAAGTTTCTACGCGGGGAATTCAAAAATTTACCTACCATCGAACTAGCCTTGTATTGATTTCATTTCACATGAGTGGAGTGAATCGAGCAAATATCTTAATTTCAACTTGTCGGTTATCAGGAATCAGAGTTTATAGATGCATTTGATGTAAATGATTATTAATAAGGTGAGTTTTTTGAACACACTGCTGAATGTTCGGGATACATCATCGCTAAATATAAAACCGTCCGACAGAGAGCAAATTGTTTATGGACAGAAGTGACTACTAAACCTCTCACTGAAATACATGGTATGTAATTTTAGTATGATATTGGAAATGCCATTAGTTTTTATGGTTTCAATGGAGAATACTACATATTAATTCCAACAGCTCTGCAGACTGTATATCCCACATTCAATTTATTCACCAAGTTATCCCCAAACCGTCGAGTAGACGATATGGTCCATTGAATGTGGCACATTGACCTTTCCAACAATGGTTTGTCTCTTTGGGTCCACTGCCTCACAGTCAGATAAGAGGTAGGTTACGGTCTCGTGTCCCTTGCCACAAAGTCTGCAGCTAAGATTCTCGTCATATAGCTCCATTTTAAGCAAGTGGTCTTTAACTCGTTAGATAACTTGTAATAACTCATAGCCGATTCCTACTTGTATTCAGTAGTTCTTTGGCCTGTTTAACAAATGTGTCCCCATAAATTCCTTACTGTATACCTGAATTGTAGTGTTCCCCCAATGCTCCTCTCATTTAATTATGTGCTTGAATTTATTACACTCTGTTTATACGCCATTTTATTTTCTAAATACGTTTGATGATGTCAACACAGTAATATTGTATGTATTTAAAAAAATTTCATGAATGCTCAAATAGACAAATCAGATTAAGCTGTAAGCATTGAAGACTGATAATTTAATTAGAAAAAATCGTCGAATATGTGATTGGGAAAAATGTGGGATGCTGATAACATTCTAGACAACACTGTAGAGTAGAGCTACTTATTATTGCTCTTGTTCCCAATGACCCCCGGAACATGATGACTAAAACATTAAGTTGTATTGTGAATAGTACAATTTTTCATAAATGTAAATATTCTTTCCAATTTTTATATTATTCTTATTTCTATATGAAATTTTATCCACAATATTGTTAAATTCATCCAATCAAACCCGTCTTTTTATTGTTTGCAGATTAGAGTGACCCAATTTGGGACCGATTTGAGGTGTATAGGCAAGTTAAGAGTACATCTTAATTCAACCATCCTGCTTATGGTTCCTGTAATTGCAAATTAAAATTCCATTAATCCAGTACCTAGATCTTTACAGACCATATAGCTCGAGAATATCCCAGATACTCGAAAAAAGAAGCAATATCAAGAATCTGCATATTATAATGATATTTAAAATTGTCCTATTTCTACTATTATATTTTAAATTTTGTTTCTATCAATTTGTATCTAATTAATTATATATTATTATTTTATTTTATTTTATTGTTAAATTACTTCATAAAAAAAATCTCTCATCTCAGGATTGGGTTCTATATTTAATTATTTTATTAAACAATTTTATTTATAAATACAAATTTTCAACTATATCGGTTTAAAGAAGTGACTTTGTCTTATAACCTTTTAATTAAATTATATCTATGGAATACCAAAATTTTTAATTTAAGGAAATTAAATTGATTATATATTTCTTCGGTCTTCAAACTAATTTTGTTTAACTTCTATTTATTCAAAAAATTGTTGATAAAATTTATTATCGTAATAAGTATTGGAATATTACTTCCCTGGTTTGGTATATTGTCAATTCTTCAATTTTCTATAATCCTACAATCACCAAATATGCCATTTGTAGTATAATTTCTCCACGATCATCACAAAATTTGACAATTCTGAAATCAAATTTGATTACAGAATGCTGGAATTCTCTCTCTTGAGATTGAAGAAATATTCTACAACACCTCTGCCCCCATGCAATTTAAATGTATTTACATTCTCTCTCTTGTGATGGAATAATATTCTCACACTGGTTAGCAATAATAGCATTAGCCTTGACGCAGTTGATTGTCATCGTAGTGTCAAAACTTGAGTAAGTGTCAAAATTATTGTTACGTAATCGTAACGTAACCCAACCACGCAATTGTTGAAAATACCTCCAATAATGCACCAGTTTTTTATTTCGAGAACTGTACAAATATAACAACTAATACAGAGTAGAATGTTTCTTGGATTATTGAGTGTTTACCTAATATAATAATTGTGATTGAGTTCTGTAATATAAATTATCCTTTGTTCATTTCTATTTAAAAATATATATTTAAAATCTTTGATCGTGGAGAAAGTATAGTCTGCTACTCGGTTAGAATGAAAATTCGTGATGCTCGTTGTTCCTCACGCTCGCCTTCGGCTCGCGCTCGGAACTTTCCACTCGCATCGAATTTTCATTCTAACCTTGTTACAGAATATACTATTCTATTTCCATCTATATATTATTGAAATGTTTACAGCTTTAAAAATTTTAGTCCAATATTTTTAATTTTCAATCGATTATTTTTTTTTATATTATCTCTCCGCCTGTCAAAAATATTCTTCTCCTTTCGAAATCTAATAATCGTTACTATCACTACCCAAATTCAATTTTCATTTCATCCCCCGATAACTATTAAAAAAAACTTCTTTCAATGTGACATTAATCATAACCACAAATGACATATTTTTACACATCAAATTTCATAGATCTAACCTAACCTACATATACAATATCAATACAATATATCAAATATTCTGTGAATGCGTGAATTTTTATTTATGTTCATGGGATCCAGCGAACATAATATTGGAAGTGCTTCAATACAAATAAATGCAAGCTAACATTCCAGCAGAATTAAGTAAAATTTGGCTATCAATGTTCAGAATAGAAATTTCCAATAATCAATTACCTCCGATATGAGGACAGTATCATAAGTTTTTATGCAGGTTGGCTCATGATTTATCATTGGAATTGTTGTCCACCAATACATACTTTATCACACAATACCACAGAACTCATGAATACATATTTTAAAACAGAAATAATTATGTTTCAGAAAAAAGTAACATCAAACGCATTTTATTAGCAACATTTCCAAAATAAGCAACAAAAAAACGTTTCTGGAGCACGCACTTCACTAGATCCCATTTCTAGTAGACTATAATTCTATCAGAATGTCATTATAAAAAAATATTACCTTTTTCACAATCATTTTTCATTAAAAATATTACTGTGAATGAAATAAAAATATAAAAAAAGATTGTGGTTTAATTTCCCAAAAAATAACAAAAACATACTTCATTCTAATAATTATCAGATGAATATAATTGTTTCATGTGTGAGATTAGCTCAAGTTAGCTACATCAAAAAATATCTTTTTATTGCCACACGAAAAAAAAGCGGCGAAACATGTTATCATTAGAAGTTGCTGTCTTTTAAATTTAATTATGCGTATCGTGACTAGAAACACGTTTAATTGAATTACCAGCCACTACCACCATTAAATTCGTCATTTTTTAATGCAGGTAATTATTCATCATCCCGTATGACTTACACGAGTCCATTAGGACCACAATGGCTTTATTACCGAATAACAGTTCGTCATTGATAAATGACAGCACTCACTGGCCATAAAGACAGTCAATCAATTAACGATATTCACGAATTTCAAGATTGGAATTATCGTACACAGGGATTTCACGGGCATTATTGTGATTTTGTGGGTGACAACTAGAAAATGAGGATGAAAGTGACGTGAATATGAGATAAGCAGCGTTTGATGAAAGTTTTTTATCTGGTTTAGACATTTGTAATCATAAAGAGCATTGTAGTGATTATTTCTTTCCATTATGATACAATAAGCAATAACCAAACAGATTATATTTCTCTACATTTCTCAGTTGAAATTTCTCATTTGAATTAAGTAAAGTTAATCTTGAATATCATTACATAAAAAAGTATCTGGAAATGGACTAAACTAAACTTATAAACTCATGGACAAAATTAACGCAACACTTAAAATGTTTACTTAATTACAGTTACCTGTAAAAAATTGTCATATTTTAGTAAAGCGTAGTTGTCAAAGGTAATAGTTTAATACTATTATAACGCCTTACAAAGTTTTTGAAAAATACTTTTCAAAGAAGAGACCGTTCACCAAGAAGCAACAACTATTTCTCGGGCTATATGCCCCGACAGACATTGAATTACACTTCTAAGTTAAACGGGGTTGGTATATCTGCAAGATATAAGCAACCATTCTGGTTTATAGTTAGGAGGGACAAAATCACTTGTAGACCGGTCTCGGCGTATTTGCGCCTTATCAGTACAAGGCAGATGCTATCCGTCCAGAAGTAATCTTGGAATGAAGACAACCTTAAGACCACACCAACACATTAATCTCGGTAAATAAAATGCTAAGAATGCGATAACAGCATATAGCCCGAGAAGTAGTTGTTACTTGTTAGTGAGAAGTATTTTTCAAAAACTTTGTAAGGCTTTATAATAGTATCAAACTATCACCTTTGACATCTACTTAAAATGTTGCTTATTTTTTATTTGGAATAACTCTTAAATTTTTAACCGATTAAAATGATTTCTTTGACATATTGTAGGAAATTCATTAAAATTATCACTAGCATTTTGAATTTTTGTGAAAATAAATTTGACAATTTATTTTACCGGGTGGAGTGAAATAATATTCATATGCCGTAACACCCTGTAGGATAAACTGAAGGCTACAAATTTTTTCTTTCTTATTTCTTTTTTTATTCTCGATATTTTGATTTCTGATTCATTCCAATATCTTTCTCCTTACAAAAAATACTAATTTTTTGAAAAAACCTTACAATTTTCGCGACGTAAGTTGATATTCTAAGGAAAAACTGAGAAATTATTTATTCTTAATATCAACAGCATTAATTATTGAATGGAAATTAAACGGAAACAAGTAACAAATTAATAACGCGTAATTCCTCATCGTGCTCTTATAACAGCTCGCATCCGTCGCTTGCTTGCTATTATAGTATATTACGGACCAAGGCCAGTAAAGTAAGAAATGTCTCAGATCACATGTAATTGTCGGCCGAAGCGAAGCTAAGGTCGACAAACATGTGATCTGAGGCTGTCTTACTCACTGGCCGAGGTGTGTATACTATTTTTAGTCCTCCGGCCGGAAAGCATCAACTTTCGGACCTCCGCGCTAAACGAAGTTGTCGCTTTAGGCTTAGTCGAAAAGAAAAATAGTATACAAACCTCGGCCAGTAAGTAAGAAAGCCTTGGCCTAGGCCTTGGTCCGTAAAGGCGGAATCCCACGGCGCGTGGTTTGGCGAACCTGCCACACGCCGTGGGTGCGGGCATGCTCGTCATTTTTGGCGCGGCTTAGACTTTCCCGCTTGTTGTCGGTAAATTTGGCACGAGTCAAAGGAACGCGATCCTGCGCGCGACTTTTTTCAGGCTCGGATCGTATAGTTCAAATCGTTTCAACTACCACGGATACGTCTCGACAAGTTTCAGTAGTATGCGGCACTTGCATTTAGTAGAAGCAGCGAAAAAATAAATAAATTATTTTTTAATAAAATGGAATGGTCGAACGAACTAGTGTTGGAATGTTTATCGGCTTATGAAGGGGAGCCGGTCATATGGAACCCTAGAGATCCAGATCACAAAAACCGAAACCTGGTTCACGATGCCAGGTTCGCCAAACCACGCGCCGTGGGATTCCGCCTTAATATACTATTTCTGTTTGACGGAGCCGGAAAACGACAATTTCGATTAGCGCGGAGGTCCGAAAGTTGATGCTTTCCGACCGGAGGACAAAAAAAATTATTGATAATCTGATAATAACTTACGTCTCAAGAAATTGTAGAGTTTTCTTCAAAAGTTTGTATCTTTTGCGAAGAGAAAGATATTGAAATGAATTAGAATCGAAATATCGAGAATTAATTACCCTTTCGAATCACTTGCAAATAAAAAATTTGAAGCCTTCAGTTTACCTCAAAGGGTGTTAAGAATTTACGGTACATAAATATTATTTCATTCCACTCGGAATAAAAAATTGTCAAATTTATTTTTACGAGAATTCACAATGTGTCAAAAAAATCATTTTAGTCGGTTGAGAATTAAGAGTTATTCTGAATCAAAAAGAAATGAAATTATTTATGTTGATTATAGACCATATCGTCGGCTTAATTCGCAAATTGCGTAACCTTATTTTTGATCAAAATTAGATTCAAACGCCATCTAATGTAAAATTGCCTAACGAATCCATTGACAGAACCCGTAATTCCAACAAAAAATTATTTTTTCTCGTATTGCTACTTTGGAATTATACGTAACTCCTTCCCGCTAATTTCCTTTGGAAGAATGCGTAAGTCCTTTAGTCGCCATATGAATCAACAGGTACACGTGTTGTTGTCTCTAAAAACCTGTGAATTGATTGAAATACATGATATTTATTTTAAAGGATCATCACAATTATGTATTTTATCTGATAATAAGCTTTAATATCAATAAGGTGAGGGAAGACTAAAATGTTTGAGGAGATACGGAGTTTTCACATGTATTTATTAGGTTTTCAACTCAATATTAGCATTGTTTCAGAAAAAAGAATAAAAAGAATTTTTGAAGCTTTGGAGAAAGATAATAATACGCCTTCGAATGTCTCAGAAAATAATAATATGTCTTCAGAAGCCTCTGAAAATACGAAAGTTATCACCAACCCTGGAACCGAAGTCGCCGAAGATAAAGCCAACATACTAGATTTAGAAAATAACTTAACTACAGATATTAGGTCTATTATTGAGAAGGCAAATGTAGTTTCTTTTGATGATAAAGTTGTTTAGAAAAACGACACCATCGGGCCAGTAAGAGAATCAGATGTTGTGAATTTCAATACAGACATATCAACAAATGGAAATATAACATTTCAGTTAATTGGAGTTAATATGGAAACAGTTTCTAATGAAGTTTCAGTGGTGATTTGAAAATAGTTATTAATAATCAGGAAATGGACTTTTTGGAGTAAGGTGTGAATCACAGTCTAGAATCAAACAATACTCAAGTAGATGATGAAGTTAGCGAAGGCCAAAGTAACTCAAATCGACATCATTACACTATCAATGAAAATTCGTTCAATAGTAATAAAGAAATAGAATCGGATGTAGATGACCCATTGTATGAATTTAGCGAAGAAAAACACCAAAGTATAGGCTCAAATGACACAAGAATTGATAATGAAGTTCACAAAGATGATCTTCAAGATGATGAATCAAAACGAAAACGTTCAACCAATTACAAAGTTGATAGAAATAAATGGAATGTCAATACAAATAGATTAAATAGAGAAAAGGGAAAATCTTATGTAGGGGAAAAGAAAAAGAAAGGTGTATGGAAATATGATTTAGTAAAAGAACCTAGAATGCTCAAAATAAATTGCAATTGCAAACTTAGTAAAAATAAAAATTACAAACTACAGTGCAGACAGCTAGAGGAAGACACGAGACAGGAAATATTCGAGCAATTTTGGAATTATACTTGGAAGGAGAAAAAACTATTTGTAAAAAGTCATGTTTGGGCACATCCAACATTTGTGAAACGTGGAGAGAATTATGTTTCCATAAGGAAATTTTCTAATAAGTTTTATTTGGGCAAGGACAATTCTACTATGTATGATATTAAACGCAACCAGGGTTACTGTTACCTATTAAATGAATCAGAAGGGGGACAGACTAGCAACGAATTTACTCCTATAATAATTAATTTCCTAGAAAAACATCTTGAACAGTACCCGAAAACAGACAACCGGGAAATTATTCTTTACAGCGATGGTTGTGGTTATCAAAATCGCAATACCACATTGTCGAATGCATTATTCAATTTTGCATTAGATAAAAAAAACTGTAATTAAGCAAAAGTTTTTACAAAAAAGTCATACCCAAATGGAGGTTGATAGTGTACATTCCGCGAAAGATTAAAAATAAGAAAATTATTGTGCCGGCAGACTATGTTCAAATTTGCAAGACGGCATGTTCAAAAAGGCCCTACAAAGTAGAATACTCGCTACATAATTTTTTTTAAAAGTGTGACGATATTATTAAGTTTTTTTATCCATAAGACTAAGGAGAGCGAGCGGCTCGCCAGTAGTCACTGACATTGAGGCAATAAAATATTCATATATTGCAAATATTGCTAAAGATGGTGTTTTCTACAAGCTAAGACAACCGGAATATTGGCAACCTTTGCCAATTAGACGTCAATGCTCTTAAACCGGTGGTTTATGACAATCTACCACCGCTTCATAAAACCAGACTGAAGGCCAAGTCTGAGAAATATCGTCATCTCCAACAGCTGAAACAAAGCACTGAAAAATATTACCATGATTTCTTTGATAATTTGCCACATAATTGAAGAATTGTTTTTTTGTGTTTGTGTTTTTTATTTTAATTAACCAAGAATGTATGTTCACTAATTTAAATTATATAGTGTTTTGTGCGATGTGTTACCTTATTTCACTAGTGATTTGATTTGTTGCAATAATTTTTCATGTACGTACTAAGAATATTTTTTTGTTAACCTGTTAATAATATTAAACCATTCATTTTGTTTTCAGCTATTTAAGTGTTTCGGTCTATATCTTATTTTGCCAAATATGAATAAAAATGCGTATCTCCAATTTCTTGTCACTAAGATATTTTAGAAAACCGCGTATGTCCATTTTGTCATAAAAAATGATAATATTTTAAAAAATATCCACTGAAGTCCTATTAAATAGCTAATGTTTCATGACATTTACCTAATTTTATCAATTGGCTATTTTAGAACCTAAATATTATTTTGTTTTTTGTGTCTCCTGTAAAATTTGCAAAAATGGAGTTACGCAGTTTGCGAATTAAGCCGACGATATGATGTATAACAAACCTAAAAAAGCGACGTTTTTTTTATACTTTCATTATTGACATCCAATTTTGAATTATATTGAAAATTTCAAGACTCTAACTCAGGGAAATAAGTTCAAAATCATGTACAAAGAAAGCGAGTTAATAAAAACGAGGTAATAAGTCAATTTCGTCCATGAGTTTATAATAAAACAATATATTACTGTCATTTCTCCGTTTTAGGTAGTCAGTAATAACATGGGCATAATAAATTAAATTCATGTAAAAATGGGAACTTTTATAGTGCAATTATAATTTGAAGTATATTTTGGGAATATCAGCCGGTCATAAGCAAAGTAGTATTATATTAGTTGCCGTTGTTCTGGCTTTGTTTCTTGTAGATTATCCAATTTTTAACTGACTGACACTTATAAGAATTTAACAACTAGACAATGTTTGAAATTCAAAGGTGACTTGAAATTTTGGTGATTGTCAAATGAGAAGACCGTCAATCACATTGCAAATTATCTTTAGATTAGATTAGGTTTGATGAGGTGGTTAATCGACCTATTCCACTGTGACCTTTTCAGATCTATTGTGGTCCTGTGAATCCAGATTACATTATCTAGCCCGACTCTTCGTATGTAGCCAATCAGCCTCGTGACTGAATCTCCCATGTAATTTCTTGCCATTGGCTTCTCATCGCCTAGTACAAGAAACTGCGCATCCATCTGTAAAAGTGATTAAATTAACTTTGGTATTTGTCCGGATTTAAAAAAAAAATTTAAATTGAAAAATAGCTGGAATAAAAATAATTGTTAATTACAGAACTAAGACAATCCTTATTTTTTCTTTTCAACCTGGCTGCTCTGCAAATATGAATTTGGTACAATAGTAAAGTACCTTGCGACAATATCGAAAACTTTAATTATGAAAAGCTGTTCGGAATTACATATTCTCAATTAACATACATTTATCTACAACTGTCATGTAACGGGTACGATTTGACACTATTTTCAGTGTCATAATGACGTATATTACTGCACTAGTGCGATAATAAGAATCAAGAAAAATATTAATACCAGAATTAAAATATTATTAACTTATTTATTATATATATTTACAGTGCACTCTTTAGCTGCATTTTCTATATCCGAAGGGAGATTGTCTTCGCTTGAATTCATTTTTATAGATTTTTGTTCATTCAACTTTGACAATTTGATGACATTTATGATTTATTTTATTTCCACAGCTTTGTTTGTCTTTGTTGCTGTGGTCACAAAATATGATCTACAGTACCTTATGTTTGCAGCCAATATTAATAACATTACGTTGGATTGAAATATTTTTTTAAATAAAATTTTATGATATACTGTTAATAATACTAGTAAACAGTTGTAGATAAAATTTTGTACGTAACACGTGGGATAGAAATTATCAACGCATTTATGTGAATACATAAGTCGTGCAAATTTCATATGCGTGCGTTAATAATGTCCATATCCCACTAATTACATAAACAACTATTACAATATTTTGTGCACAATATGTTACAATGGAAAAAACTTCAAGTAGGAAATTTTAGTTGCAAAATGACCCCTTTCAAATTCTTCAGACATACTGTATAGCCTACATGGTTCACATTTTCAAATTGTGGATGAAAAAGTCCATTTTTTTCAAATGAGTACCCAAGTACAGAGGAATATTATGAGTGCAATATGAATAATATAGTAACTACTAAAGATTCGGCGGCGAATCTTGTAAATGTACCTTATGAGTGCAAAAGTTTGTTAAATTTCCTCAAGGTCCAGTTACTGTAGATTAAAACTTTGATAGAAGTGATTGTGGAAAGAGAAATATTTCGTGTAATAACGTTATTATAGTAGGCGTCGACCCAGCACTATAGTGGATCGCCTCTAATGCGATAATGAAGCAGTGTCGAACGTGGTTAGTACTTGTATGGGTGACTGTAATGGGTTGGGAAGTCCACTTTATATGGAGGTTGTCTAAGTCCTTTTGGAGCGCATCTGACTTGAATAAAACGACTACGTCATGCACTGGGATATGTTATATTTACTATTATACTTTTATTATAAGAAATGCCATAATAATTATGATTAACTAAGACTAACATTAATATCTATTTGCATGAAATATTAATTATATCAGAATGAATATTGTCCACTTCTCAGCTGTATATTTATATCTAGTGTCAAGTTCATATTATCAGTTACCTTTGAATGTTACGTAATAGACTATAGTAAACATACGTGATGAACTTGACCTCTCGACCTCATGGTTTTTGTTTTGGATTATTTTACATTATTGATATTAGTTCCAAAGAAGTGTATTTCTTATTTTATCTTATGACAAAAGGCTTCAATTTACCACTGGGGAAACAATATCCTAAAGCCCGTACAGCCTGCAGCGAAACACTTTAGACTACTAAACTAGTAGCATATCACAGCTCGCAGGCATTATACCAATGAGCACGAGGTACAATATGCCGTCTACAAAATAAAAATTTTAAGTATTATAAACTACTAGTAATGAGATCTAGTGGAGGGCCACCTTTAGAAACGGTTTCTTAAGAAATGCTTCTAATAAAATGCCTTTAGGCAGGGTAACTTTTTAAGAGCTATAAATGATATTTTCAGGTAAAACTATAAATTATACTACACAAAACTTTTTATAACATAGAGTTTAAATCCATTCTTGTTCTTTTGTTATAGTGGTAAAAGTGCTATCTGCAATACTATTGCACTTCAACTTTGTTCTAGGTACTCCCTGTAGTTATGTCCGACCTTTTATGATCCCCATTTTTTTAAAACTAGGTGTCATCCAGAATCAGCTACCTATCTTCATCTGGTACCAACCATTGAATGAAAATAGTTGAAGATAAAATATTTCTTGACCTACTAAAATTTTTATATATATTTTTAATGGCTCCGGTCACTTTATTTACTGTAGACATTCTTCGGTGTCTACCTGATCTCGTGCTACTCAAATATTTACCAGTTGAACTGGTTGTAATCTGAGCACACAAACACTTGTAGAACTTGTAACCGGCATATTTATTACTGTTGACAGACCGCTATTCAAAATATTATTTATGGATACTTGCTATATACTTATAGAATTTACATATCGGTGAATGTATGTAAATGGAAAAGGAAGGTTCTAATTTCATATTCCATATCAACAAGCTATTGATGTATAAATAGACCAGGAAATGAAAAACTACCCTCGATATGATTTAAACCAAACTATTAGCGGAAATAGTACAACTTCACAATTGTATTTAAGCTTTCAAAAGTAATTTATGTAACACGTAACACGTGCATAAAGTGATACTTTTTTTCAAAATATGACATTTCTATGAGTGAAAAAATACACTTTATGCATATGTTGCATACTATAGTACATAATTCACAGTTCATGTGCCGTTGAAAGTGGCTCGATGTTTTTTTTCAGTTGATTGTACTCAACTGTGTGAGCTCATCGAAAGCATTAAATAAAGTTACGATCTGGCATTTGTTTAAACCTTTTTCTACTTTTTTTTCTATAAGAATAAACAGACGCTTTTAGCGCTACAAACCAATGCAAAATAGTTCAAAGATTGGGCGTCCTAGATGATGTGCCTTTCATTATACATCCCATATAAAATCAATGTATGCCAGGGTGGACTTGCCCAACCCGATTGACAATTATCGCCTCCTGGCTTGCTTGTCTTCGACCTAGTAAGTCCTGGCAGCCAAGTTTAAGCGATCCTTCTCTTGGCTCTCCAAGATGTCCTGTTCTCTTCATGTGCTATGTGTAATCATGAAGTAAGTTATGGGCATCATTTTTGGGATTAAGGCAACCCGGCAGTCTCCACTTTTTATAGTAGTCCCTGATTCAAATCCTGGCTAAATTTTCGGAAGATGTGCTTGGCATTTGTTGAGACAAATCTTCCTATTTTGGTGACTTGAGGCAATTAGTCTAGCAAATAGTGTTGTCACAATGGTTGGGGTTGTGATCGTCACATTTTTGGCTGTTTGCTTTACCGTAGCTTACTCCTGCTAAGTTAACACATGCCACTAGTTAGTCTGTTAACCCTGAGCACTTGCGCGGTAGCTGTGATTTTTGGCATTTTGTTTTGACTCTGCACGTCGTTTGTCCGTGGAGGAATGGCTGGAAAATGTACCCCTCCGCTTACATAGTTTTTCCTATATGATATTCTTGAATTGAATGTGTTGAATATCTCTTATATTGTGTTTTTGAATAGGAAACTTCTTTAGAAGGGTTGAGAGATTTTTTTTGGCATTATCTTCACCGCGTCACCGTTTATTTTAAATTGTTTATTTGTGATTGAGCATAAAGCATAACATTGTTATTTAGAATAAAATTGTCAAATTGTTGATTTAACTATTTATGTTTGTAATCTAAAATGGTAATATTTTTGCTTCCATTTCTCCACTCCACATTTTGTTCACATCGATCTCTCGTGATCCTTGACCAAGGAACTTATATCCGGCACTTGATTGATTGCTACAACACTAGATATTACTGAATTCGTCAATCAAAAGCCAGTCGTTATTCAGGGTTATGTAGAAAATTCTGATTTGTAGGTTATTTTCTGAGGAATAAACTAAAACCAACGTATTACTAGAAACTGTATTTCCTTAAACTTGTCTTATCATAACTGAAAGCAATCCACGTTGTACAATTGAATTAATATATATTTGTAACTAGTACAAAAAGTAATTATTTGTTACACGATGCATTATATTTGCCCCTCAAGACGAAGCAATTATGCGGAGTGTTTTAAATGTGCTTTTCGCACATGCTGAACACAACATTTTCTCCACGATTGAATTAAATACGTTTTTATTTCAAATTCTTTTGGAGTAATTTGAATACAAAAAATATTACAAATTCCTGGGATATTTTCATCTATAATATTAACAGTTTAAGATTGCGTTATTTTTATTACATGATTTCAATTTTAATATCGCAGTTAAAACAATCAATTATGGTAATTGATGAACAAACTTAAGTTCCAGTAATTTTTTGAATTTTGTTTTAATTTTTGCTTGTGGAGGTGTACGTTCAATTTTATAGTAAATTACAGTTATTTGAAGAAGAAAAAAATATATTTTTACCCTTGATCAATTTAATGTGATTATTCTTAGTGAAAATAAATGGATTTGTTCTAATAGGTGTTGATTTTTAATAATACAAATGCATATTTGAAAATGAAATTTCACTTTGTCACTACTGACAAAATGAACAGCATTTACCAAAATGAGTATCTTCTAGATTATGTCATTTCGTAAATGAATAGCCTTATTATTGTGAAAAATAAATTTTGTTCCGAGAATAATTGGGTTTGAAAAGAAAATACAGATTCCAACCAAATTTTTCCAATTTTGAAATACATCATTAGTAGGGACAACATTAATTTAGAATAAGTTTAAGCTATTCAAAAATTCAAACGATGCTCCTAAATAACGTTAGATGTAACGCTGTTGTTTCCCGGTCTATAATTTTATGTTTTGAATAAAATATATAGACATAATAGAGTTACTGTTTTGAATATCTTACGTGTGGGATTTTTTTGGGATGTGAACATCACTTCATCCATCCTTTTCTGAATCGATTAAATGTTGGTCAATCAGGCACAATCGACTGTGGTGTGTTGTATACAGTTCGAAATTTCTTCCAAAATATACTTCATCTGTTATTAAGACGTGATAATGATTGCTATAATATGTTACTGTGTACAAGTTGCAAAAATAGATCAATTTAATTTCATATTCCAAATATGGATATGGATAAGTTAGGATGAATTGAACCAAGAGATAAAACAACTGGGCATTTTGGGCTAAGAGATTGATTCCTGGTATGGTTCAGTTCAAAATTGGTATGGTCCAGTTTAAAATATATCGTTGGTTTCTATTGCCATGAATAACCATGGGTAACGTATCAACTTAAGCCTCATTGTGCAGGTCCGATAATCTTTATAAAGCAATAAATTTTAGCAGGGTCGAATTAAAAAAGGTTCAACCTGAATCAAATAAATAGTATTGAATGGAATTCAATTTAATTTTACAACGTAGGCTTAACAATTGTAAAAACTTTCAATACTTCTGAATGATCCGGTTTTTTCGTATATTTCTTCAGACTATGTGTCACCAGCTATCATGAATCTCTGACTTTCTTCTTCTGTACTACTATAACAAGAAAAATTATTTAACTGTCATATAATTATCCATTATGAACACATTATTTTGTGGTATATTTTTCAAAAGTCAATGTTGGAACCAATCTTCAATAGTTGGACGCCAGTGTCTTGGCGATAATCTGAATAAGTAAATTCGAAAAACAAACATTTTCTGAACCTATCTTATTGTTATTCTCTTGCTTCCATTTGGAGGAACTTCCGTTTGGTATTTTGTTCAAAAATCATTCCAACCTTCTATTTTTCATGCAGCATCGATTGCTGAAATCATAAGTTGAAGTCTACTTTTTTAAATACGATTAGTTATGTGAACAGCTCTAAGGTGGGTGAGTGTTATTATTATACTTCCTCCAATGTTTAGTGTATCTACAATTGTAGGTTCAATTTCACAAAGTCTTCGATGGCCTTTGGAATATCGAAAGGTTGAGATATGTTCCGTAAGAAGCCTATAGTTTCAATGGAGGCTTCTGGGTCTAGGAATAATTCCAAGAACCTGTCATTGAGTCATGTGGGTATGACCAGTTCTCAATCAGCAAATTATAACCTGCTCGCGTCTTGTTAAAAATTTTTTTAACAACCGTTAGGTTTAAGTTGGCCATATTTGTTTCCATATTGTTCCTACCATGTTTTTAATATTGATGTTCAAGTTACTGAATGGTAAAGCCCGTTATCTACTGAAAATTCCGTGGCTAGTTTGGCAGGCGAGTCTGTTTTTTCATTTCTAGGAATTTCACAGTATTCTAGAATCCACATTGATTGATTGATTGATTGATTCATTAATAATAGGGTTAGCACTAAGGAAGTCTGAGCTCACAGTACATGATTGATAATTAGACATCGGCAAATACGAAAGTGCTTGCCAAGTAGCGTACAGTTCAGCTGTGAGAACTGAACCAGAATTATGGAGGGACCATTGATATACACTATTATTCACACTATAGCTAAACCAGCTTCATCATCATATTTCGATCCGTTAGTGTAAATAATAAGGTTACTTAGGCGAGATTCTAATCCTGCATAAAATACTGATTTATAAGTTTAAGAAGAGGTATTTCCTTATTTTCGTGATGCTATTTTGGTCCATCCTCTTTGTCTCCAAGTTAAAAAGCATATTTTAACCAATATTTGTTGTTGTTGATGATATTTAATTACTATTTGAATCAATCTCCTTTCATTGCCTCATTTTTTGCTTAAACGAAGTCGTTAAGCACTTATTTCCCGCTCTTATCAAATCAAACTCTAGTTGCAATAATCCAATAACCTACATTTTGTAAACTGAGTTACCTTTAGATTGTACCCCATACGTCTCGTAAATGTCAATAAAGTTATTTGCAATTGCTAAGTAATTAGCCGGTATCCTGCAAAACAGCCTCTAGACTGTCACTTCTAATCAAGTTCGGAAGCAAATTGCATTTTCTCATTACAAAAGTTCGATGACGACGGGAGGCGAAGTCAAAATGGGGGCAATTCTCCAATTGAAGTCCTTTGTAACACTTTCATTTCCTGTATACAAAGACAGAAACTTAAATAGTTTATTCTTTAGCTTCGAAGACATGAACAGTGGACTGATTTTATGTTTGTTAATGGAATTGAGGGCTTTGAGGATGAACAATTCTTTGATTTTGTGTATGAATGAAAAAATACAGATTGGTCATATACAGTGTTAATTATTACAGCCCTGAAATTTTCGGAATAAATTTGAAAACTTTGATCACAAATTTTAACTTTCTCAATCAAAGACTTCCTCCATTTAAATAATCCAAAGTTCCGAAATTCAATCACCTTGGTCATGTCTAGGATATGTAGAGTGTGATGATTACTATGTTTGTTTAGTATTAATTTCCCATCCGTCAGAAGTTAATTTATAATACGTTAATATATCCCAGGGCTGAATTTGTACCTTAATCAGGATATTACATGCAATACTCGTTTGATGGAGACAGGATTTGCTCAAGTTTGAGCACCAGCTGTTGATTCGAAAAGCGTCTGTGAAAAAGTGAAAAGATGGTAAGCAAATAGTAATATTGCCGGAAGCCGATAAGTGGTGATACCTAATTTGTAGTTCTGGTAAATGAGAAAAATTGAACTTTGTTAACAGTTGAACGAAAAATATATCGTGTAGTCTTTAATGAACAATGAAGAACGGAAAATATCTGCATTGATATGTCTTATTTGGCCAAAAGCATGGATATTATTCAAAACAGATTTTAGATTGGCTCGATTGACCTTATCACACTTCCAACTATAAGATCTTTTGTGTATTTCCTAGATCTATATTTTAGTCCAAAATATCTAGGCTTGTGAAAAGCTCATCATTCATTTTGGCGATAGGTCTGATCAGATTCTAGATAGACCTGTTCCTGGAGGCGACCAATTACCCACTTTTACCATATTACAGAGATGGTATCTGAGTGAGCAATGTCAAGTGAGAATTTCTGTGATTACTCTGAGATCAGATTTCTGGAGCCACAGAGAAACTAAGCGTATTGAACAGGAGGTCGTAATAACCTTTTTAAAGTGAAACTTTTATTACATTGCCAAACATTTTCCGTCCATCTATTGCATGTCGCGTTATAGCTGGCCGCGGAGTAGGGGCAAAGTGAAAGACACCAGGCCAATATGGCGGCGCCCATGACTCGCTCCTAGCTGGCCGTGTAGTATGTATATACCCACTCATTCGTGCAAGTGCTCCGCGGTATTTGTGTATTTTATTACCACGGTTCTATTAACTCGTTATGTCTTTCCGGGTGGAACTTTGTACACAATCTTAAACTCCTTCTTCCGATGGTTTCGAGACTTAAAACTTTCAACATAATTCAGAATTGGATGACAATGAAAGAAAATCTAGAAAGAATTAAAAAAAAACATTGTGTGGTTTTATCAAACCATGATGCAAGTGAAACTTTTTTCCAGATTGTAGGCAATTAACTGAAAATTATTCTATTTAGGGTATTAAAATAGTGTTTTTGATCTTAACTTAATGATTGGTGCATAGGAATGATAATAGAAAATCAATAGTAGATTATAGAGGAATCTGCTCCACTCACTGAATACTTGAGGGAAGTATTTAATCATGAAATGGAAAATTATAGAAATATACCATTTACGAGATAAGCTACTAAGATCGATGCGGTTTTTTTAGATACATTAAAAAATGAAATGTAGGTCATTGTTTACTTTTTTTGTTACCATAAAATATCAGTTACATTTGTTAAATCTTAAAGCTATTTCTAATAACAGTATAATTTCAGCTTGCCTGAAATTAGGAGCCCTCGATCGTTTTTGTTTATCCATATCATATAATTATTTGAAGGCTCAGACCGAACTATACAAACTGAACCAATCAACCGTATGATCTGTCAAAAAGCAACCCAGTGACGTCAGATATTTAAAATTCCAGGTCCGTTTTTGGTTACAAAAACTGTTATTTGTCAGATAGTAATCTATCAGATAATATGACATGAAAAAGCGCGTTGGACCTATTCGATGGATAAATGATAACTCGATCGATCTATCTGTCGGATGAGACTTATTTATTCGTAGGTGAAAAGACCGGGCCTAAATAGAATAATTTTCCGAAAATTTTTAGTTAAGTAATTGCCTACAATCCGAAGAAAAGTTTCACTTGCATCGAGGTTTCCACAACATGATTTCACCTGTTATCTACCTAAAGTATTTTTCCAGTAGGCTGCACTGAGTTCCTTTAATCATGTTAGTACTGGACTTAAAATGGTTCGTGTCCGATTGCGAGACTATCAGCAATCTCATTTCCTACGATTTTCTCATAACACCTTTAACAACATTATTTTGCTGTGGCTAGCCCGTAGCTTGAGGAGTTGTTGGCAGTTCCAGACGATCATAGACTCTCATAAGTTGTGGACTTCAGAGCCTTTAAAGCAGGTTGACTATCAGACGCAATACATATTCTGGCTGAGTGGAGGCGTTTTTCTGGAACATTGTTGAGAACACTATTGCTAATAGTTCCGCTATTATTGGAGTGTACCACGGGACTAGTATTAGGATCTGTAACTTCTTCACCCACTTCTTCGTTTGTTTTCACCAACCAGTATATTAAGTGAGGCGCACCTTTCGTAACTAGACGAATGTTGGTCACTCTCGTTGATAACAACGCCTAACGTAAGTTCGAAATCCTGTAAACATAAAGTTCATGGGCTAGCTAATAGCCAATAGGAATTTCCCAGAGCGCTCCTATGTACATGTGAATGTAGTGGAGGAAGGTCTAGCGTTACCTTCAGGGCTGCGGGATCTCCTTGCAGCCGTGATTTCCATTCAGGAAAATTGTTGCACTTCTTGAAATCTTTTGTTGCCTTGTTTTGTTCCATCAAACCAGCGGAGTATATATGACTAGTAGATCATTATCGGTTTCAGACCTCACGTTTCCCCATAAAGCCTGCGGCACGTCCAGAGAGCCCTTGTTGCATTTGAGGTAATATATGTGAGGAGTGTATTCCACTTCTGTCAAGGATAAGTGCTAGGTACTTTATCTCTTCTAAAAAACAGAGAGCCTCCTGTTAATGATTGGAACAAGCAGGATTCGTTGACAGCCCTTTCTTCAATCACCAAGTGGTTATAAGGTTTAAGACATGCTGCATGCGACCAGAAATAATACTGCCAAGTTTGCTTCTAACCACTCAGTGGTATGTAAAATATATTTCTAACGGTTTCAATTCAGCATTAGGTATTGAAGCAATATTTTAACGTTACAATACAATTTTATCAGGATAAATAGTTCTTCTGAATTTTAAAGAAATCCATCACTCACCTTGTATATATTGCTCTAATACCATTTACTACTTCAGAAATAATTGATAATAATAAGACATCATTGCCCAGACTTTATTCGGTTATGTTTACATTTTCTGACAACGTATTAATCTCTCATAAATTTTCAAGACCTACCGATCGTGACCTTGTGAGGCTTGGACTGGTCCATAATCCTCCAATTGTTATGATTATTTTAAGGTCACTTGCTTTGTGCTCTTTCGGAATTATTTCGGATTTAGCCTAGCTACAATCGTAACCTGTTAGGAATAATTAAGTGGCACCTTAAGTGGTTATTTAAACGCATCTAGCGGATTTCCTTCTAACAGAAAAAAGGATATAACTTGGAGGTTACACTCCATCCATGGTAAGTACCTACTCTTCTCTCTTATTGTCCTAGGGAGTTTCGTATTTTGTATCTCTCATTCACCGTCCTCTTTACAGTCTTCGTCATCATCTTTTTCACCGCCTTCTTTACACACCTCTCCGGAGTTTTCTTCATAGACCTCTTCCTAGTATTTAACATAGCCTTATTACTTATCGAATAGAATTACTAGTGGCAGAAAACTCACCAATAGAGGACCAGCCCTCTTCTTCCAGCTGCTTCGACATATCGGACACACATCACCTGATACCTTACAAGTAAGATTGTACATATCACTGTGCTGTGCCTGCTGCTTGTAGGAACAGTATAGTGCCTATAATGGGTGTCTCAGATAGTTAGTAGACAACACTCTCATGGATTATTGGATATACTCCATACTCTAATTTGGTAGGAAGTTGAAACTTCCGGTACATACCTAGAATTGAAAAAATGTGACCTTTTGCGACTACAGCACATATAAATTTAATAGTGAATATCTTTGATACTGACCCCTCTGTGTAATCCATTCTACCATCTGGTATTAGAACATTTCCATTTTTACTCTTCATTTTACCAATCATCTGAGACCACTTGTACATTTTAGTTCTATACATATTCATTTCATATTTCATAAGGTTAGTTTAAGATTAAACAGCGTGCTCTCGATTGTCGTTTGACAGCGACAGCAAAAAGTGGGTCAACTGCGTGAGCCAACTGCGATCAGGCCTACTCTACTCTTTTCTACACCCAGAAAAGTGTAAGTCGTAAAACTGGGTAACTATTTCTTCTATAGTAAACGTAAACCATTTGTTGAAATCGTTAAATAATTGTCTATCTGTTTTACCTCGACATCCCTCCGTTGAGAATCCGGATACGTTCCACTGAATATAATTACATTTTTCAGAAAACACCGTTTTGTCACCTCAACTCCAATAAAGGGAGAAAGGGGGTGACAGATTGTGATCAGCAGTTTTTAACTTCTGTCGAGCGTGCCTTGGTAGGATATCAATTTTTGCTGGAAAATTCCCATTTCATCCCATTTTCAAAATATTTGCACTGATCAGTTTTTCAATTTGATAACAGAAACACAAAACACACCAAGACAACAGTATTATATCTGAAAAGTTTTGATAATGAAATCATTCATAATTTTCTAAATAAATAGCTTAACAAGAACCTAGCATAGCGAAAAAAATTATTAGTCCGCATGAGAGTACGAGAAATATCTGAAGTATTTCTGCTCTAACAAAATATACCATTTTTAAAATTAATTCCATACTGCTAGGTATAATGTGATATTGTAATATATTCCATTTCAACGTGTGTTTTTTTTAAACTCCAACTTCAGTAAAACTTCCCTACAGAACATTTTCATTTCATTTTCGTCATATGTTACTTTCTGTGGGATTACTTCGGCTATCTTTTGCCATTTTCATGTAAGTAGCGCTTTGATGTCTACTTTTGTGAGAATTCTTTTAACATAACTTACAAAAGTTAATGCGTTCTCTGGGATACATTTTTTTATACATATACAGTTTTGTAATTCAATAATGTCTCCACTTTGATATAATTGTGATTAATTACTATTTAAATATGTGAAATTATTGAAAGAATCGGGATAGCTTTTTTAATGTTAGCTTAAAGTAGATCCTATGTTTCTTTTTGGAACTAGATCTGGAACCTGGTAGGTCTGTAAGCAGATCTGTTCCAGAAGGCGTTGGCGGACATTTACCCTGCGATTGCAGATACGTCCTGCCGTCGGATTAGCCTAGGTCAGCCTGTAAGCATTTTCCAGAGCGATCTTCCGTACATGTGGTTGAAGTGGAGGAAGGTCCAGCATTAACTCTAAGGCTGCGCTGGAAAACGATCTCATTGCACCCGATCAGATCCTAAGATATGGCCGGTTCTCATTTGTTCACCCGGTAATTACGTGTATTCATCTCATTGATATAATAAATAATATTTCATTTTAACATAAAAAAAATAATTCAATGTTTTATACATACAGATGTGATAAACTTGACATGTTTTAAATAAAATTTATTTATCGATGAAAAAACATCTATTAAAAGCAGTTGGTTGATAGGTTATTTGTGCTACTTTTCGACAACGTCGGCACATTCTTATTTTTTTTCTCATGCAATGAATAAGAAAATAACTAGTTTGAATCTAGTTTTCAGTTGAGATGAATAATGCCAGGAATCTAATTCTTTATATTCACCTAACGAACTTGATTTTAAATAATTGACAATGTTGATTTGAATGTTGAAAATGTTCAATGAATTGGTTAATTTAAAATGACATTTACAAAGATTTCACTTTAATTAATGGAAATGTTTCTGCTCTTCAACCGGAGGAAAAGTGAATAAAAGTTTTTGTCCTAACAAGTATTTCTTTGTTATACACTTTGATTGTTTTCTTGGCTATCATTTAATTTTTATTCTAATTATTATAAAATACTTATGTTTTAAATATTCCATATTCCAATATGTCTACTATGAAAATCTTGCATGAAATAATATGTTTATATTTAGCTAGTTCGAATACTACAAAAACTGATTTGTGAATAATTACATCCGATTCGAATGATATAATGAAGTCGCCGCAATGCAGCAGCCCATAATAAAAAAGTGAAAACATAAATTAATAAACCCCTACTAAAATTTTTATCACCTATGATAAATGGAAATTGTAACGAATCAACCCTCTTTAAAAATTGCATCCTTCGCTCACGATGAAAGGAAATTATTAAAAATGTTATCGTACGCCCACGATAGATGAATAAATTATCCTATTCCGTTAAGGAATTTTAGGTTATCCTCAACCTTCAGCTTAGGCAAGTCTTCCTCTTTGATCCAGCAATGTCCCAGGCGAAATGCCCTGGAATGTACATATTCTTTCTTAACTAGTTTGAGCTCTTTGAAGTGCCTCGTCCCCTTTTGTTCCAATGTGTCCTGAAGCTAGTACATAGTATAGTGATGATATTATTCTAACCTAGTTCTCTGAAGTTTTATAGGCATTCCAAACCATTTTACAACTGACTAGACTAGAACTCAGCGCTTCAATGGTTGCTTGACTATCCGACACGGTAATAATCCTTCTATATTTTCCATCGATTTTAAACCGGCCACACTTTGTTAGGCACTTCCCTTTGAAAACGAAACATATAGGTAACCAGAACTGTATGTTTCAAATTAAAATCATATATTTAACATAATAAATGTGTGTCTATTCTCAAAATAAACATTTCCTTTGAGGAGCCGTCAATACATTATGTCGCACATTAGGAGTTGGGGGGGTCTTAGGTCTTAGGTCTTAGTAGATTTACAAAAAAAATTGATACACTGATCCATGGACTGAAGGGGAGCTAATAGTTGGGAGAAATTGGTCAATCGTGAAAAGGGGGTGGTTTTTTGTCTCTCGGATTAGACTAAGAAATTGACGAAAAATTGTACCTCTAGGGTGGAGAAGTTGGTAACAGGCAATAGGCCTGAAGGATATGGTAGCTACCTCAAGGGAAGTGAGTTGATCAACTGGAAAGCCGTGTGTTTGCTATTTACGCTATCTACGGAGCACCACTAATTGTTGCGGTTAGTTTGACCGTCTGGGATTTTTAAATAGCGTTGATGCAATATATTTTTTTAAGCAAATTTTTTCATAGAGGGGACAGCGTGTGTTTTGGTGTGATTTGACGGCGCTGCAATTGCCCGTTAAATTGCAACAGTCCGTATTCGAGATTTCATAGAACTGATATCCATTTTTCTTTAGAATGCTTGAAACAGTTGTATTTCACTGCACCAGAGGGTTACTCAGTAGAAGTGTGTATTTCTATTGCAGTAGCACAAATCATTATCTCCAATACGACGACAATTTCTTTGTCGGACAGTATTTGAAGAACCTTGTTCGACATCCTTAATTATGAAGGGATAGACCTATCAATAAATGTTGCAGAGAATAATCCATCAATTTCACCGTATTATCGATTTTTTCCATTTTAAGTTTTTTTCCCTAAACTGAACCGGTTTAAATTTCATCTATTACTACTTCTAAGCGCTAATTGAAGTGTTATGCAATGAAAGTGTCGCTTTATGGTTGTCTATGTACGGTGAAGTTGATTTATTGTTGGTAGTGTGGAACGGGAGCAGTTTTCGCGTCCGCACTGGACTGACATTACGAGTAATCCTGTAAATTTTGATGCATGGTTAAAAATTAAACTATCTGCTAACTCCATTTTACTATTCTGCATGCATTTTTTTTCGGGTCGAGATGGGAACCTCATGTTCGAAGGGGTCCAGGGCCCAAACAGTGTTGGGCTCATCCCCAAGGGGATGCCTACCACCGCAAACTCGCCGTTACCCCCGCCTCGGAATCACTACCCTAGCATACTTCGAGACGGGCGGCGGTCCCTCGCACACTCTCCGCTCACACCATCGTCTTCTCCCCAACTTTTACTCCTACCTCTCATGCCATATCGAGTCGTTCTCTCCCCCTAACCATGCTCTCTACTACGCCACTTACCTCCATCCATTCCTCCTCCCCCCTCAACATTATCACCACTATGTTCTCCCAATACACCGCCTCCTATAGTTTCCTCTCCAACTTCTTCAGTACTTCTTCGTTTATGTCCCACATTATCCTCCATTTCACACCTCTCGCACACTCCAGTCTCTATTTTTCCAATCTTGTGGAGAAACCCTAATCTCGACCCATGTCCAGTGAACACCTGTGTCAAGAAGTAGTTCACCTTCCCGAATGTCCAGTCCATCCAATCTCTCCTATTTCCAATCGCTCCTTTTAGCGCGCCCTTATACTCCTCCCACCTTCTCTCCATTCCTGTACTTCCCCTCCAGTCGCACCTCTCCAGCGTTTATTTCTGGCTTTAGCCATCACGTCCAATGGGTAGGTCCTTGCCAGCACCGCTGCTGCCAGTCCACCCACTGTTCTGTACCCCTGCACCACCCTCAGCAATATCCCTTTCTGCACCCGCAGGAGTTGCTTAACCCTCGCATTTACTCCCGCTCTTTCACCCCACACCTCCGCACCGTACATCATACTCTGCTCTACCGTCCTACCAATTATCCTCCTCTTCCACTCTCCCAGCCCCTTCATATCACACATCAATCTCCCCAGCCATACTGCCCTCACTTTCCACTTTTCTGCCGCCTTTAACATGTGTGTTCTGAAGGATAATTGACTATCCAACTACACCCCTAGGTATTTCAGAGACTCGTCCTTACGAATTCTCCTTCCCTTCACCATCACCCACACTTCCCTCGTCTTGCTCCTTCCCTTCACTAGCAACCCCACCGTCTTATCTTCAGCCACTTCTAGTCCGTACCGCTCTATCTTCTCCACAATCTTCCTACACATTCTCTCCGCCTTTCTTTTTATCTCCGCCTCTCCCTTTGCCGTACATACCAGACACACATCGTCCGCATAGACCGTGATCTCTCATCCCTCTTCACATACTATACCACAAACCTCATCAAACACACACTTCCATAGCGTCGTTCCAAGAACCGAGCCCAGGGGCGCTCCAGCCTCCGTCTCATACCTCCTTCCTCTAGTGTCTACTATCACTCGTCCCGTCAGGTAGTCCTCCACCAGATTAACCAAACCCTCCCCCACTCCAAGCCTCAGCAACGCGCTCAACACTGCCCGTTTGCTGACACTGTTTAACGCGTTCCCGACGTCGAAGAACACGAGTAGGGACAATTCGCCAATTTGTTCCTCCAGCTGCTCTCCCTAGCACCAAGCCCATTACCCTGCCCAGCGCCGAGATACTTGATTTTCCCTTCGCAAACCCGTGCTGGTTTACCCTAAAACCCCCACTCCTACCAACTTCCTCCTCAATCCTAACCTTTATTATCCCCTACATCAATTTACCCATACCACAAAGAAGGCTGACGGGCCTATGGTCTACTACTTCTAATAAAATTGACTCTATTGTCTGCATAAATCAAAAGTAACTGTTATCTAAGAACTGCGAACATGATCGAATTCAATTAAAAAAAATCACTTCGAAGGGAAGAAGAAGGTTTTAGGAATCTTAAGAACCGTGTGATATAATGTATGGATGGCCCCTGTTTACTTGTACAAGTGAAGTACTTTTAACATTTTTTAATAAATAATAAATAAATATTGAGTAACTTTTACTCCAAGTTAATATTACAGTTATCTGGTTGATTTCCTAATTTATTAAAACATACTTCCATCTTGCGTAAATGCACAGTTTTCATTAAAATGTCGTTAAAATGAAAATAAACTTTCCTTTAAATAACCACCGTCCTAATTATAGTATTTATTTAAGTTTTACTTAAACATAGCAGAATCTTGTTTTGAAATTTTCTTTTGCCATTCTATTTTGTATCCGCCAAGTAGTTTCACGAGCACCTCAAAACCGTGCACCGCCTCAGGCCTAAAAGTGGCAGCAGCATAATTTCAAAAACTTTTAATTGCAGTAGAATTAAACGCGGAAATAATTAGGATAATTAGAATATAATAATTCGCTCTCGCAATTTGCACGGGCCATGCTAAGTATATCGCCAGAAGATGTATATTGCTTTGCCTCGAGAAGTGCACAGGCACATAAAAACTATACAATTTATTAACTAGAGTAGTAGACGCATGAGAAAAGACAGTGGCGTAGTAAACACGAGAAGTGTAGGTGAGAAAGTTATTCGAATAAATGTGACAGAAAAATCTCAAACCCAATTCTAAGGAAGAGGAGGAAAACTAAAATAATCTAAAAGATAATGCACTCCTATCAACCTCGTAATCCTCACCTACCCCACCTACAAACATTTGAACGCACTCTTAGTTGTCATGCGTCGTACAGTACCGGGAGCAGTCACGTAGTTAAAAAACGGTCACTGGCTCATACCGTTACAGCAGCTGGCTCGAAAATTAACCAATTACCACCCCAGAATGAGACAAATTAGTGGAATAAGTGGAATTCAATGGTAGGAAACCTATACTCTATCCTAAACTCAACGGCCAGACAAGGCTCATCAATGCCATTATTGGACCGGAACTCTTCTGCGTTGCCACTAAACATGGCAATAAGGTAGAGGGTGGCATAGAAACCTCTAGAATGGTGGTTAATGTCACCAGGACAAAGACAGGTAAAACAGTTAATTAGAGTACATTCGCCAACATTTACGTCAGACCTAATAAGCGAGGATAGGAAAACTGTCAAAGCCGTAGTATAGTACAACTTGAAAGGCATGTAGAGCTAATGGGGTTGACAAACGAAGCCATGTGCAGATTCTGTCACTTAGAGGAGGAAACTGCAGAGCACATCCTAAACCAGGGCGACTGTCTGTCAAATGTGCGGTTTCTTGTACTAGGCGATGAGAAGCCACCGGCAAGAAACTTCATGAAATGTTTAGTTTGGAGGATGATTGGCTATATAAAAAGAGTCGGGCGGGACAATGTGATCTGTATAGATCTGATTAGGCCGTAGTGGAATTGGTCGATAAGCCACCTCATAAAATCTAATCTATCTTAAACTCCTCATGACTACCATGCCCCGTACTAGAACCAGAACAAAACGAAAGAAAGACGCGAACGATGACTTTCCTCAACTTCAGAATGTTGAATATTTCGTTCTTCATTTTCCGTATTATTGTAGCAGTGCATACTATCAGCTTCCATTTGCGTATGCCTTATTCAAAATATTTATGTATTATTGTTATCTTAATATTATCATAATACATTATCCCTTGAATTTTTATCATTTTCTAATGATACACCTTACTTTGGTGTAGTCTAGTCTGTTAATTGAAGCACCTCGTTTTTGTACTAAAATGCATGTAATTACGAGGTTCAATTATTGCGCAATAAACAAGTAGACTTACGGTGTATATAATTTCCTTTTCATAAACTGTACATTAAAGGTGAAGATAATAATAATAATAATAATAGTCTTTATTATTTCCAATTATTATTACATTCATCGAATTGAATTAATTACCCACCAATATGGAAATGAGGGGCGAAATTCATTTCCATCAATAAAACCAAAGTTTTATCACTGAAATGCTCTTCCATTTAACCCTAAGCTTACATATAACACAACATAAGTAATAAGCCCATCAAATAAACTTAAATAAAATATAAAATTGTATACTTGAAATATTTGGTAAGTAAAAAAACGCCTAAATATTTATCTTTTGAACTTTGGAGGAGATAATAATCCTTTGAACCTTAAATTTAAATTATACACATCCGTTCAAAATGTTACACAATTATTCTATAATATAATGAAGCTGCTTGCATAATGTGTTCTCCTATTTTCCATACTTAACCACCTTGTTTCCTTCATCTTATGATATTCTTTGACGTTTTTTATGCCATAAATCAATTTTGTACCCTTCGAATTATGTATTTATACAAAGTAGTTGAATACAAGGTTCTCTGGGTCAAAATGAAGTCGACAGATGCCGCTTCAATGGTAATTTCGTGAAAAAGTGGACCTACTTACTTCCTTATTGAGCCGATCCAAGCTCCCTGGGCAGGCCTTCATTTCTAATTATGGATTTGGAAGTTTTTCTTTCCATGATTTTTTTGGAATCAATTTAGATGAAAAATAAGTTTTGTAAAAATAAAATGCATCACAACAAGAGTGATCGATAATATAATTTGACAATTTGCAAGGTTTTGTCTGGGTTATCCTTGATATAATGAATTCATACCCTTCATTCACAACACTAATTTATGATGAAGTGAGTAATTCAGTATTAATTGAAACAAAGAAATAATGATTTGCTTTTGACATTGACAAAATGTGCTGTAAAACCATTAGACAGTAAACATAAATATCATGAGGCCCCGTTCGAGCCTAAAATATGCGGCAAACTGTATTTTTTTTGACGAATGGGATAACCACTACCTTTTAATTACAACCAAACGAATTTTACAGCTTTTTCATAAAACCAGTTTATTCTGTGAGCCCTGAAAACCCTCGTTACATGTTATTTAGAAGCTTCCCATTCCTAAATTACTAGACCAAATAAAGCCTTTGATCGTCCGAGCATCACTACCAATTGGATGACTATATTTGCATCATCAAAGAGAATTTAAAAAATAAACAGAATAAGAATAGAATAAATACAGATAATAGAAAAGGCAATTGATGACTCCGAAAAAAGGTCCGTATTTATGTCATGTCGTACGTTATCGACCAAAATCTGTAAGTAGATTGATGCGAATAATAATAATAGTAATTTTTTTTATCCACAACTAATTCAAATGTTCTTTTTCAATGAGGAAGAATCGATAGTGTGAGATTCATTAGTATGAGGTGTACTAGCCGTATCTACTAAACGTTTCCCTCTCCGCCGCCACGCTCGGCATCTTGAATCGCCGCCAGATACAGTATCTCACCACCAAGCATTCTTTTATAGTTTAACCTTCAATATTTTTTTTTCTGATCATCCGCACTGGATGACTGAAGGTCATACTCAACACCATCAGAAAATGAATGGAATAATTAATGACACAATTATTGGTCCTTATTTTTCTCAAGAAACGGGGGAACGTTATTTACAATTTCTTCAAACATAAGTTATACCAGACCTTGCCAATATGTTTCCAAGCGCCAAAAATCCTAACTTACCAAGTTACCAGATGATAGTATCTGTTTGCAACAAGATGGCAAACCCCCGCATTATGCACGTGAAGTTCGCCAGTTTTTTAACCAGTGTTCTCCTGGGAGGTAGATTGGTGGACGAGGACCAATAGAGTGGCCCCCAAGATCTCTAGATCTTACTTCTCTAGATTTTTTTCTATGGGGTTATATAAAATTAAAGGTTTATGTAGATAATCCGCGATATCTATAGGAGTTACAAGACCGAATTAGAGACGAATAGAATTCGTAATGTGCAAGAAAAATGTGTTCGTCGATTTGCTTATTGTCATGAGACCAATGAATGGCATTTTAAGCATTCAATTTAGCTGAAAAGTTTTATGTATTAATCAATTTAATATTGCAGTTCGTTTATTGTAAAATTATTTTCTGATTAAATTGAATTACTTTTTATTTTTCCTGTATTAGAATTAGTCAGTTAAGTATGATATTGATGAATACCTTTCAAATGAGCTATTACATGAACCACATTTCAATTTAAAAAATCAACGGTTACGTCACCGTGTCAAAACTGGTGACGTCATTATTTTCGCAAATTATTAAAAAAATCGGCATTTAAAATCGGTAAAATTTCTGGATTTTCATCGAAAATATATGGATTGCAAAATAATGAAATGGTTCCATAATTTAGCCGCACTCAGTAGGTATAATATAATATTTATTAATAGTGGTAAGTATAGTTCATATAATACCCTTCTTGTTGTGCGTCATCGTTTGTGACGTATATCCGGGTTTTGGGTATGTCGATATTTTATTTGTTATTTTGACATATAGCTAACCTTCAATTTGATAAATAAAATCATCAGGATCGTATTCAGCCAAATTCGAAAAGGCTATGAAATTAATAATACTTGGGATATCAAAACAGTGCAAAATAAAACAAATTGTATATTCTTTTTTTATATTAAAATTATTTAATATTAGTAAATATAGTCCTGCGAAAGAATTATACAGCGGGTTCAATAAGATTAATATTCACTTTTCATAAATAATACTTGACCGTAAACAATAAACTACAGACCTGACGAGAACTGTCAGTGGGACATTAGAAAAAGACATAAGAAGACACATTGCCGCTACAAAAGGAACGTCTGCATCGTATTTTGAACGATGTAATTTCGCCCGATTGATAGGTCGCGTTTGCGCGTAATCTAAACATCAACCAATCAAATTTTTGTAAGTCAAAGATTAGGGTTAACGTTTGTATTACGTTTAAACGGTTCATTATTGTGATATTTTGATTAGGATTAATCACAGACTTGCCTTTTTTCCATTTCTTTCAACGTAATGTGTTAGAAAGACATTAGCAATCAATGACGCACACCAAGAAGGCTATTATATAAACTTAACCTACATTATTTTAGTCTGTCACTGAAAAAATTACCCAGAATGTCGATGAAACTTCTAGCATGTAAATTACTTGTACTTGCATAGTTATGCATACGTAGTTCGTATAATTAGCAGGAAGCTTTCACATGATTGTTGATTATCCCGACTTATGAGAAATATGTCTCGAGCATCAGTGGTGTGCACTATTCATACGTTTTTTTACTGTTTAACAAAATACAATACAAAAATTGTACGTTTAGTTTGTGCATTTTGGAAATTCCTAGTTTTCTTTGATTATATTAGTAATATTTATGATGAATATTTAGGCTTGATGGTGACACAAATACGTTATCTATTCAAGTAAATCTTTATAATTTATACAATAAAACCAGTGATTAACACATAAATATAACATCATATTTCCCTACTGAATTCACAAATTACAAGATTTGCATCAACAGGTGTACGAATTATGTACATTTATAAAAAAAAACAAGGAACTAAGGTACCAAATTTTGCGGAAAGGAGAATAAGTAAAAGTGAACAAAAATATTATTTCAGGGTTTAAGAAAAAACTTTGTAGGGCTTAGGTATACAAAATACAAAATGTAGAAATTCAATAAGAAATTTTCCTCCAAATGACATTGAAAGTGTCTTTTCAATGACACTTAACAGGCATAAAAGGCGGACATTTTCTGCCTAGGCAGAAAAAGTTTGTTGCCATGCAAATTCCAAGTGATAATTTGAATCAAATTTTGCTAATCAAAATTCACAATAACATTGGGTGAAGGCAAAATGATAGAATTTTGATTGAAAAAATTGCACAAAATTGGTTTTATTACATTACAACTACAAACTACAACAGGAAACGTTTACTTATTAGAAATATTTATGGTGAATTGATACAATCGATCTCTCTCCACTTCCCTCCTTTTTTGCAAAATTAACAATATCAGTAACACCACTACTTGATACCCCGGAAACGCCTGGAAATATTTTATTGCAGATTTTCGACTTATTGGCTAGCGAATCCATTTCGATAAGTTGCTTGACAATTATTCTAAATTAACTATCAGCCTTATTAACAATAAACACGATAACAGCATACTAACTACTAACCGTTACTAAGAGCGTACTTGTAGCATACTAAGCAAATCATATTAATAATTGAATTCTTAGAAACATGTAACAAACAATGTTTTTATAAGATAAACATGACAACAACGTAAAATACGTAAACAGCTATATTCACTCATATTTCTCGTTGTAAAACTACTTTGGTTTTTTTTTGATTCCAACCCTTAATTTCATTGAGGGAGGAGATTTCTGTTCTCATGAATACCCCTGAATAACTTCAGGACGTAGGTACATAGCGCTGCAAAAAAGACCAAACATTTTCTTATTCAGTTGGTCAATATAAAAACTTTTATTTCTACTAGTGCTTTAAAACTTACATTTTTGTCAATTAGCAATAAAAATTTAGTTCATAAAAATTTGTCGACAAACAAAAAATATAAATTTAGAAAAAAGTAAAAATAATACAATTTTTATATTGATCCTTGAACATGAAAATGTTTTGTAAATATGTGACAGCTCTAGACTTCCTTTCATATTGTTAATTTTCATGAAAATAATAAAAAATTATTAATGAATATCTTTATTTAACTTTAGTACAACTTTATGGAAAAAATTATCTTTGGTGGTTTTTAAAATATCTCTGTATATACTGCTGTCGAAAAGCAGCCTAAGAGATTTATTTTTTCATTCTGTCTTGGATTTTCTAAAAAATCTTCATCTACAAATAATTTTCTCATTTGTTTAAATATGTAAGAAGTGGTAAAAATGTCTAGCCTGATTTTTTTTTGTATATAATCAAGTACAACTTACCTGTATAAACATTTTTCTATTATAACCACAAGGGGACAATTAATTCTACTTGATATTTGACCAAAAAAGATAGGTTAACTTAAGCACGGTGTAAAACATACCCAAACTTATTACTGAGGATATAGTATTATGATGTTAAATGTATTAAATGTATTTATTAATATGCTTTTTTCTACAATCATCAATAAAAGTGACGTTTTTTTAATAGATATTTGTATATCATATGTATTTGTTAAACAGTTTAAAAAAGTGACATTAGAGTGAGATAAAGTGACATTAGGGTGAGATAAAGTAGTTTTTTAACGCTAATTTTAAATATTTCCGCTAATGGCTCTGCAGATTGCACTCATCTGACATTTCACTTAGCGTTTTGTCATAATGACAAACATAAACATTCAAATCGACGCCATTTTTAGTCCATTTAGAGCAACCCAAATAACACATTTTCTGGTTTTTGTTTGATTGTAGAAAAAATAGTGTATGCAACATATGCATAAAGTGTCTTTTTTCCACTCATGGAATTGACAATCAACTTTTCCACTCATGAAAAAAGCACCACTTTATGCACTTGTTGCATAAATAACTATTTACTAATTTAGTTTTAAAGTGGTGTTAGAATAATCTAAATTTTACTATTAATAATGCTGAATGACATTAGAGTAAACATGAACAATTAATTCAACAAACGTCATCAGCGGTAAACATAGTAACGAAGAGCCAGTTACCTTTGTTAAAATAATTTAATTATTTGAATATTGTGTGAATATCATTATTTGGGTTTTCCCTGAAATTGGAACGAATTTGAAGAAAAAATTATATGTTTCACATGACAGAAAAAGATATTCAATACGATGGCTGGTTTTCGCGGCATTAAATCTTGTGCTTTTCTGCCTATACAGTGAAACAAATAACTATAGTTTACTTCCATAGATTTAGGACAGAAGTCACAGTGGTGAAAAAGTTTGTCACATTTAATGACTATATTATTGGGCATACATCCCTTTTATGGAAATAGAAATTATCGGGGAGGGGAAATTAATGAATATTGCAAATGATACTACATACAAATTCCTTAGGTTCAACTTTTTGTATTGCTTTTTAATATTATATAAAAAAAATAATATGAAAGAAGACAAGAAGAGAAGAATTTAGGATAACTGATCCTGAAGAGTTTTGTCTTGGGTGACGTTTAGTTTGTGCATTTTGGAAATTCCTAGTTTTCTTTGATTATATTAGTAATATTTATGATGAATATTTAGGCTTGATGGTGACACAAATACGTTATCTATTCAAGTAAATCTTTATAATTTATACAATAAAACCAGTGATTAACACATAAATATAACATCATATTTCCCTACTGAATTCACAAATTACAAGATTTGCATCAACAGGTGTACGAATTATGTACATTTATAAAAAAAAACAAGGAACTAAGGTACCAAATTTTGCGGAAAGGAGAATAAGTAAAAGTGAACAAAAATATTATTTCAGGGTTTAAGAAAAAACTTTGTAGGGCTTAGGTATACAAAATACAAAATGTAGAAATTCAATAAGAAATTTTCCTCCAAATGACATTGAAAGTGTCTTTTCAATGACACTTAACAGGCATAAAAGGCAGACATTTTCTGCCTAGGCAGAAAAAGTTTGTTGCCATGCAAATTCCAAGTGATAATTTGAATCAAATTTTGCTAATCAAAATTCACAATAACATTGGGTGAAGGCAAAATGATAGAATTTTGATTGAAAAAATTGCACAAAATTGGTTTTATTACATTACAACTACAAACTACTACAGGAAACGTTTACTTATTAGAAATATTTATGGTGAATTGATACAATCGATCTCTCTCCACTTCCCTCCTTTTTTGCAAAATTAACAATATCAGTAACACCACTACTTGATACCCCGGAAACGCCTGGAAATATTTTATTGCAGATTTTCGACTTATTGGCTAGCGAATCCATTTCGATAAGTTGCTTGACAATTATTCTAAATTAACTATCAGCCTTATTAACAATAAACACGATAACAGCATACTAACTACTAACCGTTACTAAGAGCGTACTTGTAGCATACTAAGCAAATCATATTAATAATTGAATTCTTAGAAACATGTAACAAACAATGTTTTTATAAGATAAACATGACAACAACGTAAAATACGTAAACAGCTATATTCACTCATATTTCTCTTTGTAAAACTACTTTGGTTTTTTTTTGATTCCAACCCTTAATTTCATTGAGGGAGGAGATTTCTGTTCTCATGAATACCCCTGAATAACTTCAGGACGTAGGTACATAGCGCTGCAAAAAAGACCAAACATTTTCTTATTCAGTTGGTCAATATAAAAACTTTTATTTCTACTAGTGCTTTAAAACTTACATTTTTGTCAATTAGCAATAAAAATTTAGTTCATAAAAATTTGTCGACAAACAAAAAATATAAATTTAGAAAAAAGTAAAAATAATACAATTTTTATATTGATCCTTGAACATGAAAATGTTTTGTAAATATGTGACAGCTCTAGACTTCCTTTCATATTGTTAATTTTCATGAAAATAATAAAAAATTATTAATGAATATCTTTATTTAACTTTAGTACAACTTTATGGAAAAAATTATCTTTGGTGGTTTTTAAAATATCTCTGTATATACTGCTGTCGAAAAGCAGCCTAAGAGATTTATTTTTTCATTCTGTCTTGGATTTTCTAAAAAATCTTCATCTACAAATAATTTTCTCATTTGTTTAAATATGTAAGAAGTGGTAAAAATGTCTAGCCTGATTTTTTTTTGTATATAATCAAGTACAACTTACCTGTATAAACATTTTTCTATTATAACCACAAGGGGACAATTAATTCTACTTGATATTTGACCAAAAAAGATAGGTTAACTTAAGCACGGTGTAAAACATACCCAAACTTATTACTGAGGATATAGTATTATGATGTTAAATGTATTAAATGTATTTATTAATATGCTTTTTTCTACAATCATCAATAAAAGTGACGTTTTTTTAATAGATATTTGTATATCATATGTATTTGTTAAACAGTTTAAAAAAGTGACATTAGAGTGAGATAAAGTGACATTAGGGTGAGATAAAGTAGTTTTTTAACGCTAATTTTAAATATTTCCGCTAATGGCTCTGCAGATTGCACTCATCTGACATTTCACTTAGCGTTTTGTCATAATGACAAACATAAACATTCAAATCGACGCCATTTTTAGTCCATTTAGAGCAACCCAAATAACACATTTTCTGGTTTTTGTTTGATTGTAGAAAAAATAGTGTATGCAACATATGCATAAAGTGTCTTTTTTCCACTCATGGAATTGACAATCAACTTTTCCACTCATGAAAAAAGCACCACTTTATGCACTTGTTGCATAAATAACTATTTACTAATTTAGTTTTAAAGTGGTGTTAGAATAATCTAAATTTTACTATTAATAATGCTGAATGACATTAGAGTAAACATGAACAATTAATTCAACAAACGTCATCAGCGGTAAACATAGTAACGAAGAGCCAGTTACCTTTGTTAAAATAATTTAATTATTTGAATATTGTGTGAATATCATTATTTGGGTTTTCCCTGAAATTGGAACGAATTTGAAGAAAAAATTATATGTTTCACATGACAGAAAAAGATATTCAATACGATGGCTGGTTTTCGCGGCATTAAATCTTGTGCTTTTCTGCCTATACAGTGAAACAAATAACTATAGTTTACTTCCATAGATTTAGGACAGAAGTCACAGTGGTGAAAAAGTTTGTCACATTTAATGACTATATTATTGGGCATACATCCCTTTTATGGAAATAGAAATTATCGGGGAGGGGAAATTAATGAATATTGCAAATGATACTACATACAAATTCCTTAGGTTCAACTTTTTGTATTGCTTTTTAATATTATATAAAAAAAATAATATGAAAGAAGACAAGAAGAGAAGAATTTAGGATAACTGATCCTGAAGAGTTTTGTCTTGGGCAGATAAAAATTAAATAAAATAATGAACATACATATATACTGGGTGTAAATGAATCATGGGTCAGCCCTGTAACTTTTATATGAGTAAATAGATTTTGTTCAAATTCCGGTGGGTTGTATTGGGACCAATTTTATATTTTTCCACATCTTAAATTGGTTTGGCTAAGTACCGGTTTAATCGGATATAGAAATTTTCATCCCACATGCAAATTCTCTGGCTTCAGCTCCACACAATATATTTATCAAATATCAGAAAGGCGTAATGTTCCTAAATCTTGAATCTTTGTGACATCATCTAATGTTCAGATAATGGACCTAAAATATTGAATTTATAAAACACAAATTTTTAATTGAACCTCACTTTTTCAATAGGGACCAGGAATTCGGAATAGGACTCTCAAGTACCACCAAAATGATGTAGGTATATAGTTTTTTCTTATTTCCCAATTAAAGTAGAAAATTAAAATTTTCTCATTTCTGAGAACTTGCTCCTGAAGCCGACTCTTTATTCTAGGCAAGGTAACTGGTTGAACCGAAAGTCAGCCATATTGATTTTAAATTTGGAATTGTACAATATTTGACAAATACAACCCACCAAAATTCATTCAAAAGTAACCGGGGTGCCCCAAAACTCATTTTAACCTGCTATTAAAGAAATTTTCATCAATCAGATAATATAATCAATAGCTAATTGGATGTTTATTTGTGAAGCACCCGAAATGTTCTCTTTATCTTTCTTTAAAATTTGTTTGTTTTTCACCGATATGGTATAATACTATTAATTTATATTACGTCAGATTACCACGTGAACTAATCAAACGAAGTGTTGGGATAATTCTAAATTCCCAGATATTTTCATTCCAGGACTGAAGCGGTTGTTTCTATAAATTTTATATGATTATAACGTTTACAAAAACCAACGAATCACATTATTATAAATAATTATGTCATGTCGACACTTAAGCAAAAAAAGACAACCTGATCTCCCTCTGTCTAGTCAACAAAACCAAAACACTCGATATGTGCACTTCGAACAAAGAACCCACAATATTAATTAATTATTAACATAATTGAAATATTATTTCAAAGTCTTTACAGTTATCCAGCACGCCTAGTTTTTAGGTTTCACTTAATCTTGTAAGGGTAGTGGACACAGTTTTGTTATAGGTCTTTTAAAAATTCCCGTACTCGTCTTCAGACAGACAACACGAATTTTATTGTCTGGCCCTGGAAATAGTTCAATGACTCCTCCAAGTTTCCATCTTAACGGAGGTAAATTGTGTTCTTTTATAATTACCAACTCATCTAATGCCAAAGAACGACTTTCTGTATACCATTTTGCTTTCTTTTGAAGTTCTACTATGTAGTCTGATGACCACCTTGACCAAAAGTGTTGTTGAAGTATTTGTAAATGTTGGTATTTTGACAATCTATTTTCTGAAATATGACGAACATCTGGATCGGGTAGTGAGGTGAGGCGGCTTCCAATTAAAAAATGAGCCGGTGCTAAAACATCCATATCATCTGGACTTGATGATAATGGGTATAACGGACGCGAATTGAGAACGGCTTCAATTTGTGCAAATACAGTGGTGAGACCTTCAAAAGTTAATGTAGAATTACCTAAAATACGTTTCATGTGAAACTTGCACGATTTTACCCCCGCTTCCCAAAGCCCTCCAAAATTAGGTGATTTTGCCGGAATGAATTCCCATAGAACCCCCTCATTTCCAATTTTCTCACTAAGGGGTTCTACATGAGTTTCTAAGAATTTTGAGAGGCTCTTTTGGAAGCATTCCCATTACCTGCTCACAAGGTTTAGGGTTTCCTCTAAAACATTTAATACATTTGTGGAACACTTGTTTAGCCAAATTACGTCCACCCAAAACCCAAAAATTTTCTCTAATACTACATAAAATCAATTGGGGACCTGCATGGAGTAATTCGGTATGTGTAAATTCAAAAAAGAATTTTACCAACCGATGTTTGGCTGACAACAAGATAGGTTGTTTTTTCGAGTAATCTAAATTAGACAATTGCAACCTACCCCCCACCCTAAGGAATCCTTTTTGGTCTAGCTTGTGTAAGTTTTTATTAGATAATGACTTTCCCATTTGTAATTCATTTATCTCCAGAAAAAATGTTTCTTTTTGACACATACTAATCAATTTATCCAATGAGTTTTTCAATTCCATAGATCTTAGACATCCAATCTCAACTTTCTCTTTTCTTATCCTACCTATAAACCGCAGGCAATACGCAAAAGATCTTTTCAACTTATTAAAACAATTAAAATTCTTAAGACAAAAAGTATCCTGCTTGGTTGTACAATTTAAAACATTAACCTTGGTCTCAGGAAGTGTTGAAGGTTTTTCAAACACACGAGACACTGGCCAATAAGTGTTTCTAAGTGCAGCAATTCAGGACCATTCCACCACATTGAATTGACTACAAGATTTGAAGCAAGTGGTCACCGAGATATTATATCTGCAGGGTTGTGTTCTGATCTCACATGCATCCAATAATTTGTATTAGTCAATTGTTGTGATTCGGCTACCCTATTTCCAACAAAAATTTGTAAATTACTGGAATTCATCTCTAACCAACATAATACGACAGTTGAATCACAAAAATAAAAAACTGTATCTATTTTTATAGTCAACGCCTTCAAAACCCTATCCATTAGTGTTGCCAACAACAATGCCCCACAAAGTTCAATTCTCGGAATAGTTAAGACTTTAAGTGGAGCCACTTTAGCCTTAGAACATAGAAGATTCACACATATTTTACCACTCTGGTCTTCACTTCTAAGATAAATATTTGCCCCATAAGCTTGAGAGGATGCATAACAGAAACCTATCAAATCAAGCTTCCTAAAATTAGTACATATCTCATGTCTAGGGATTTTAAGAGAATTTAAAGTAGATAAATCATCTCTTAGTTTAAACCATTGACTTTCTAATTCTGAAGGCAATGATTCATCCCATCCTATTTTTTCCAACCAGAGCTTTTGTAGTAAAATTTTTGTCAATATGACACAAGGTCCAACCAATCCAAGAGGGTCAAAAATTTTTGGAATTTCTGAGAGTATTACTCTTTTCGTTACTCTCTTGCGGTCAATGGAAAGTTTAGTAGAAAACTTTAAGATATCCTGTTTAAATTGCCAAAACAATCCAAGTGTCTTATTTTCAGTTTTCTCTCCAAAACAAACTTTATCCCTAACCTCTATTCCATCCAATACATTAAGTACATTGAATCATTTGATACCCACTTACGAAGTTCCATCCCTCCAGCTTTCAAAAGTAGAGAAATCTGGCAACAGAGCTCTATAGCCTCCTCAGCTGACTGAGCCCCAGTCAGCAGGTCATCTATGTAAAAATCTCTCAGTATAGCCTGTGAAGCCTTAGAATATGTGGCACAAGCCTCAATACCCAACTGTTGCAAACACCTTACCGCTAAGTATGGAGCAGATCGTGTTCCATATGTAACCGTGTTAATGGTATAATCTACTAATGGGTCTGTTGGTGAAGATCTCCAAATTATCTTATGCAATGACCTCTGAGATGGATCCACCCATATCATTCTCTACATCTTGGTTACATCACCACATACAGCCACTACGTGTTCTCTAAATCTAAGAAGACCTAAAAATAAATCATTCTGTAATCTCGGGCCAATATACTGGATGTCATTGAATGATATTCCAGAATCTGTTTTTGCCGAACCATCAAAAACAACTCTAAGTTTGGTAGTTTCTGAATTTTCATTCAAAACACCATGATGTGGGCAATAGTAATTTATCTCTTCATCCCCTGCTGCATCAACCGCAGACATATGACCTGAATCTAAATATTCCTGCATAAATTGAACGTACCGGTCTCTCAACTGAGGATTTCTCTTCAACTTTTTCTCTAATGGTTCCTTTAGTGGAATTGTAACAATAAATTTCCCATCATTAGCTCTCCTGGTCGTTTTTTTAAATATATTTTCACACTCCAAATCCTCCTTAGAAACAATCTGTCTCTCATCAGAAATATCTTCTAATTTCCAAAATCTTTCTACTTGTTCCATAAGATTTATACTACATTGGACCCTATTTTTAACGTTTTCCTTAGACCATATTGAACCAGCTACAATCCAACCCAATCTAGTTTTTTGCAAAGTGGGTAAATAGTTACCTAATTTCATTTAGCCCACACAAAGTAATTCATAAAACAGATCTACACCAAGAAGCAGATCAACTTTATTTGATTTAAGGAAACCAGGATCAGCTAATACTATATTGTCAGGAATATTCAAATGGACTATTTCAATTTTATGACTAGGTATATTTCCACAAATTTTTGGTACTACAAGACAAGAAATCTTTTTACTAAAATTAACTAACAGTGACTTAATTTCCACAAAACATCTATTCATGATGTTTGCAAATTGTTGATTTATTCCAACTATTTCTGTATTGACTTTTTTCAGCTCTAAACCTAAAAATTTTACTAATTCAGTGGTAATAAGGTTGGGTTGACTGCCATTATCCAATGAAACTCTACAAACATGTAACGAACCATCTTTAGCTACTACCTGAAGTAATGCAGTAGACAACAGTATATCTCCTATCACTTCATCACCATTATCTAAAAATAAAGATGTTACCTGAACCTGTGAACTGGAAGCCTGAGAAACTTGCGCATTATTATCAGAATTATTTTGAATGCAATTTGCCTCGGTTATTTCATTATTTCTTAATGCGGTTCCATTTGCACTCAAATCTTTCTTCTCATTTTGTTCATGATGAAGAAGGGTATGCTGTTTTGATCCACATTTCAAACAGTTGCTGTGACTGCATTGCCTACGATTTCTTCCAAAACAGTTTAAACATAAACCTAATTGCTTCACCACATCATACCTAGAGTAAGTATTCAGTTTCAAAAATTTAGTGCACTTTTGTAATACGTGTTTACTTTTACAATTAAGACAACTATTATAATTTTCAATTGAAACAAATGATCTTTGATATTTATTTTTATTTCCAAATTTATTACCTTTTCCATTTTCTTTTCTGTTGCGTTCTATAGTTTTCAAAGAAGATACCCTATTAATTAAATTGAAGTCAACCAAGGATGCCAATAATCCACGAGGTTTAGCCTCTTCCCATTTGATAAAAGTGGCTTGATCTAATTTTTTACTCATCAAATGTATTATTATAGGGTCCCAGTTTTCAGTGGAAACGTTATGCTTGTTTAATGCTACCAGTGTATCTAAAATGACATCATACATATTTCGTAACGCTTCCCCTGATTCGCGAGACAACGGTGGAAATGATATTAAAGCATTTAAATGGTGATCAACCAGCAAAGGAGGATCGTCATATCTATCGCACAATAATTGTCAAACTATTTCATAATTTTCACCAGTTGTCTTACGTTTTTGAACTACCTTTTGGGCTTCCCCCTGTAAAGTTTTCTTCAAAAAATGAAATTTTTCTACATTGCTTATTTGATCATTACTGTTAATAAGAGAATCAAAAGTTTCTTCAAATTCAAGCCAATTTTCTACCTCTCCATCGAAGGTAGGAATTGGTATTGAAGGTAGCTCAACAGATCTTTCTATGGGAAACTCACGCACATTACAAGCCTTATCACCTTGTGCACTGGCACGATCATCTTTATCATTTGATTCTACTCTACTTTCAAACAAAATCTCTTTAGCTTTAGCTATAAAATTGAAAAATGAGACTTCAAAGGTTTCTCTTTCATCTAAAATACCTTGCACACCTTCATCTGCTATTATCTGTAAAATTTGAAAATGTATATCATCAAATTCATCTAATTTTTCAGCTTTAATTAACCTTTCTTTTAACTCGATAGTTTTCGATTTATCAAAATTATCTAAGTATCTCCCAAAATGAGTTAATTTACTTTTAATGGAACCTTTCTTTCTATTTAAATCTTTTAATTTAGCATCCATGTTAATTTTTTAGATGCTCACCCAGTACTCACACAAATTAAGTTGATAAAGATATAAAACCACGCAATAAATGACAAATAGTAAACAAAGACACCTCACCAAGCTTAGGTCTTCTTCAGCTTGATAAATCAGCCCGTTGAAATAGGATTCGGGACAAAATCAGCAAACAATGATCCAAATTTTAACCTTTTCTTTACACCGTATGCAATCAACCACAATTAACTTCCAATTAAATTCCAGTGATGCAAATCTACGCAGAACATGTAATACATAAGATTCTTTCAATATCTGTTACCAGTTTGATATTCCAATTCATCAAATGTAACACAGGTCAAATTGAAAGTCTAATGCTCCAATATTTCAAATTTCCAAAATTCCAAATCTAAGATTACTATCCCGCTCAGAAGGACCACTATGTTGGGATAATTTTAAATTCCCAGATATTTTCATTCCAGAACTGAAGCGGTTGTTTCTATATATTTTATTTGATTATAACGTTTACAAAAACCAACGAATCTTACATTATTATAAATAATTATGCCATGTCGACATTTAAGCAAAAAAAGACAACTTGATCTCCGTCTGTCTAGTCAACAAGTTTATAACCAAAACACTCGATATGTGCACTTCGAACAAAGAACCCACAATATTAATTAATTATTAACACGCAGTTTCCTTAAAAATTCAACCAATTGAAAAATAAGTTCAACCAATAACATTTCGCTTTCCAAGGCTCCGTATGACCTATGAAGTGGGTTCTGAATCAGTTTTTATAAAAGGGTGCCGCATTCTTATTTAATTCTACAATATACTTCATTTCAATTAAGGGTATTGTAGGTAATGAGACGGTACACCCTAGCAAGAAAAGTTTCTGAAACAGTATCCACTGGTCCCCAACCAGAATTTCAATGTATTGAAAACTGCAACACGGAGGTGTATATCTCGGTGGATTTAAACACAACGTCAGACGTACTGAAGCCTGAACCTTAGCAAGGTTTGGATGAAAAAAGTAACAGGTGTAATCACAGATCACTGCATGCTAAGGAAGTACAAGCACACAATTGGCTTACACAGGAAAGAGTCTATTTATTGGTCGTACATAGAAAAGGAGGAAACAGTATCACATATTGTCTTTAAATGCACTAGAAATATGAATTACTGAGACCAGGGCGAACAAGGGAGAAGACTGTTAAGCCTGATAATGATAACCAGTCTCCTCACATAAACAATGCAACTAAGAACTAAGAGATCCAAAAGGCTGAAATACCAAGGAATTGACCCCTAGACGGGCTCTACTCATCAAAACAGTTAACTATATATGGTGTGTATTTTCTAGACGATCCAACGCTTTATATTTCAGTCCTACGAATCCCCAATCTCAAGATCATCTACTCATACAAAATTGTTCATTCTTCGAACAGATTTTAGTAACTTAAAATTCGTTGCAACAGAACAGCAAAAATAATAAGGTTAACTATGCAGTCAATAAAACTAAACCAACTTCTCAATGTGAACCTTCAATTAAAAAGTGGCTTTCTGCACTTTTGTATTATTTATAACCAACTTTTCATCAGATTAGTCCTCTTCTCTGTAATCCTCATAATATTTTCTGCTTAACATTTTATTACAAAGTAATTTTTAGTACAACCACTAAAATTTTGAGTTTTATACGAGCTTATTCCTGAAATAACAAGTCACAAAAAACATTTGTTATTAATATATTGGGATTTAGATCATGTACTCGCCTTGGTTATGTTATAAAATTTTATTGATCCCATAAACTTTTTATGCCTTGTTTATTACCTTCCAATAATTGCTATTGGAATTTTATAGTTGAAAATAATCATTCCACCACCTAAACGTAATAAAACATGTACCAATTGCGCACTTTTTTGGACATAATCAAAAAATCATTTTCTATGCAAAGCCAGCTATAAGAGTGAGTGCTTCAAGAGCTTATTATGTCTCGAACGAATAAATGTTATTTTTATTCAAATACCTCATAATGACACGAGTCTCTTTCTCATTTCCGGTTAACCAAAAAGCAAAATGGGATTTCTAAAAAAGTTTATTTGTTCACGTTATCGAATATATATTTATTAATAAAAGGAAAGTCACTTCCTCCAGCTTTCTGCTGGTACATGGTTTTTTAAAATCAATGCAGAACTAACTGATTCATCAAGGTTTAAGCATACGCTTGCAAAATCAGCACTCAGGAGTTATCGATCATTTTTCAAAGACACTGGAATATTTTTGTCTTGGGGAATGTCACAATTAACAGCAAGTCATATTTAGAACTATGTCTACATAATCTATTCATGAAAACAAATTTCAACACAATTTACTCGTATCAACGTTTACAGATAAACTTCAGGAATATGCTCAAACCTTGAAGGAGTAAGTAAATTCTGTATGATATCGGTAGATAGTTGAGAAAAGTGACTCTTCTTTCGACAGAAAGTGTACAGGGCTTCATATCAGGACTGCTCTGGCACAGTCGTGCAAAAAATTGGAGTAACGAAGTTGCAAGAGTCATTCCAGGAGGAATAGGGGCACGACTGTAATAATAGGCACTGAATTATCTGCTTTCTAAGAATTGTCATATTCACTGCTTGTCTACGCATTTCAGGAAAATTCACATTCGGTGGATATTTTTCAGTTGATATATCTTGTTACGTCTAGAATTGTAGCGTTGTTACAAGATGGTCGGCGCCAACGTGAAACCGTTAGAATTGATGGTGTAAGCCTTTCTGGGTGTACGAAGGGTGTCCGGTCTTACCAAGAGACTGTCCTAATAAGTAGAGTCACCGCAAGTTTGCGGAACAAAATAACTACTGTGCTTTCGCGGATAATGAATGTTTTCGTAACTAAAATGTATACAGTCGAATTAAGGGTACCGTCAATATGATGACCAAACAACTCATTAGAATTCGTGAATTTTGTCGAGTTATTGTTAGGTTGAAGTCCTCTGTTAGATAAAGTTATAGTTTTCTCAGTGCTAAAACAGAGCACGTTAGAATCACACATGACTTTGAAATAACGAGATTCTTTGCATACGGTACAATGTGATTGTTTCCGATTGTGTCATTGTTTTCATATAAATGAACAGATAGATATCTCCATTTTCCATAATGAGAGTGTATTTTAGATGGCATGTAAATGTATACCTATTAAAAGTGTTTGATATATTAGATCATAAAATATCCGAATATGACATACTCTAGGTTACATAATATAAAATATCAGTTACATTTTTATATCAATCACTCCTGATGAGGTTTTTTTAATTTGTGAAGCCGGTAAGCTGATAAATGTTATATATTTGTTGAGGAAGTTGTAATTTGGTAATTAGGGTATACTACTCACTGTAGATCTTCAGAATCTTCACCATTTGTCCGTAGCAGTTGTTTTATACATTTAAGGTGAGATTCGAATTTCAACGGGCAAGGATTCTATAGTTTTCCTATAAAAAATTTCAAATTGAATTGTCTGATTCATCAATGGAGGTGAGGAGAGAAACGAAATTTTAAAACATCTAACACCAATTCATGCATAAGAAACAAAACTAAATTTGAATTAGAGCTCTATCAAATATATGGCATTGACATGCTCAAATTACCAATATGCAGCGGGAGGAAGAGTGAAACCCATCAAAATATAAAACCCACTCACCGCAAAAAATTGAGAGATCTTATCTACCAAGAGAGTAAGTATCTACAAAAGCACCTATCCAACAAATTTCTCATGAATTATTTACTAATGGGACCTGCCAGCAATTACAGTGACCGTATCAACATTGAACATCTTTATTTCTATGATAGAACTGGAGTTTTGAACTATTATATATTTTCTTCCCTTCATTCGAAATTTCCTCTTCTTTTTGACAGAAATGATGGAAAACTTTGAATTGAAGATACACCCTTATCAAACCCACCCCGTAGACACGTAATTGAAATGGATTTTAAAAAAAGTGAATTTTTTGTCACAATCGTTCCGTTTCATTGTTTTTCTGTATTCTTGAATGTCTAGAATGTCTTGTGACACAGAAAACCACCATTAATCCAAATTGTATCAGACGTATTTGTGTCAAATTATTCATGCTCTAAAATGAAAAAAAAAGAAGAAAGACTTCAATTACTTGTACCGTTCAACCGAGATTATTTCTCACGTTTTATTGTCAGTCCATTGTATGAGAGCATTTGACAAATCGTGATTTCCTTATAGCGAAGAGTAAAAATAATTAATCTTTTTCCAGGTCGGAACTAATAGTGCGGTCAAAGGTTCTTGAAAATCTCGAACAGATGATAAGGGTTGAATGCAACCAAAAAAATTGAGCTTATTTTTTGTCTGTCGCACAGTTCATTGGTACATATTTGGTTGTTCAGAAAATATTTACCTTTTATTCAATTAGGACCCAAAAAAGTATTACAGAATCGTACTGAGCAAAATTAACGGTCGCTCCATGGAATCCTCTCGCTTAAAGCCGCGTATAGACCGACTTTCCAAGTTTCCAACGCATGCCGAAGGCACATATTCGAACGCGTTGGTTTTCATCTGTTCGAAGACATTGAATGAATACAACGCTTTTCAACGAGAAAGCTGGCGTTGGCTAGCGTTCGGTAGTCAAGCGGTTCATAAAATTATGCTTGGTTGTATCTATACCTTGGTTTTATACTAAAAGGAGCGATTTAAATGCAAGTTGGCATCTCTGCTGCCTAGTGATTGGTCAGATTGCCGCACATTTCATACAACTCTTTTGATACAACTGACGAAGTCAGCTGTCAGTTTGGTGTCTATTGACCTTTTCCAAGCACGTTATCGAGACGAATTTCTGCCACCGGACAACCTTCGCACTAAATTATAATATAACCTCAAACCGAATAAAACAACACGATAGGATTCCTAACCATTGTTTTTTTATACGTTTAAATAATAGTATCCAACTAATACACACTAGTACACAAATTTACCAAAACTAATTAACTTTTGTTCTCGATTATTGGCAGTTCAGTGATTACAAAGGTATTTACATGAGTAACAGTAAAATTACAAATTGTACATGTTTCTGTCTTTTAAAAAACTCAAGGAATCATTTATTTGGTCTATGAGAGCTAACTGTGAGCTGCTGGGGATCTTAGGTTGTTTTTGCTTGTTTGCAAACTGGTTAAATTCTAGTGTAACATGTTTGATGGACATATTTTTAATACATCGAGCACATTGAGGCGGGTCTTCTTTGCTAATTAGGAATTTGTACGTTAGGGCTGTGTGTCCAATTCTTAACCGGGAAGCTTTGATTTGTTCAGCTCTTGAAGTCGGTAGGGAAGGAGTTTGTCTCACATTTGTCACTATTTCATGCCTTCTGCTATGGATTTCAATACTCCATATGCTCTTCCACTGATCCATAACAATAGTTATTTTCGTTACAAGGCCGACATGTAGCAAATAACGGATGAGTTTGAATATCAACCAAATCCGTTATTTGCGTATCGGCCGTGTGTCGTTCAAGACTTTTCGTAATCTCGCTGAAAGATTACATTTTGATTCCGAGAAAGGAACAAACCACATACCTCGTAATTCTACAGAAAAATCCCAACATCGTGTCAGCTCAACAATATTATAAACAACGTCCATGGATGAAATTGAAGAAATTGAGGAACAAAATCAAATTTCTTCAGAAATATTGGGAGAATCATGAGAAGTGATTTCTTAACGTTTCAATTGTCATCTGAAAACCGTTAATTCTAAATAACAGTATGGGATTACGAAAAAATTTTAACAGTTACCTTGTGGTCTCGGAGAGGTATCAGCTCTAATTTTGGGATATGATCGTTATTGACTGATTCTTGAGCTGAGATATCGGCGTCATCGTTACCCTGTATACCGATTTGTGATGGTACCCATAAGAAAGATACATTCCTGGAGTTTGTAAGGTTGGTTCTTGATTTTGAGAATAAGTTTGTTGTTTATTTTTTTGATTTTTAACAAAGTATTATATTCCAACCAAGTTAATAGCTATTTTTATTCCGTTCGATAAACAAAATCTTATTTTTTCTGGCTAATAATATAAGTTTCCAAGAGAAATCTTATTTCGGTAAATATTTTTACATAAAGTTTTACATACATTACAGTACAATATTTTTCGATATCAAAACTGCTGTTTTCTTTTAGTTTATGCTATACCTAAGCCTCAAATGTAAATAAAAAATAACTTAAACATGCAATTGCATTTTCTACATACTTATTTATCCTCAAATTATTAACAAATTTTAAATAAAGTACCTATTATAACATTTTTTGTGACATTTGGTTACTCCTTTAGCCATGGCCCGTGGCCAATGATGATTCGATGTTTAGACACGCCTTGATCCCTTATTGGTCACGAAAATTGCAAGCAATACAGTACATATTTCACATGATTGTGAATTAGTTCAAAATGTCTGAACACGACCCTTTCTGAACACACTCCCAATCTAGAAGCTTCCAGTGGTGTAATTGAGGTTTCCTGAAATGCTCCACCCAGTTTATAAACAAGGTACAGTTTGGTGTAGACGCGAATCAAGACTATTTCAATTGTTGGAAAACATTTGTTTCGTCAGTACGCATTTGATTTAAATTTAATATAGTTTATAGTATTTTGATGTAGGGTGGACGGAAAGAGATATGCTTAAAATTAATCGATATGTATAGAATAATAATAACCAGTCAAAATGACATGTGTACACCTGTACATATTATATGGAAGTGAATGAAAAATTTAACAGATTTCCAGTGTTAAAGACATCTCACGCATTGATTGATATCAGCCAATATTTTAAAATTAAGTCAAACACAAATCCCCAAATATCCACACATACTGGTTGGTTCTAAATTCATGCAACAAACTTCACGAGATGATTACTCGGATGAAAATATGATGGATCTTCTCTATCACAAAATTAACTCAGCCGACCCCCTTCTGAGATATCATCCCTTTTAGGTGATAGATTGGGTTTTTATTTTTTTCCTCAAATTTTATTAAAGATGGAAACTTGAAATTTTGTGATTCGGAGAAAAAAATAACAATAAAACCTAATAAAAGGTTTAAAAGGTTTATTTAACAATCTACAACAATTTAATGTACAAAAAATTGTATGAGAATCGACCATGGAACGTGCCTCACGACCTGAAAGATTTCATTTGATCCCTGATGAAACCGATGCATCTCTACATTAGAATCACTGGTTTAAGACTTTTCAAAACTGTAAATTTGCATCTGAAATACAGGAGATGGACAAGCTAAAGGTTCTCACTAATTTTATATCTCCTTCCGTTTATGAATACGTAAGTGAATACTGAATAATAATGCTGTTAGTATTTTGGAAAATATCTTTATAAAACCGGTGAATGAAATATTTGCGCGGCATAATCTCATGACTCGAAATCAGGAATCTGGAGAGACATTGAATCTCTAAATCGCTTAGCAAAAGACTGCAACTTCAAAGCTCTTACTGCAGACATCAACAGGGGTGAAAGTAAAAGAGATGCGCTAATAGATGGATTACAATTATCACTCATTAGTCAAATATTACTAGAAAATCATACTCTGACTTCATATGAAGCAACAGGCAAGCAATATCTCTGGAACTCGCACAGTACCAATCACGGCAATATTTATTCATTATCGGCAGTAAATGCTGTTGTCCAGAGCTCACCCCCTACTTCAGTAATCAACATGATTAAATATCTTTCAAATGTACAGAGTAAGAAACTATTGCTGCTACCAATGTGAAGTGTTACTTCTGTGGTTTTCAAATGAATTTTCGAGCAGAGTGTACTGCGAAGAACACAGTCTGCAGAGCTGGTGATACCAAAGATCATTGGCAAAAAGGTTGTATGAAAAAGAGCAAAATGAAACCAACTGGTTCAACTGTTAATTTTTCTAACTGTATTGCTTCTATACCTCATTGTTTGAAACAAGCTGTTATCCCTGTTACTATAAATGGTACGATTGCTTACGGTCTAGTAGATACAGGCAGTTCATCAAGCTTTATTAATGAAAATATGATTCATGTGCTCAAGATTTCTGTAACTTTAAGTAAACCAAAGAAAGTGTCCATGGCTTCTACATCACTTCATTCCTCAACTAAATGTCAGTGTAAAATCGATCTTTGTCTACAAGGACAAAAATATGAAGAGATGACTGTTAGTATTCTTCCAAATCTCTGTTCGGACCTAATAGTAGGACCTGATATCCTTAGAAGACACTCGTACTTACGGTGCAGTTTGGCGGTGAACAGGCACCTCTTAATATTTGTAGTGTGGCAACAGCTTATATCGAACCTGTCCGAATTTTCACAAATCTCTCATCTGAATGTAGGCCAGCTTGCACTAAATCTCGAAGATATACTGAATCAGATTCGAAGTTTATTGAGTCTGAGATTCACAACCTATTAAGAAATAACATAATTAAAGAGAGTATTTCACCATGGCGAGCTCAGGTTTTGGTAGCATCCTTAGAAAATCATCGTCGTAGAATGGTAGTTGACTATTCCCAGACAATAGATAGATACCCTGAATTAGATGCCTTCCCTCTACCTAGAATAGACAGTATTGTAAATCCAGTTGCTTCAAACCAAAAGTGTACAGTTCTCTTGATCTCAAAAGTGCTTACTATCAAATACCCATCGTCGAAGAAGAATCACCATTTGCCAAACCATACACAAAATGCATATTGGTCATTTCGGCGTTTGTATACATGTTATAAAATAAATCATTGAGACTATTATACAGACAAATGAACGCAATTGTATTGTATTTTTTTTCTCCGAAGCTATTGGTACTAGGAAAAAACTCCAGGGATAAAAAAAGTTTTGCAAGACAACAGATATGTCAAATAGTATCCCCATTTCACAAAACCTAATCTTGAAAGAAGGATTTGATAATAAATAAATTAAGAGTTGATAATATCACCCCCTATAATGTAACAAGAATTTTGAAAAAATACCGATGGTTAGTCATTGCGAGTGCATGAAAATTACAAAATTTTGAGTTTCCATCTTCACTTAAATTTAGGAAAAAAATTAAAACTGAACTTTACCCTTTCCTTTACCTTCTAGGGGTGATATATAGGAAAAAAAACCCAAAATAATTTTATGCGGCAAGCACCTCCTGGATTTCTTTGCATGGATTTAGAAACACTCTGTGAAATGATGGACCAAACCCGTTTTTAAAAATAACAGCTCAGTTAAAGCTGCTCTCCCAAAATCACACACTGACTGTGACAATTGTTATTTTCACAAGGTCCCTCTGTGTAAATACGTCTCTAAAGTATGCTATTATAAAATTCGCCTCTAAGCAGTTTTACTAGTTATCCCAAAGTAAGTCCTTCCAGCCATCTACAAAAGGTAATACCTGTTTAATATTCATTGCCACTTTCAGTTTTTCGTTTTTATCATACCCTTCAGATAGTTGAACGTGAACAACCGCAAATGATTTTTCCATGCCACGGTACTATCCTAGCAGAACTATATTATTAGTAGAAATCAGTGACGTGGCGTGTTGAATTAATAGCCAGTAGTCATCCGACAAATTATAATGAAGTTATGAATCATCATTAGTTTTATCAAACACGAGAATTTTCTTCGGGGGACGATATAGATAACGTGTGGAAATATGCAATGTGATGCGTGAAGAGAAAATTGTATCAAATTAAATTCGAAAAGTGTTAGTTGATCGTTCCACAGGTGTTCAAGAACATTTTGCATATGTAATCAAAAAGATAATAACTCAGTAGATTATGATGATAACAAAATTGTGAATATTTTCATATTAAATCACTTCAAACCATCACGTTTAATGTTAAAATAACTGGAGCATATAATTTGAGCATACAATTTTTTGCATTTGCTGGAATATATACAAATACAGTACAGTGTCCAGTGAATTCGTACCAAAATTTGGAAGATATAGCAGAGATAAAAAGATTGATACTACTTTATTAACACTCTCATCGCCGTGTGTATAATTTTTGATACACCATGGTTTACTTCGTGCAGGCCGCGTGTATTGAAAATGATACACCGATTATTATAGTGTCTAGAACTGCGGTGTATTCGTTGCAATACACCTCCCATATGTTTTACATTAAGTTGAAGTTCCTTTGGCCTGTGACTATATATATTTTCTGAAAAATTTGGCCTGGGTGTGAGATATAGGATATCTTCTGATTATGCAATGAGGAACATATAAAGGAGAAACCGGTAATATTTTACAAATAAACAATATTACTTTTGGATCAAAAAAAATTGTTTTATTCATGGAAAAGTACAAAAAACAAAGTATCCTAAAATAATAATAAAAAAATGGGGCTAAATGAAAACGTACAAAAAAATACAAAAAACAAACTATCCTAAAATAATAATAAAAAAATGGAGTTCAATGCAAACGGTTGAAGCAGTCTCTACAAAAATATGGTTTGTTGTCGCAACTGTCACAGACGGTTTTTACTTGCGAAGCCATCTTTTTTGAACCATTCACAATCTTGCCGTGTTTTCCATATATTCGGTAGCATTCAGTGCACCGACCCCTTTTCTTCTGATCATGCTCAATCAGATGATGAACCTTTCTCTTGTTCACACCTGCCCTTTCATTACAAACGAGAAGAGATCTTATAACTTGTTCTCTAAACTGAGTTATCGTCAACTTTGAAGAGTGTACGGTGTTTTCACAGTATAGGAAGTAAGTATTCACAAGGGATGTTCCCCATATAACCTCGATCATCAATTTCCTATACTATTTAGTACCCCTACGAAGCGCTGTATTGTACGAAGCCAACTGATCGCTAACATCGACTGAAAATTTCCCAGTATCGTAGTCTACAACGCATGTAGGTTTCTCGGTTTCCTTTCCGGTTTTTGACGTAACAGTTTGGGTATCAGTTCCTAGATGAGTGGTAGACAACATCATGACGTCCCTTTTGTCTTTCCACTTGAGGACCGTAATGCCTTCGTCTGATTCCTTGGCAATAATTTCACCCTTTCGTAGTTTTGCGGATTTAATTTCATCAGGATTATACTTTCTGTTTTTGCGGAGAGTACCCACAGTGTGTGTGCTGTGGGACAGTAGTTTGTAAGCTAAGGGTACGCTTGTGTAGTAGTTGTCAATATATAATATTCTACCGTCATCCAAAAGATCATTGACTAATTTCAAAACCACATTTTCAGAAGCTGACATATTGTCATCTTTATCTTTGCCTACATAAACGGACATGTTCCAGGTATAGCCCTTATCGGTGCATAATTTATATAGTTTTATTCCATATCGATGCCTCTTGGAGGGGATGTACTGCCGGAAAATCAATCTTCCCCTCCAAGGTACCATAGTTTCGTCTATGCAAATTTTCTGGCCTGGCGTATATGAGGACTTGAAATTACTTACAAACATCTGAAGAATATCGTCTATTTTGTACAAACGATTCTGATCCTCGTTATCTGCGAAATGCCAAAATCTAAGCAGAAGTTCAAATCTATTCCGCGGCATAGTGTATTTTGGAAGGGTGAAACAAAAGAAATAAGTGCTAAACATTTAAAAAAATGGTGTATAAAAATTGATACACCCGGCCTAGGGTACCAAAAATGTCCAGACTTGCCGGGTGTATCATATATGATACACCAATTTTTTTTAATATATTTCAAAAAATGAAAAGTGTGGAATGAAACTAATCACGGGAATTGTTTAAAAAATAACATTACTAACATAAAACAGTTTCGGCCTGGGGTAAAAAAAATCAATATTTTGGCTTGGCGATCACAAAAAGCATTAAAAAATGACCAATTATGTAACGGTGCGGATAACTGACTTAAGAAAGGAATTTGATATACTGTCTTTAGAGCAGACTCGACAAAGCGCCAATATGGTTATTCTGCACAAGCTACCCAATAACATCATAAATTGTATCTTAAAATGCATTCCTTTCAATGCTCCCTCAAGACACACAAAATCTTTTTCATTGTTTAGAATACCTCACTTGTTAAAAATACAAAGGTAGCGTGTGCCATTAATGACCATGCTTCGAATAGCCAATAATTATTCGACATCAATAGATGTGGGCTGGACTGTACCACCAACAAAGTTTTGCAAATACTTGCGTATCTTACTGCAATTCTAAATAATAATTAACATTTTTTTGTATTGTTTTTTTTTAGCATTCCATTTTGTGTACAGTATTCCTGTTATTAGATGGCCAGCGAGTGTACATTTATGGTGTTCATGACATTTTGATTCATTTCAAAAACCTCGTCAATTTTTAACTCAAGAAACCGATATTTCGTTTGGTATGATTTTCTGGGACAACCTGTATAGTTCACGTCAACAAACCATAAAAAATCCAATGTGTTATCATTCAGCCGCGAACCATAAACATGGAAACGATAGTTCCGGAAGACGCTAGTAGAAGTATTTCGGAAATAGGTATTGAACGTGATGTGTACTTACGCTTAAGTATTTTGGATGTATTTATTATTTGAAGAACATTTGAAACAACATTTTTAATGCTGGTGGTGTATATTTTTCAACATCGTTTGTTGTTAAAACTTGGTCCGTGCTCTGGAAGTTGAGAATAGTAATATATTAACAGTTAATTGGATTTTCTTGAAGTTTATTCAATTTAAGCACCAAGTCTGAGCTATAGTTTTCCTATAACTTAATGTTCTTTGGACTGGATGATAGAAGGTTACAACGGCATCGGAAAAAACTATTTCCATGGCTCTTAGTGGAAAATATATTTCAAGGAAATCCCATAGTATTAACTAATTCACATTCCACCCCTTAAACAAAATGAAAACACGTGGACGTAAAATGGCATAAAACAACAATGTGACACATGCGCAAGTATCTGGAATTCTAGCAAAGGCGTTTTAAGTATCTCAACTACATCTGGTACCTTGACAAAGGTTTATTTTAAAAAACTGATCATTAAACGCAGTTTGAAATCAGAAAAATGTTGTTTTTTAATAAAAATTACAGTATTCAATTTTTTTTCAACTATACATTTCCGTATTAAGGACGAGATGTATAACTATTGATCAATGGATTGTTTCCATATTATTGATATTCCTCCTCTGAGTTAACCTTTTTGAAGGAATCATCTGCTTATGAAAAACATTTCGCAATATTTTGTTGACTCGGCATCTGGCCTTAGGGATTTGATAATAAAAGTTTTTGAATCCCTCATTGTAAGTACAGTAAACAGTAACAGATCCGTAGTCGGTGAAATTTAGGTACAGATATCAAAGAATAAATATATATTATTCTACGCTTTACAACTAGTTTTGAAAAATATTTTTTAAAAACAGTGACCGTTCAACTAAGAAGAAACAACTACTTCCCGGGCTATATGCCCCGACAGACATTGAATTACACTTCTAAGTCAAACGGGGCTGGTATATCTACAAGATTTTACTAACCATTCTGGTTTGTAATTAGAAGGGACAGCATAACTTGTAGACCCGTTTCGGCGTATTTGCGCCTCATCAGTACAAGGTATATGTTATCATCCGAGAGTTAATCCCGAACTGATATATCTCTTCAATCACCAACTATACATATCTTCCAGTTACGGAAATGTAAAAGTTGTGATGATAGCGACATCTTCACCTGCAAACCACAAACCAAAATTCGAAATGTGACGGTTGAACGGTCACTGTTTTTGAAAAATATTTTTCAAAACTTAGTTGTAGAGCGTAGAATAATATATATTTATTCTTTGATATCTGTTGGTAACACGCTTTACTAAATACGACAATTTTACAGGAAACTGTAATAATTCATTGAAATTTAGGTACTAAAACATATTTTCTTGAAAACAAATTTAACTTTTATTCATTAATTGAAATTAAACTGTTAAAACATACAGGGTGGCCCACCGTATACGCTTTGATTTATTTCATCTAAAAAAGATGTAGTAATGGCCACATTTTAAAAACACTTTGTACTAAACAGGGTATCTGCAAAACAGTGGAAGGTATCAAAGATACATTCCTTTAATAATAACTGATATGAAATTGAAATAGAATCGAAAAGGTGAAAGTGAGTAGTACTTGATCTCTGACTGTACCTAAATAAAAGCTGGTAGTCTAGGGCCGGTATCATTTGTTCTTGGTTTAGGACATATATCGTTCTTCGGATTAGCTTGTTTGCATTTGGTCAACACATTTTGTTTTATTAGCGTCACTACGTTTTTTCGTTTATGTATTGGCTTATTGATAATGTATTTTACTGTGGATATATTGGGGTTTCGGTCAGCTTACATATTTCTTTTGCTTCATCGGTTATACTGTTTCAAAGACATTATTCAGAATTCGCTTCGCATCCGGCGATAAATACACTTTTTTGCCCTAGGACGTCACATACTTAGTTTTAAACACAAGATTACTTTTGGAGTGAAATGTTTATCACAAACTAAAATTCTGAGACACTATTAAAAATAATTATCTCGAATTCCCCACTTTCTATTATATCTATAAATATTTTAATCCCATAATGTAAATATGAAAAGGGCATTGGAAATAATCAGTACATATCAGACAGAGGAAAATAAGCAGTGAAAGCTCTTTTTATATCTACACAATCCAAATATTTATAGATAAGGTGGTCAACCATTTATCGTGAAAAATACTTTTTACTTGAAAAATAAAAATTCGGAAATATATCTTCCGAAGCACAAATAAATAATAGAATAATTAAATATACAAAAAATTTCAGTTGTGAAATAATCATAATATTAGGCATTATCTTTTCACTTTTCGAGGAAACGAGTACCAACGATACTGTGCTATTGTTATCGGATTAACGACTACCTGCTGTGGATTTTGGTCTTAAATCAATCATATTGGCATAAGTCGAAACGAAATATTTTGGAATGAAGTATAGTTATGGAATCCGAATTGCTTAATGTCCAATTTGGTATTCCCCTCCTCACTCACAAGTTTATAGCGGTATACCTGGTGTCATATTTAGATAATTTTTAAATGCATTATGATTTATGTATTTAAATTGATCACCCTGTATATTATGTGAATATAATAATATCACGTAGACTGTGGAGGAAGGGAGAACTAAATGGACACTCTGTATAATAGTAATCATAATGTTATTACAGATTTGTTTCAATTATTGTTTCTTGAGATGTATTATGGACCTTTATAAATAATTACCAATAAACATGAAATCAATTCCTCGAAGTTAATAACTTGTTTAAAAAAAAAACTCAAATTAAATTGCTTCGCACTGACACCGAGTGCATTAATTCAAGCATTACCTAACGTAACTAGCACATTTCCAAGTTATGCTTTCTGTCTCTTACCATCCTCATTTCTATCTTATTTTATTCTTTAATCAGGTCGACACACTTACTATTCCAATTTCCGGTTAATTTTAGCTAAACTGGGGCACCGACTAATGTACAATCTATATGGAAAGTACGAAACATTTAAAATTCTTGCAAAAACTGTTTAACTTCTCCGTTTTACATTAACTGCAATAGCACCATGCATTACTAACGTTAAGTAATTTTTAAGTGTGGATGTATGTTTCGAAAGACTTTCAAGTTAATTAAAAATAGCTAGCTTGATATATAAACATTGGAGATGGAAATAAGACTAAGGTATGCTCGTTTTAAAATCAGGAATATCTTTATTCGTGGAAAAAGGATCCAATAAATAAGCTGCAAATAGTAATGTAATGTAACAGTTCCAATGAAAAAGTTTCAGTAGTAGCAAGCCTATTGCGTGAACATAGGTACTTACAATGAGTTCAATAAGAGGTGGGATGGAACAAAATAATGCAAACTAACCAAGCAATTACTATACAATCCTGACAGTGCAGCTGCAAAAAAATTCTGACGATGACCCAATGGAACCTACTTTTTGCAACAGGGATTCTGACCAGACATTGTCATCTGAAAACATCTTCATAGAATGAGACTATCAAACGCATTTTTATGTCTAGAGTGTGAACAGGAGGATGAGACGGTAGAGCATGTCATCTTGATCTTTGATTGCTCTGCTCTATCATCCATTCGTAAATCGGTATTCGGCGAGTTTTGGCTAACACCATCCATGCTGAGAGAATTTCCTCTTGGGGACGTTATCAACTATGTTTAAACCATAGGCTGGTTAACGTACTGAGAGGGATTTCCAGGAGGATGTGCAAATGGACTTATGAAGCCTATATGTGCTGTGTGGTTGGCCTACCTTGTCAACTCATCTGATCAGAGATTAATTAATAGATCAGGCAATTGAAGATGATGCATCTAAATGTATTTGTTTGTTTAGTGCTAAAAATTGGGAAATATGTTTCCAAAAAATGTATTACACTCGTCATTTGCTTGGATTAACAAATTTATCACACCTGATACATTTTTGTTTCATATTTTTTTTTTGTATTATTGTGTTGCCGGCATGTCAAATTCAGAAAAATTTGGTCTTATTGAAAATCGGACGACAATTTTTGAATTGCTTCATAGTCCTTGATAATTACATCTGACGTAACACTAGTCAATTGATGTGCTACCTAATGTGAATATTTTTTTTCTGTAATCAATTCAAAATCAAACAAAAAGAATATTAAACTAGAACAATTTTAGCGGTTTTCATATTCTTTTGATGTTTGATTGCTTGAGTCTACGCCCGATGTAAACGAAAATACGTAAGCAGGGCCGTATTTAATTTCTTGGCATTGAATATGAATGAAATATAACTAGTGACTAAAGGCATATAGCAGATAAACTAACAGATTCAAATAAATTTAAACTAGAAATATAACCAAATTAACGATAAGAGTAAATACGTTGGATAAAACAGTGATTGTAATTTTTCGCAAACGATGCAATCAAAGCGAAGAATCCCGAATTCTACCCCGATGGAAATAGTTACCTAGGTGTTGAGTACAACGAATCTACCAATATGAACGCAAAACGTTTGCAACTAGAACTGTTGTAAGGTGGAAGTATTGTTTTGACGGGTTGTAATGACATTTGAATAAAGTATAGTTACTTAATTTCGTATATTATATGATGATAATCTTAACTTTATATGATCTTCATTCGCCCAACACGATTTTTTTCTTGAATGTCTACAATTCTGTTGGTTAACAAAGTTTATCTCAGTGTTTTGTGGAGACATCGGAGGAAATCACCCCCACTCAAAAAGCAATATTTTTCTCGGACATTCATACAGCTTTAACCTTTCGTCGGGCGCAACTGATCAAATTGATACATGGCTCATATATTACGGTGCTACTCTAAGACGCATGACTATTGCCACCTCTCCGTTTGTGTAGCTTCGCGCCTCTAAGAATCATAAACCACCGTTACGATTAGTGCCTGAGAAGTGTTTGCGCTGTTAGGATATATTTGATTTTATCATTTTGATATATTGCGCCCAGCAAAGTAAAATAGCACCGTAATATATGAGCCAAGTATCAATTTCATCAGTTGCGCCCGACGGAAGTTGAGCAGCCTGTTCTGTTTTATTGTAGCTTCTTGGAAAATGTTTTATGAATGAGACAAATGAGTTATATTCATTTACTTTGAAATAAAAAAGTTAAATTTCAATAATATTGATTTTTATTTCCAAATTTGTTTCGATTGATCAAATTGATATATTGCGCCCGACAGAGGTCAAAGAAGCATTGCGCCCGACAGAAGGTTAGAAGCACTTAACGTATTACGTCAGAGTTGGTGAGGAACTGCCAAAGCAGACTTTCCTCAATTGAAAGACTCAATAAATTATATCTGGTCTGGATCACTGGTCATTCTGGTATGGATGGCAATAAAAAAGCAGACACTTTTGCAGGGCAGGGTGTAGTAGCTAATTCTATCGAACTAGAACTTGCCATTAGCTTCTTATTTAGTTTTGCCGAACAAACATTAAATACCTGGACTGCAAGAAGAATTATAGACTTCTGGCAAACTTTATCAGGATTCATACATCCTTCGACGAATATTACCAAAAGTGTTAAGCATTAACTAAGTTCTCTAACAAGCCTACTAATAGACTACTGTCGTTTGAATGATTATATAGTACGACTCGGACTATTAGAAGATACGTATTTGGCTGGAAGATGCTGAAACAGCAGATATATACTTTGTGTCTGCCTCACAAAATCTCGAATCATATTTCCGATGTTTGACAGGATCTTTCTATCCTGTTAGACCTGAAATATGAATTACCAAATAAACAAATCGGTTTTGTGAAGAAGCTGAATTTGTTTGGTAGAATATGGATAAGTGTGAGACCCAATGAAGAGCCAAATAGACCCACTCACCATAAACTTAACCTGATTTACCTTTTCAACACTGCATTTGCTGAATTTCATTTGTCGATCCCGATCGCCAATTGATAATTCTAATTGTTGGTCATCTTCAGAAAGCTAGTGCATCAAAAATAAAACACAATCTAACCAATTTCATCAGAATCTGACAGGGGACAATTTAAATGCGGCATTCATTCAGTCATTCATTCAGTCATTCATTCATATATTTGGGTTGTGCTCATCAGCCCAGGCACTTGAACTGAATCATTGTGCAATTTCCCATGTTATCTACTTCCATTCCAGAAGTTTCGTGTCTTCTATAAAGGCCACTAGTTTGACTAGAGGGATTTTCAGTAGTTGTGATGGTTGTATAAATTCCTCTCCAAAGTGCTTCCGTCTAAGTTCTTGTAAGTCCTCATAGAAGCAGAGTATGTGGGTAGGTGTTTCATCATCAAGTTCACATTTTCTGCACATATGTTCACTAACTTTGCCCATATTGTACAGATGTTTCCTCAAGGTGCAGTGTCCAGTCACCAGGTCGGTAACTGTCTTCAAATGTCTCTTACCCAGTTTAAGTAGCCTGGTTGAGAGTTCCTTGTCTACCTTGGTCAGTAAACTCTTGGTATGAAGGTGCCCTTGTGTCACCCTCCATTTGAATTGGTGTTCCCTATCTAGCCAGTTCCCGATTTCCCCTCTTATGCAATCTTTTGTGATTCCACAAAACGGTTCCGGACCTATGAAGTCTCCTTTAGAGCCTTCTTTAGCTAACTGGTCCGCCATTTCATTTCCTGCAATCCCCTCATGTGCCGGCACCCATATTAGAGACACTTTGTTGTCTCTTACCAGCCTGTTGAGGGATTCTTTGCAGTTTCTCACCAGTCTAGACTTAGTTGTTCGATTACTGATAGCCTTAAGCAGAGCCTGGATGTCAGTGAGTATTTCAATTTTTGGTCCGTTATATCCTCTTCTGATGTTTTCATCAATACAGGCTATAGCGGCAATCGTCTCTGCTTGAAACACAGTCGTATATCGACCAAGGCTAAAGAACATTCTCTTTCTAGGTCCTTTTATACCAGCCCCAGTGCCATGGTTTGTTTTGGAGCCATCGGTGAACCAGATGATTTCCCCAGAAATATGGGTTCGACTAGTAATGTCCCAGTTGTATCAGTGTGTCCTTCTCGAACATTGTTCGGGGACCATAAGTCTCCCGATTTCAGCCTAAGAACTGCCATCATTGCCTCCGCCCTTATAAAAAGTTCTAGAGGAGGAAGTCCAATAAGGGCTTCCATTGATGCCGTCCCCGTGCTGTTCATTGCCCCGGTAATACCAAGAAGAGCTTGTCTTCGGATTGCAGTTAACAAATGCGGCATTCAATATACCATCAATATTTTGCCCAGCCAACAGTTGCCCAATGTTATTTATAAAATCATAAGTTTTTTTAAATGTGCCAAAATACGTCAATAGGTGGAATTATTGAACAAATTTGCTACCTTCCTACCTTCCAATTCTTAGATTCAATGAAAACTTTGTTCAAGCAACAATTTTGTCACCATAGGCATCCAAGTAATATTTTAAGGTTTACAAAAACAATAATATAGTGAAGGAATATGTGGTCGAATTTACTTTATTTATTCACTAAATCCTAATTAAAAAATGTGTAATATAATGATCAACAATATGATGTAGTTATATACAAATGTTTCACATAATGTTCGAAAGGAAAACGTTTACAGTTTATACATAATAATATATATTTTATGGATTATGTCCATGTATATTTGAAGCAACAATAATGTTTGCAAAAAAATTTGTCTTCGAATGGTAGCCGAGTTTTAAGATTTACAATAAGTACTTACACTATCACATTTTAAGTACACTTTTATTTGGAATTCTTACAAAATTTCCATGAAGTAAAAAATATTTGGTGAACTATAATGAAAGCGTTCGTGGTTTTATTTAAAGTTGCAGAAGCGTCAGCTCAAATGTGTGGAGTGGAAAAGTGGCTTCGTCGGATATAAAATAATTAACCAAATGATAACCTATCGTCACTTGGTTCTATCGCAAATAACTTAATAACAAAAATCCCTTACTAGATTTGAATTTAAAAATACCACATCAAAACAATAACGGAGCCACTTTCCAGTTTCCGAATTTTTGTTTTTATATTCATCCCAACTCAACCCCAACTTTGTTATTCTACGCCACCAAGACTGAGTTAGTTGGGAGCGGAAACCAATAATTGTAACTTCATCCCACACTTTACGAATTGCATTATGAATAACAACTTCAAAATAAGCCACAACTTTCTCATAAATGAAACTTAAGCAGTAAAGAGAACGGATGAACTCAATTTTTCAAAAACAAAGTTTCTTTTAATTTATTCTCCAGTAAACTAAGCACTAGTGGTATATAGTGTCCATTTATATTTAACAAATTATGGTGAATAGTTGTGTGAAAAGTTTCCTGCAGTATTGGAATAAACCATAAATAATATATGCAATAAGCCGAAATCATCAACATCCGCCCACCCTTTATTTTTACTGAAGAAAGCCCTGCAAGACGAATTTCGGACACCCTTAACATTTATCAGTGATCTTCGTAGGTACCTGTAATAAAAAATTGTGACGAATATCATGCAGCCCCTGACAGGCAAGAACAATTGTCTCTCCCGTTGTTTTGTTCTTCATTAATAGATATATTTTTTATTAGAGCATGTGAGTTAGGGAATTGCATCTACAGACATATTGAGGTTGGCTCAATAACTCCGTCTATAAAGTATTATTACATTTTCCTGTAAAATTGTCGTATTTCTTAAACCGTGTTATCAATATATATCGAAGGATATATTATTCTAACGCTTGTAAGTAGGGAAAAACTTGACTTGAGGAGAATGAGTGATTTGCAAAGATTGATATATTTAATTAGAATTTAACTTTTAAAAACTTACTGTGTACTTACATTATATATTTTTTATAATATAGATAATAAAACAAATCTAAATGTTGAAAATAACTATTTACAAGACACTGGACGTGATGCCCGGATTTAATTGAACAGTCCATGTGGACATGGTCCAAGTAGGTTGAACAACCGAGATGACGTACCTGGAATTAGATAGAAAAACACTCTGAGTATTCATTTTGCCATAAATAATAATTAATTATTTAACTAACGATTAGTGTAGTTGAAATCCCCAAAATTAATGAAAGTATTAATAATATACAAGGTGCATCTTATGTGTTTGAACTGTGATTATGCATATCAGTACTAAAGTAAAGTTAAAACTTCACTTGATCAAAAATAAATGCCTAATAGTAAATATTTAGGGTTATTAGGAAAGGTGCAAGGGGCACAAACTCTCCCCAATGCATGTAAGGAATATGTGGCACAAACTCTCCCCAAACAATATTATAACTACTGTAAGTGGTACAAACTCTCCACAGTACAGCAAAATAATATTACACTGCAATTGGCACAAACTCTCCACAGTACAGCAAAATAATAATACACTGCAAGTGGCACAAACTCTCCACAGTACAGCAAAATAATAATACACTGCAAGTGGCACAAACTCTCCACAGTACAGCAAAATAATAATACACTGCAAGTGGCACAAACTCTCCACAGTACAGCAAAATAACAATACACTGCAAGTGGCACAAACTCTTCCCATACAGCAAAATAATAATACACTGCAAGTGGCACAAACTCTCCACAGTACAGCTAAATAAGGTTACACTGCAAGTGGCTCAAGCTCTCCACAATACAGGGGGGAGGAAGGAGATATAGGTGACGTGAGAAGTCACCCTGTATCAGGAATGGACAAACTGCAAGTGGCACAAACTCTCCACAGTACAGTAGGATTGGATGAATAGGAAATGCAACAACAAATTAATGTTCTTAATAACGTTGAATATTAAAGAACTTTAAACAAAGTTATTATTAAAAATAATTAGCAAATATATATACTCTATGTGATAAAATATCTTTTAAATTCAAATATCAAGTAACAGGCAAAACTGAATTACTCTGTGAGATAGACTCACCTATTTAACTCCTGATATGCACCACAATACACACTATATTTTAATAGATTTATTTGGCTCAAGTGAACACTTTAGTTATTTTCTAGAAACTAAAACTCAAATCGTTCTGAATATTTTCTTTCCCCTTTCGTGGCCTCGAAGACTACGTGACATTATTGTACTTTACTTATCTGTTTCAGACAATTGGTTGTTTTGTCGAGAAATGGATTTCTGAAATATTAGGGTATACCCATGATTTAATTCATTTTACTTGGAACGAAAACTATTTTAAGAATAACAGGGTGAGAAAAAAAAATTGTCTTACACGCTTTACAACAAAGTTTTGAAAAATGGTTTTCAAAAACAGTGACCATTCAACTAAGAGGAAACAGCTACTTCCCGGGCCCCGAAAGAAATTGAGTTACACTTCTAAGTCAAACGGGATCGGTATGATCTACAAGATATAACCAACCATTCTGCTTTGCAATTAAAAGGGATTGCATAACTTGCAGACCGGTTTAGACGTAAGTGAGAACCGACTAAAAAATATGAAACATTTCTGATCGAGTACTAAGTTGTAAAATAGCCCCTTCAAGTAACTTGAGTGAAATCCTTTCCCTTTTTTTTTAAATGAATGTTTTAAAATATATTGTTTATCACTGCTATAATGAAATGTAATTGAATACCTTTAGGAAAATATCCAACAGAAATATGGATAAGAATATTTAAAAGAAATTTATACATATATTCATATTCGACGTTACAAAAATATTAGGTATTTTCTCCATCAAACATACCAACTTGACACAGCAGGTAAAATTTTATAGAAGTTTATGTCCCCTGTGATAACCCACTCTGAAATAATTATATACGAACGGTGTCAAAATTTTATTGTAATCTAATTTTCAGCTGACCATGAAATGGAATGCCTAAGGACAAGTCGGGGCACCTGTTAGGTCTTTTTTTTACTTGCATGGAAAAATATTTAGTTACGGGTGACAAATAGTAGGAAATTTCAAAGGTATTACTTTTTTTTAGAATTAATGTATCGAAATTATAACCGCTTGATTTCTAATAACATTTTTAATTAAACTTGAATATAGGGTTTTAAAACATTTAAGGTTGGGCTTAAATAAAATTAAAAATCTACCAAGGGATTACTCATATGTATTGTATAAATGTAACGAGTTGATTGCCCTTATGCAATTATAATGGGTCTTTTATGACAGAATTTGCTCAGCCCACTTCCTTCCAACATAAACGTCTAGCATACCTGACATTTCACCGTTTGTATAGACCTGTCCAAACTTCTGCTAGGTACAACCACGTGTTTCTTATCAGTGTGTGAAAAAGATTTTGATGGTCGTTACTATAAGATATGACAAGATGCGATAAATATGGGGCTTATGTACTTCTAAGAACCTCTCCGCTCGTCTCTATTACTAGGCCTCGAATGCCAAACCTCAGGTCCTCCATATATTGGGATTGTCAATATCGTCAAAAACCTTAGCCCAGTCAGGTCTTCGCAGTAGCACAGTATGTGTGCTGAGGTTTCCTCATCTTCTTGGCAAAACTTGCATATGGTCGTGTCGGCCAATCCGATGTTATTCATGTGCTTGTTAATTCTAAAATGCCCCGTCACGAGCCCAATAATAGAAGCAGCAGTGATCAGGAGCACAGGTCAAGGGGATCATCTATGGGATGCATTTGGTTGAAAATGAGATGATAAGGTTGGGGCCAGTCGCAACGTAATTTACAGAGTCGAATTCACCAGTGTGCATCAAGAAGTTATGGATAGCTTATAATTTTGTGGCGTATCTACTAATTAAATAAATCAAAAATATTCCATTGTGTTCTGTCTTGTTTATTGTACTATATCCGATACTATCGATGCGGATAATTTTTCTCTTATTGAAATCAACGTGCTCGGCTACTATGGTCACTAGCACGGAACAATTACATTGGTATATAAAATTACAATGAGGTCATATTATAATAAACGAATGGTTAATCATATTTGACTATAGTTCAATTATTGCTTACCGGAGGAAAACTTGTTTCTCCACGATCATCACAGAATTTGACAATTCTGAAATCAAATTTGATTACAGAATGTTGGAATTCTCTCTCTTGAGATTGAAGAAATATTCTGCAACACCTCTGCCCCCATGCAATTTAAATGTATTTACATTGTCTCTCTAGTGATAGAATAATATCCTCACACTGGTTAGCAATGATAACATTAGCCTTGACGCAGTTGATTGTCATCGTAGTGGCAAAACTTGAGTAAGTGTCAAAATTATTGCTGTCACGTAACCATAACCTAACCTAACCACGCAATTGCTGAAAATACCTACAATAATGGTCGCGTTCATCCCAACGCAGCGCTACCGAAGCGATCATCAATTTCCTGCTGAACACGTGTTTTGTCAACGATCAGATGTGAGCGATGGGGTAGCAGACGCCATTTTTTCCATCAGAATTGAAATCCGCTACGCTACCGATCAATGATGCATTAACTCTCATTCATGTCAAATATCATGTTTAAACATATAAAGTGACATAACAGATTTTTGTTTGAAGATATTTTAGACATTTGTATCCTGAAATTGAATGGAAACCAGTAGGAACTGTTTAACTAAATTGAAATGAATAAAAAATTATTCAAGTTATATATCGAATAAAATTAGGTTATGTTGTTATATCATAATAGGACGTTCAGCAGAATTAAGAAACGATGGATCACTTCAAAAATCGCTACCTGATCAACTTTGTTGGGATGAACGCGACCAATGCACCAGTTTTTTATTTTGAGAACTGTACAAATATAACAATTAATACAAAGTAGAATGTTTCTTGGATTATTGAGTGTTTACCTAATATAATAATTGTGATTGAGTTCTGTAATATAAATTATCTTTGGTTCATTTCTATTTAAAAATATATATTTAAATTCTTTCATCGTGGAGAAAGTATAGTCTGCTACTCGGTTAGAATGAAAATTCGTGATGCTCGTGGTTCCTCACGCTCGCCTTTCCACTCGCATCGAATTTTCATTCTAACCTTGTTACATAATATACTATTATATACAAATTTTTGTACTTTCTAAATCATGTTGTGCAAAGTTAAATGTAACCATTTTTTTTATGTCTCATGTATTAGTTAGAAGGCTTTGAAAACTTGTAGAAGCGAAAAGATTTCTGAGAATACGAAACAAGCATACATAAATTTAAAAGCAGAATACAACAACCATAGTCTAACATCCATACGGACTAATAATTTAACAGTTCTTCGTAATTTTGGACTAAACGTATAGATGGCGTATTATGAAAGCTGGACTAAACGTTCAGGGGGCGCTGAATGGAATATTTCACTCCTACTTAGGAAAGATATCTGTATATTTTAAGTGATTATGTTACTAAACGCTAGATGTGACCGACGACACTTCGTATCCTTATTCTATTTTCCAAATAAATCTACCTGAACACAAGAATGTTTTTGAAGGTCATCCGTAATAACTACTAAATAGTAGGTGAAAGGTGAAAAAGTTTTAGCATTGCATTTCATTTCGCTTGAATTTATAAAGTACTCCATAACTTTCTTGAATTTTGGATAATTTTGCTGTTATTCTACCTACTTATTATAAATAGTGGTTGTTTTAAAACGAGCAACGTGTTGAAATCATTGTTTTTTCACTCCTATACTATACGTTGTTAATTAAATGCCAATTTTCAGTTTCATAATGATACTCATTATAACTCTGGTTTTCATTATGAAACTGAAAAATTGACCAAGATAAATCTAGATTTTTAAATAACCAACTAGGCAGACCCAGTATGTTCTGTGGAATGTTTGACAGTTTCTAAGAGATTCATGTTTTAATAACTATTACATGAGAGTTGGATACACTATTTTTTCTACGAACAAGAAATTTTATTTGAATTCAACAACATTGTTTTTTTTTTAATTTTTCAATACTTTTTTATACAAACAATAAGAAATAAAATATTAAAGAAAAATAAGTTGTTCAACTTGATTTTTATTCCTACAAAATAACTACTATAATAACTATGAACTTAATTTAACTATTAACAATAAACAAGCGAATTCATATACATAACATTAAACAAGATAAATTATAAATTACATTTTAAACAATGTTGTTACTTTGTAGGAATAAAAATTAAGTTGAAGAACTTATTTTTCTTTAATATTTTATTTCTTATTGTTGGTATAAAAAAGTATTAAAAAATTTAAAAAAAGGAATATGTTGTAGCAAAAGCGAAAGCTGTTAGAGCAGCTTTTAAAATAAATTTGACAATCAACCCATTGAAGCCATTCCAATCAAATTGTGAAGAAGAGGAAGATGTAATGTTACAACATGATGAATTATCCTCAAATCAGGAGGCAGAATTAAATTTGTCATCATCTTTGTCAACTTCTTCAACAAATTCTGAAGTTTCTTCATATGAAAGCGATTGTGAATTAACTCTTAAAAATAGTTCAGAAGTTTATTTTGCAGGATATTTGTGTAAAAAGGTATGAGACAAATACAAGTGTAATTTACGCGAAGAATTTTTAGAAGATGATCTGAATCAAGCTCAGGATAAAAATGAATGCCTTATATTTTTAAAGAATTTTAATATATAGGAAGCCTTCTCAATTTGTCACTTAGAAGTGCCTTCACCTATTTTAAAATCATTCACAAAAATAAGTATGCATTATTTTTTAAAATATTTTGTGGGATTGATGGGAAAGTCGAAATTATCTAAGAAGATGAAAAATCAAATTACCAATAAATTGCGAAAGCACTTGTCTGATTGGTTTGTCGAAAATGAATGTAAAGTTCATAGTTATTTTTCATTAGAATTATAGATAAGAACTTTAATTTTTAAGGATCCCAAATATAAATCGTTGAAAGCTGCTGCTGCTAAAAAAACAGAAAAAAATATGACAAACTGACAGTTGTGACAGTTGTACATCTATATTTTTATGTACTTTACGTTTCATTTTCAAATATTTGTAGGTTAGCTCACTTTTGAGTTAAATCAAAGTTTAATGTACCTACCTCTCTTTGATTTTTTTTCGTTTTTATTGTTATTTTATGTTCGATATAGTGGAATAAAAGAAAAATTAATAAAAAATTGTTATTGTTAATAATTTTTTTTTTACAAAATCCATAACAATAATTTCACCCAAAACCCGATTGTTATACAAAAAATTATTACCGATTCTATTAAGAATTCATCTCTGTGATAAAGATTAGGTACCTATATATAAATGTCTTCACCTATTTGTCCACCAAAAGAAAGTTTCTTTTAAATATTTTTTTTTATGAAAAACTTACGCATTAACATCATTTGTGGAAAATAATTTCGGTAGATATAGAGGTATCGAACGGAGTGTAAAATACGATTAAGTAAAAGAAATAAATGTAATTCTTATCTCATTTGAAATTCGAAATTACGTTCACACTATTTAAACTCCATTACAAGATATTTCGATTTCCAATAGGATTGATTCAAGAGAAAAACCCGCAGCAGGAACACGTTAATCCGATAACAATAACACAGTATCGTATATATATTTTTTATTTGAAACATTTTTTAATAAAATATTTACCGATTAGATGAAATAAACTAAAGCGTATACGGTGGGCCACCCTGTATGTTTCAACAGTTTAATTTATTCAATTCCTCCAATTAATAAATAAAAGTTGAATTTGTTTTTAAGAAATTCAGTGATTTTTTTCACAAAATAAATTTAATTTATGTTTTAGTATCTAAATTTTACCGACTACGGATCTGTTACTGTTAGGTACTTTACAATGAGGGATTGATGAACTTTTATTATTAATCCGACCAGATACCGAGTCAACCAAATATTGTGAAATATACTGTAGTAAGGCTTATTTAAATCGGTGTATAAACATCGAATACTCATTTCAAAAATGACGAAAACCATAAATATAATAATACCTGACAAACAAAAGAAATATTAAAAGAGCAATCATCCGAACTTCGAATAATTCTTTTAAATTAAGTGATAGATACCTAATTGATTTTAATGAGAGTTCTGGTAAATGTAGAAATAATAATTGTATTCGAATTTTCATTATTTTCACAAAGACAGCTTTCTTATATTCTCACCTATTCCATTAAGTTACATTACATGAAGACCATGGGCAGAATGCTCTCACTGTTTTACATAGAAAAGGTAAAATTTTGTTTGGTTGGTTAGGTAGGTACCTATTCCATTAAGTTACATTACATGAAGACCATGGGCAGAATGCTCTCACTGTTTTACATAGAAAAGGTAAAATTTTGTTTGGTTGGTTAGGTAGGTACATAGAAAAATTTGTATTTAACCTTGATGAGTATTTTCTTGTTGTTTATTTTAAAGTTATCATGGTGCCACCTATCGGTCAGTAATATCTCGGCTACGCAAGTATTTGAAAGTACCAAATAGAATAGCCACCTACAAAATATACAAAGTAAATGGTGGGGACCAATTTGTAGTGGGCAAAGGGCCATGCTATGTAAGCTTAACGCAACGGAGATTTAGGCCTTTGCATCGAAGGCCATTAAAAATTCACAGCAACTGACTTTCAAGTACATTCTGGTAGAATGTGAGAGAAATCAATTGTCCTTACTTGTGACGGACATAAGCTCCAAAATGGACGTTCTAGCTGTATCCGCCGCTTGATGAAGCCGACCAAAGACTGAACTTAAAAATCTTGAACAGCATGCAGCAGTCTATTATGTTTCCTCATGGATCTGTGCGTTGGGTGGATGCTGGAAATAGCTACTCTAACAAATAGAAACTTCCAAGTTACAATGCCAATTCAAGTGGGTGCTAACGGTCGACTTAATTTTCAGATTCTACCAGTTACCAGTTTCATATATTTTTCGATAATATTGTTACCTGTCAAATATTTGATACGCTGATGTCCGAAAGATTATCAGTTAATTCAATTTCATTCCATTTTTCACCATCACTGTTGAACTGTCTAAAAATCATAACCAATTTCAATAGTCTTAGTAAACAATACTTCGGTTTCAAAAGCTGTAATAATAACACTCAAATACAGTCCACAACCCAAACGAAAGACATTGAAAAGTAAGGACAACTACTTCTTCGAATTTGTCTGGATAAGCAGGGAGCTGGAAGAGTAGTATCAAAAGCCGAATATTAAGAGGGTACTAACAGCACAAAAAAACGGATAACATTTTAATTTAAATTAGGGTGAGCTGCAGAGGAAAATTTAACTCCTTTCGTTCACCTTGTCATATCATTTAAACATTTCACAGGATTGATAATGTGAGTAAAAGACTTTACTAGGCTACAAAAGGCACTCTCAAACCATAAGAGTATCGGCATCCTGACGAGGGAAAATGGCGACAAAGTCGCCAACCTTCAAGAGAGCGCCGAGATTCTTATGGAAACTCACTTCCCAGATCTGTCTTCCTGACGAACTGGGCGGAAGTACAACACCCTCACAATAAGACTGGCAGTTTGGTAGTGTAGTCATTGATGAGGACAAGATAAGGTGGGCCATTTCGGGCTTCTCACCTTTTAAGTCACCAGAACCTGACGATATAAGACCAGCCCTACTTCAGTGGGGAATGGATATCCTTATGCCGCACCTGGTGAGAATATTCAGAGCTTCTTCGGCTCTGAGGTATGAGAGAAGTACGAGTGGTATTCATACCCAAACCAGGAAGGATGGACTACACCTTACCAAAAGCATTCCAACCTATTAGCCTCACATCGTTCTTTTTAAAAACAATGGATATGCTATGTGAGAAGTATATAAGAGATGAAGTGCTACTTCTCAACCCACTTCATCCAAATCAGCATGTATATGCTCCTGGAAGCTCCACTGATTCGGCCCTTCACCAAGTGGTTGGCAGAATCGAAAGATTATTGGACAATAAATAATCCACCCTGGGTAGATTCATAGATATTGAGGAAGCGTTTGATAAAACAACCTTCCCAACAATTACCCAGCAACTTAACCCCAGGAATGTACCCCTGGTAGTGGGAGAATGGATACTCGAAATGCTCTCTTGTAGAGCAATAAGTATCAATGTGAGAGGACTGGTCATGAGGGGATGTCCGCAGGGAGGGGTCTTATCACCCCTTCTTTGGAACATAGTCCTGGACACCTTGATTAATCACCTCAACAAAAATGTATTCTACACAATCGCATACGCAGATGACATAGTTATCTTGCAGAGCGGAAAATTTGTGAACACACTGTGCGATAGAGTACTAATAGAAACATGGTGTAAGGAACACTCACTGTCGATCAATCCCATGAAGACTGAGATGGTCCCTTTCACCAGGAAAAGAGGATTATCGGGCTTAAAACTCCCCGAAATCTTCAATAGCAAATCAAACTTCTCTGAAGAGGTGAAATACCTTGGTATTACCCTCGACAAGAAGCTAACATGGAACTCTTACCTACAGAGCAGAGCAAAAAGAGCATATGTGGCTTATGAGCAATGTCGGAGGACATTAGGAAGCACATGGGGTCTTTCGCCCCGTGTAGTCACCTGGATCTACACTGCAATCATAAGACCTATGCTAACGTAAGGAGCCATTGCATGGGTTCTACAAGCAACGTCCATCCAAAAAATATATCAAATACAGCGAATGGCTTGTTCAAACATCACAGGAACCATGAGAATAACACCATCCGCGGCAATGGAATTAATTACTGGTCTGACCCCCCTGGACTTGTACGTCAAAGATGTTGCGTCAATGGCCATGTTACGATTGGTTACGGCTGGTGTTAACCCCGAAGTAGGAGTGAGTCAATTGAGGCTAAGCCTATGTCGACAAGCGCTTACTGCGCTACCTCACAACCCTACAAAATGCAAATAAAACAGAACACAGAGTCAGATGCTGCAAATGCAATACGCATAAATACAGACGGCTCAAAAACCAAAGAAGGCTAAGGATGTGGAGTTTACTCCAGATCACTTAGCCTAGGAATTGAGTGGGGAATGGGAAAAAATACAAGCGTGGTTCAAACAGAACTGGCTGGTATCTCAATTGCCACAAAAGAACTAACCAGAAAAGGAAATTCTGGCAAAAACATAACAATTTGCACTGACAGCAGACAAGCCCTATTAGCCTTGAATAGAAAACGTGTTACATCAGGGCTAGTATTAGAGTGACACCAAGATTTAGCTAACGCCTCGGTAGATAACAATATTATCCTGAGTTGGGTTCAAGGGCAAGACAGCAGTAAAGGTAATCGCATTGCCGATTCTTCAGCCAGGGAAGCGGCTGGACTAAAAATTTTAGGACCCAGTGACACCTACGGCTTGACGACTTCGACAATTGCGGAACTAGCCAAGCGTTACACCCATGCTCAGTCCCTAAAGAGATGGGATGGAATCAAAGGATGCAGTCTTGCCAGGATCACCTTGGGAAGCTGGCTCCGAAGAAATATTTGGCGATGACCAGGAAAAACCTACGCTCAACAGTAGGATTTCTGACTGGCCACTGTCAACTAAGGAAACACCTCCATACTATGGGGCTAGTGGACACACCTCTATGCAGAATGTGTGAACAAGAAGATGAAACTGTCAGGCATGTCTTATATGATTGCCCGGAGTTATCGTCAATAAGAGAGTGTCTGTGTTCGGAGAGTCTCGGCCTGCACCTGCCGATATAAATGAGATGTCTCCTAGAGACCTGTCCACCTTCCTGAAAAGGACAGTATGGACGATGACCTAGGAGGACAACTCCTCGGTAGGATGTACAATGGGTCACATGTGGCCTAAGTGCTGTGGGCCTAAACTCACCCTCCCCACTCTACAGATTCGGAGATACAGAAGACTTTACTAGCAATAAAAATAGCTAAGGGTGAACTCTTTGAAGGATGTCCATTAGGCCAATCAAACCAATAAACGTAAATTTATCTCGTTATAATTTTCCGCTTTTCGCATCCTCAGCATTGTTGTTTTTGTTGTTAGTTTTCAAGTTATTGACAAGTAAAGTGAAATTCCGATGTATGTTTGTGAAATGTTTCCAGTTGTGTAGATTTTTTTTGTGAAAGTGTTGGAGCTTTGTGTGTACAAGTAGATAGAATGTTATGTTATTTGTACAAACCTTCATGAATTTATTGCTCCGAAAACTGAAAAATTCTTGTAGCGTGTGACATTGAAGGTATTTGCGATTTTCCTGAATTTTTCTCTATTCTGTGTTGATTCACGAAAAGGTGTATGGCAAAGACATGATTGTTACAGTGGATCATATTTGTGAATGGGCGTGAAAAAAATGCGCAAAGCTTCTCCAAGTGTAGATAAATGTGTTGAATAGTTCTCACACTATAAACCATTTCTCGCAATGAGAAAAAGACGTTTATATGTATGGTAGTAGACAACTTGAAAATGTTTGTATCTTTGATGAGAGTTTCAATAGAATACTTTCTCGATTTGGGGTTTAATTCTCCACAATCAAGAAATAGGCATGCTGACAGTTACTAAGAATGACTGTAATAATAGGGATGATGTCAGTCACTAAGAATAACTGAAATAATGATTTGAAATCATTGTGTAGATTACAAAGATTCTAAAGCAATCACTTATTGTCACATTGCAATTGTGATTAAACACAAAATATGACAATTTGCCATCTTAACTAAAACACTGATCACAAACGCGTGACGTCAACCTTTTGCATATCGTTCGAACTTTTATCATATATTCTGGTTTAGCATCGTTTAAATTTACTCGTTATAGAATTCATGACTCACACAAAATAATTCAATTTAGTAATCAAAATAAATTTTTAATTGGCAAACTGTGAAATATTTTTGAAGTATTTACAGATGTGTGATGTAATAGAGTCGCCATTACTATTCTAACGTTTTGGTGCGAAATTTGAATTGTATTTTAAAAACGTGAATTTCTCCTTTAAAACCCTTATTTTTACAAAAAACATAATTTTCTTTGGATAAACCTTATACGTGAAATATCGTGGAGTACTTGTTCAAAATCAGTCACCATGCCTATTATTGGAAATAATTGAACAGTATACAGATATTGTAATAAGCTAGCTTAAGATGACAGTTATTTATGAATGACAGATCTGATATGAGTGTCTAAGGTTACATCCCCATTATTATATTCTAAACTATAGTGCATACATCGATTATAAACAACATAGCATATAATCAATTGTGAATAGAAGTTACGTGATAAGAATTAAGAGTTAGCAATTCTAAACTAATTAACATTAACATTCTTCAATGAGTCTCTTGATCGGATGTCTTTCTCTTTTAGATCGTCTTGGTGACATAATGGGAGTATTCAGAGGTTTTGGTTCATCCATTTCACTTGTGCTCGAGGTTGCGCTTGTCATCTCCGGGAGGTTTTCAGTCTCTTCAGTCATAGTTGATGTTTGTTGTGTGATCGGTAAGGATCTTATTTGTTCGGAATTTCTGTCGAATTTTTGTCCTTTTTCAGTCTTCACAACATAAGATCTAGGACGATTGGCTTCTCGAACTATCTGAGCCGGAGACCAATTGCGGTGTCCTTTTTGAATAACAACACTTTGTCCTAACTTGTATTGATGAGTAGGTCATGCAGTTTTATCGAAGGTAATTTTTTGTTTCAGTCGAAGTTTTGATAATTCTTCACTTACATTATTCATAATTTTGGGCTTTAAGGAGTCTTTGTTTGCAGGTACATGACTTCTAGTTGCTCTACTAAATAAACGCTAGCAAGGTGAGCCTAGCATTTCGTTTCTTGGTGTATTTCTTTGGTTCAATAGGGCTTTGAAAACGTCGGAGCCGTCTGCATGACATTGCTTTATCAGATTTTTGGTAATGGATACGTATTTTTCAGAAAGACCATTTGATTGTGGGTAATGCGGACTGGATGTCTGCTGATTAAAGTTCCATTTTTTACTGAATTCTTTGAATTCTCGCGAGCTGTACTGAGGTCCATTATCGGTTTCGAGAATTTTGAGGATTTCGTGAATTGCGAACCATTTTTTGACAACGTTTATAGCTTCCTTGCTTGTAGAGTGCTCTAGTTCTTCAATCTCATAAAATCCTGAGTAACTATCGCAAATAAGTAGATATTCTCTATTAGCAATCGTGAAGATATCTGAGCCGGTAATTTCCCATGGTAACGTAGGAATCTCTTTAAGAATTAGAGGTTTTTTCGGTTTCGACATGATTTTTGAAGTTTTGCATTTTTGAACAAAATCGGTAATATCCTTGGACAGACCTAGCCAAAATACTGATGATCTTGCTCGGGACAAAGATTTTTCGATCCCGTGATGTTCACTGTGGATGTCTCCAAGTATTTTTGGTTTATACGATTTAGGGATTAGGACTTTGTGACCCTTGAATAATAAACCATCTAGAATGGAGAGTTGTTCTCGGAAATTCCAGAATTCCCTAATTTGAGTATTAACTTGAAATTGATTTTCAGGCCAACCTGATAATATTTGTGCTTTTAGATCTGTTAATTCAGGATCTTCAATTTTGGATTTCCTCTTGTACTGATGCTGATGCTGCAAAAATCATCTGGAGTTGGAATTGTTCGTCGTTCTCCGGTTCAGAAGGAGTATCTACTAAGAATGTCTGCTGATACATTGAGAGATCCCTTTTTGTATAGGACTTCAGGTGAGTACTGTAGGACATCGAAAATTATTCTCTGCAGTCTTGGAGGTGCTGAAGTCAATGGCTTCTTGAAAATAACTTCCAGTGGATTGTGGTCGGTTTCAATTGTCACCCTTTTTTCATAAATGTAAGGATTAAATTTCCGACACGCAAACCTTATAGCTGCTGCTTCTAACTCAATGGGTAGATAATTTTTCTGGGCTTCGCTGATAGCTTGGAAGCGTATGCAACCGGTTTTCCGTTTTGCAGAAGTACGACTCCGAAGGCTCTTGTGCCAGCGTCTGATTGGATCGTTACCGGTGCGTTAACGTCATAATATTGTAACAGCGGTGGTGTGGTTAACATTTTTTTTATATTGCTGTTCGTGATCAGCTTCCCATGAAAACTGTAACCTTAAAAATTGAGCTCAAGCCCAACTAAGAATTAAGTTATGAAATTTAAATAATTTAAAAAAAAAGTGCAAGTTTATAAATTAATTTGTCTACTCGGTTACATAAGTTTCGGTTGCTCCGGTGACAACCTTAGGCCTTCGACGTCGCTCAGAACGGAGGTAGGGGTGGATCCCTCTTATTGATCTTCCGGACAAAATAGTAGACAACTTGTGAGGGCACCAACTGAGTTTTCCACTTCGGCCTAGCACAACTAAATTCCCCCGATAACCCAGTAAAACAAGGGATGAAAAGAAAAGGCAAACCTCAGCTTATGTTCCTCATAATAACTGAAATAAAAAAAAACATTTGATACCCTTAAGGGGTGTTTTACAAATAAATACTACTACTACTGAAACCCATAGTAAAAGCCCCCTCCACTTTAAAAAAAAAAAGAAAAATAGTGTGAACATCTGTTTCACACCAATAGTCAAACTATTAACACTAAAATTCCAAACTATACCAGTTAATTTGACCTACTTAGTGTGAAATTAATATGGCTGATCAAGTGAACCAGTAGTGATTAAATAAGAACGTATTAATTATATGTTCTATAAACGAACTTGAAAAGTAGAGTACAGTTTATAAAATAAATTCCATACAAGGCGACACCGTAGTCAAGGCGTTGGTACCAAGGCAGAGACGCATGCGCAAGTGGATAAAATTATGAAAATTAGATTGTGAAAATTTACCGCAAAATATTAATTTCCACCATTACAATTGCATAATAAAATAAATCAGTAGGAACTACCTAGCTAATGTATATACATGTTGGCCTAAAGCCTAAAATAAAAATAAGTAAATAACTCAGAAAAACCCCCGATACCGGGTTACCCTCAATGTGATCTTCTTCAAGAAGTTGTTGAAAAGTAGCAGCAAACTGCAGAAGACATCATTATCCATCCACCAGGTAAACTCCAAATGTCCCGAAGTGTGTATCTGGCCCCACAAGTGAACCCTCTTCCAAAAAGGGTCCAATACCCAAAATTTTCCTCTTACTGGACGGCTACCAACAAATAACGAACCAACAACAGCATGTGGCACACCTTCAATTTCAAAACTTCAACGTTGGCGATTTCAATCGTTTTAGTGCAATATATACCCTATAAGGGTTTGTGAAAACGGCTTCCAGAACAGGACGGAATTCTTCAACAATACGAACTCCCGTAGAACCAAAATACTAGCCGTATATTCCACAACTCATTCAGAACGAGAACCTATAATTCCCAGCAGGGGATGACTACCCAGTCATTAATAAAATTCAGATTCTCGTTCGATGCACTTTTGGAAACCAACTATCAAGTAGGAGCACACACCAGAAAGAAGGGTGACTGACACTTCCTCAACGTCAATACAGAATACTACCATAAAGAAACCTACCTGAAACATACATCCGAACTACACTGCTCACTACACCGAGCGTGTTCCGCACAGATCAAGTCATAAAGTGCTACGTTTCTATGTAAGTCATGACGAACGAACGCTTTTATCCAAGACACGACTGTCACGGCCAATTGTCAATGTCATCCTACAAATAAACACTTGTAATCATTGGAGAGAAAAATAAAGTATATAATATAAATTATTCAAATAAATTTGACCAATAGATAGTACCACAATACCCTCCTGTCAAAGTAAACAAAGCAAGATCAAACACTCGGATCTAACATACAAAACACATGGCGATAACAGCTAATATATTATAAGTAGATGTTCAGAAAATATTCGAATGCCATCTACCATAGAAGATTTCTAGCTAGTATGTCTTTATTCAAGCCAAAATATGGTAGATAAATGAAGAAAATATACCTTTAACTCAAAAGTAAAGAATGTCTCCATAGCTGCAGTAAGTTCTATCAAACTTAATTACTATTTTAAATGTTTTAGACTTCAAGTCAAGGAGTCATAAATTTATAACTGAACCCTAATAAGCTTTAGCGTTTATCAAGCTGAAGCGGACAAAGTATTTGGACTACTGTGGCTACACCCCAAAGGTGATATAATCATAGCCAGAAACAAAATCAGTAGTCCCACGGTAACTAAAAACTAAAGTAAAATCCACAAGAGATAAAACCCCTTACTACCAATAATTATGAATTATAATATGACAAACAAAAAGAAACAACTAACATGAATCTATCTATACGGACATTTACCAGGTAGGCGCTAGTTTTATTATTTACATTACCTAGCGACAAAATATAAAATTGTTGTCAAGATGTGAAGAAAGGTATGGTTACAGCCTGCACCACTTCACCGGAAGGATTATGGCAGAGTAGTCCCTAAAACTCTGGGCTGACAGAAACTATATAACTACTGAAGAACTTTCGTAGCGAACAAATGATATTTGAAACAGAGACAATATCGGTCAGGTAATTACTGTATACAAATACTCAATATATACAATAGATGTAGTGACAAATTCAACCGTTACAAAACGAGGTGGTGTTTTTGAGTAAGTCGCAGATTGGTGCTGTTAAATCGGAAAGATTTGGTATACATTACCGTGGATAGTTAACAGCTCCTAGCAATCTTTGTACTTGTTGTTTGGTTTGAGGAGTTTAGAGCTTGTTAATGGCTTCAATTTTCTCTTTGTCGGGTAGCTGTCCTTTTTCGGTGAATATATGTCCCAGAAATTTTATTTTGTTCGCGTTGAAAATGCACTAGTCCTTGTTCAATTTGAGACGCTTCCTTAACTCTGGTTGCTATCTCTTCGACGGTTTTTAATGGAAAATGTCCTTTTAGTATTTGCTGGTTTAGATTGGATGGATACACACAAATCCTGATTTTTTCGTGCTTTTCAACGATCACCATTGGACTAACAATGGGTGTTGGTTCGTTGATTTTCCTAATAACTCCCATTTTCTCCATAGTGGCTAATTCGTATTTCACTTGTTGTCGAATTGCATGTGGAACCGTTCGTGTTGGTAATATTTCGAAGCTACGGTTTGGTTTCAAGTCGATTTTATACTCGAAATTCTTAACGCTGCCTAGACCTTGAAATACGTCATCTTTGAGGCTTATTTGTTTAATTGAAACACTTTTTACCAAATTTTCCAATTGACAGACTTCTCCTATAACTTTGGTTTTTGTTTGATTAAAGGCCTTCAGGGTTTTCGTGCTTGCTGTGCGAACTTCATCTTTCAACGTTTTTGGTAGATGTTTGTAACTAATTAATTTGCAATCGGCTCCCGTGTCAAGATTATACTTCAACAATCTTCCCGCTACTTTGATTAGTTCAATGTAGTCGTCTCAATACTTTCGTTTTGGTATCTTTGTACTATTGAGCCCACGTAGAATTCGTCTTCTTCGTTATCTGATTCGTTAATGGTGAAGACTTTGTTTTTCTTATCTTTGCGTAATTGAGCTTTACACATTTTAGATAAGTGTCCCAGATTGTTACATCGTTTGCACCTTTTCCACAGTTTTTAATGTTTTGATTGTGTTTACTTTCGGCTTTCCGTCACTCTGCATTACTTGAAGATGTTTCGAGGTCGTTTCGAAAGCTCAGCAATTAATAGTCGATCGCTTTTACGGAAGATAGATCTTCCTGCATAAGTTTTTCTCTCAAATTATTATCTCGCACTTCTATGGTGATGTGGTCTCTTGTAATTCTCGTTTCTAGATCACCATATTGGCATTTTTTTCACTTGCGACTGTACTCTTGTAAGGAAGTCGTCGAAAGCTTTATTTTCTTCTCGCTTTATTTTGCTCATAACGACAGTTTCGAACGTTACATTAGTAATGGGTGTGAAGTGCTTACCGAAGGATCTTTTAAGTCCTTTTAGGGTCGCTTTGCCTTCATCTCCAAGATTGTTGTAGACTTCGAACCAGTCTGTACCAATTATGAGCATAAACGTCGAAATTTGTTGTTCAGAGGGTTTGATGGAGAGGTTTGCTGCCTTTTCATACCACTCGAAGTGTTGCAGCCACTTCTTCCAATCCTCTGCACTTATTTTCGATTTTGAAAGCTTTTGGTGGCTGTAGACCACACCCGGTCGAATGTGGTCGTAGTTGAGATATGTTAGAATCGGCAGAAATATTCTGTTGTTGTTGGGTTTGCACTAACAATCGAAGTGTTTCCAGTTCTTTGCGTAAATCCTCAACTTGTTTCGTGTTGTCCTCTTTATCCATCGTTTTGATGTATTTTTACTCCTGACACCATGTAATTAGCTAGTTTAAGATGACAGGTATTTATTAATGACAGATCTGATATAAGTGTCTAAGGTTACAGATATTCTCAAGAAATCACTTATTTCCACATTACATGTGCAAAAAAAACGTTAGTGGTATTTTTACAAATAAAATAAAAAACATGTGCTATCATATTCCTCATTTTAGTGGAAATGTGGATATAAAAAATAAAAATCCGTCATCTATGATCAAACACTGAACAGAAGCACGTGACGTCACGCTTTTGTAGGGATTATTTGAAATTTTGTATATCGTTCGAACTTCCATCGAATTTGCTGGTATTGCATTGTTTATGTGATATTTCCTTGTTATAAACTGTTAAGAATTTCAGTTTTGTATAACCAAAAGTACGACAAAGGAGCTATCGAACAAGGCTTCATTGAGACAAATAGTTAAAATTTGAGTTGAATTTATTCGTTTTTTAATTATTTTGGGAAATCAAACCACAATCTTTTTCATATTTTTTAATTCAGCGTTCCAGCTACCGTTAGCAAACATTAAGTTTTTGAAATTATGGTCCCTATCTGACACTAACGAAAAAAATTATCCAGTTGTCGAATTTGTTGTTAAATGTCCATTCAAATATCCTGTGAATGTGACAAATTTTATTAAGGAGCAACATCTAGATAATTGAAAATCCGAATAAATGAACACAAAACGTATATTAAAGGTAGGGAGTTCTTTAAGTCAGGTATTTGCAAATATTCTTGGGAAGAGGACAATAATGTTGAAAGAGCCCAATAGCAAAAGAAAGCAAATAAAGTGCTTCAATACAACTGAATAAGGATACATGTGTAGCTAGTATTTCAGCCAAATGTACCCAAATTTGATTACCAATGTTAGAAAAATAAATTGAAAATACCTGCGTTATCAGAATACTATCATAAGCTTTTATTCTGATTCTCTTATGATTTATCGTTGGAATTGTTATTAATCAATTCACACTTCAATACACAAAATCAAAAAACTGATTTCGACATATTTAAAACAAAAATAATCATATCACAAAAAAGTAACACCAAACGCGTTTTATTAACAACATTTCCGAAAAAGCCAAAATGCGCTATTCTTAATAAAACCGTTCCTGGAGCGAGCACTTCAGTGGATTCCATTCCTAGTAGACTATAATATTGTTGGAATGTCATGAATTAAATATTTTATTTCACATTTTATCAAGAATATGATCTACTGTGAATGGACCTTAAAAATTTGACAATAAATTTTTTGCAGTCGTAAACTTAAAATATTATTTATTGTCTAGTTGTCGAATTTTTTCGTTGTGTCAGATAGGGACCATAATTTATGAAACCTAATTGTTTTTGATAACGGTAGCTATAACGCTACCGAAACGTTGAATTAGGAAATATAAAAAATGAAGATTGTGGATTTCGTATAACCATGACTTTGTTCAGCTGAATTTCCAAATGTTAAAACTGCCATGTAAGTAGGTATTGCATAGAAAATAAATACAAATCTAGAGCTCAAATCATAGGATGCAGTCTCTCTTCACAAGATTTGGCCGCACATTTCAAGCTGTTTTTTTTTATTGGAATGTTAACAAATATCTTGTTCATGATGAATCCCTCATGAAAACTTTATCGTCCACCTGGGACAGCAGGAACATTTTACAAATAAATTAACCCTCTATAGAAACTTTATCGTACACCCATTGATATAGAAGTTATCACAAATAAATTGATCCCTCATAAATATTTGTCATACGTCCATGCTAGAAGGAAATTTTTGGGAATTAATTAATTCCTTTCAAAAACTTCATGGTGAATCGAATCTTCCAGTTTGTGATTATTTGTAATGTATCTGTGAACAAATTTTTGTGAACGTATATAGAGTGAGTTTTAAGTATGGAAGGACTCAATTATCTCGGAAACGGTTAGCACGATTTTTATAGATTTTGGTGTGCAAGGGTCTTGTGATATGGCCAATATTATGGTGGAATTTACATTGTTGTAAGATCTTTCCTTTTTCCGCAATAATAATGAACTCTGTTATTTCAATTAGATCAACCTGTAAATTTTTTAATTCTTAAAATCTCTTACAAAAACTAAGTATTTTTCATGTAATGTTTCCTATACCTAAATGCTATAATTTCGGAGTTATAGCTACATTTACATTATCTCCGCCGTTAAAGTTAAAATGATACATTTAGATGGCTATGACTGCTACAATAACAACTTCGACGTTTCAATAAATTAGTATTGTTGGTGTTTATTGAAAGTCACAATGGATCGTACATCTGAAAAAGAACGAATCGAAATTTTGATCATTTTAGCAATATCTTTAATAAAATTCATATCGTAACCGAAATCCCATAACAAGATCTACTGTTAGTAAATTAGTAAGAAAGTTTAACGAAACTGGTTCAGTGAAGGATTTATCCAAACCAGGGCGCAGAAAAACTGAAAACAAATATTTATATGATTGTGTCCTCTCAGAAGAAGATCCACATTGGAGTACTAGACAAATATCCAGGGAACTTGATAATTCGCAAACATCCGTAATTATAATTTTACGTGAAAATAAATTCCATCCAAACAAAATTCCATCCAAACAAAATAAGATTCGTTCAAGAGTTGTGAGATGATGATTTCGATAGACGTGAAGAGTTTGCAGACATAAAATGGAAAAATGTTACGATGAAAACGATCCGAATTTTTTAAGTAATGTTACGTTTTGCGTTGAGGTCACTTTTTTCATTAATGGAAACGTAAATCGGCATAATTGTAGATACTGGTCATGTAAAAATCCTCGTTGGATGCGAGAATCCCACACTCAATATCCACAAAAACTGAATGTATGGGAATAATAGGGAATAATAGGCGACAAAATAATTGGTCACTTTTTCATTGAGGGTAACTCAAATAGTCCGGCGTATTTAGATTTATTGGAAAATAGTATTATACCTGAATTGACTCTGTTATTTCCAAATCCAAGTAAGTATTTTCAACTACATTTAAATGTAGAAATTTCATCAATCAAAACTTTCACACAATAACAATATCCCAAACGACAATATTTGGCTGCAACCAGCTGGTGCTCCACCTCACTATGCGCATGTGGTGAGGCAATACCTAAATAATGTGTTTCCCAGAAGATAAATTGGAAGGCTTGGTTTCATCGAATGGCCCCGGGATCACCCGACATGAATGCTTTGGACTATTTCTTGTGGGGTCACGGCTTGTTGTATCGAAGTAGACGGACAACATTTTGAGCGTCTGCTGTAATCGCCTTTATGTATGTTTTCTAAAATTCTTAATTTTTCTGCTACCAAAAGTTGGACATAACTCTAACATGAAACAAACAAAAAAAAGGTAAGATCTGACTGATGGTAAAGACCACCATAATATCGGCATTATTACAAGATCCTTGCACACCAAAATCCATAAAAATCTTGCTATCCATTTCCGAGATAATTGAGGCATTCCATGCTTAAAACTCACTTTGTATAAGAATCCTCCTTTCACATACTTGCGGAATGCATAGCAATACGCTGGAAATAGTATATCGTGTGACTAGGGGTGAAACAAGCCTAGGATGAAGTTGCCTGTCCGAGCAATGCTAGGGCTGGCATCACCCGAAGTCTGAAATCGTGTTTCATCCCACATCACACACTATATTTTTCATATAAATCTGCAATAAAAATGATAGTTTCGATGTCGGATTCTTTACAATTAACAAATTTGTCGTAAGTACTCAGATATTTTGCTTTAAATCTTTCAGGTAAAGGTTGCAAAGATGCAGCTTTTGCTTTGCCAATGAGATGTGGTGTACTTTCAATTGCTGTATCCATATTGATTGCATGCTTATTTATTGTATTCTTACTGCGACTTGATCGATTCCTGCCCTGGGGAGAAAATGATCGATTTCTGCCTGGCAACGGTCGCATTGGTCTGAAATTGACTAGTTTCGGTTGGCTCAACAGGCGTTGAAACTGGCATTTTCAATGCAGGTTATATGAAAATACTATAACTTTTCTCGTTTTCTATTTTTCAATAATTTCTGGTTTCTGATTTATCTCTGAAAGTATTTACTAGGATCTTATTCCTTAGATACTTCTCTCAGGATCGATACGATGATTGTATAGTGTTACAGCATTTTTTTTTTAATTAAAATCACACTAATCCTCCCTGTAACTAAATTTGTAATAACAATAAACTACCAATTAGACCGACGCTTCAAATTTTTCGATCATCTTCGAAGTAATAATCAGAATTGGAATGAAAATAATTAACTGATAAAACAAAAACCACATCAACCTTTTCCATTGATATATATTTTCGACGGTTACCCAACAATTTATTTATCTGCAAATAACGGATTACTGCAGTAAATTTTAAGATAACGCTTTTTATTATCTCACTCAGTCTGTGACTGAGTTGAAATTAAGAAACAAATTTTTGTTACCGTAAAAGGAAACCAATTATTTCGAAAATTTTATATCCATGACAGATTTGATTAAAAAATGGGCAATAGTCCTCTCGAACGAATTTATTTTTATTTTATGGTTTCTTGGATGTCTGACACTCAACAGTCTTAAGATTTCAAAACAGAAACAACACTCAAATACCGTAATTACCAGTTTATGGAGCGGAAGTTGAATTTTCACGTTTATGTAATAAATGTAAAATTCAGTGGCGCTCGGAGCTTTCCGGGAGTAACATTAAATTACATCGTACAATTTCACTTTTTCGACCCTACTAGGTAATATTATTTTCTGGTTCTCTTAATTACAATCATTTTCTTGATTGATTCAACAATACCTATAATTTTGAGGCTTATGCTCGTTTGCACCGTTTAGAATTTAAGAACGCCTTTCGTAAGTTGTGCTTAACTTCAGATCTCAGCCCAGCGGAGGCACTTCCATGAAACGAGAATAAGCGACATTGAAAAGGGACAAACATATACCATTCATATATTCTGTATGTTTCTTCAATTTGCAGGCTCGACTATAATAATAGACAGTTTTTCGTCCTTGGTACATAATAGTACATTATGTTTCTAGGAGTAGAAGGCTATCATTATTGTTCAGCCCAGATTCTTGCACTGCCGAGGCGTTAGCCGAGGCTGTGCAAACTGAGCGAAACATTTAATGGGTCTTCTGCTCCGAGTGACATATACTATTTTTCTTCAAGCATAAAAATAATTTATCAAATTGGTCTTTTGTTAATACTTTTGATTTTTTCCGGGTATAATTTTCTCCTTGTCGCTTTAAAAATACAGCTAATTTGGTATAATTTTCCATTTTTACGTTATGTTTGATGTTTGATTGAGTTTTAATCATTGAATATGGTGCCCATAGTGTCGAACTTTTAAATTTTCTTGACAAATACGTAAAATAAGCAAGCATAACATTTTATGTGTATCTTCGTACAATATTTTCTTTGCACCAATTTATAAATTTTTCATAAGCAAAATCATACACTTTTCGTGACTTCGTCGGAATTAGTGTTTCAATAGTGGAATTAGCTATTTCGACTAATTCCGGACATTGAAACTCTTCTTCTTGAGACATTTTTACAATACACTTTTCAAAACTGACAAACATCAAATTAAATAAAAATTAAATGACAGTTCCTGTCTACTTGGTTAAAACGCCCATAATAAGACGTTGCTATCGTTTCTCATTATTTTGTTAGTATCAATAATGAGCGTTCATTATTTTACTAGTAAAAGAATAGGTTATTTCTACGATCTGTGTTGTCGAAAATATTATAGATATTATTATACGCTTGAAGAAAAATAACTATAATTTCACATTTTATCAAGAATATGATCTACTGTGAATGGACCTTAAGAATTTGACAACAATTTTTTTGCAGTCACTTCAAAATATTATAATATTATTGATTGTCTAGTTGTCGAATTTTTTCGTTAGTGTCAGATAGGGGCCATAATTTGAAAAACTCAATTGTTCTTGATCACGGTAGCTGGAAACTTTGAATTAAAAAATATAAAATAGATCGTGGGTTGATTTCCAAAAAGAGTATACCATTCAGTACACCCTTCCTCCATTACAAGTTTATTTTTGATTGGACATTGTAACAGTATCGGAACCGAAATGGTAACAAATAAGGTTCAATCTGAAACTACACAGAACGATCATTAAAACTGTGTCAAAAAAGAAAACGTTATTTCAGATGAAAGTGAAAGCATTCTTTAACCCCATTGTTTTCAATCCTATGCAGCGTTGCAATGTGACCGGTACATATATAAAATTCTTTCATTTTGCATTCTTTCCATAATATCATCGTAGCATATTGGTTTATTGCTGGATCATTTTGTATATTATATATACCATGGATTGATATTTACATTACCTTTTTTAAATACCAATCAATATATCTTGGTTCGACGTTGAAAGCTTTTGCAAATAATGATTTCTTCCGAAATGTGCCAGTAACTTGGAAGCGGTCCATAGGATTCTTTGAAAAATTGGGTTTCAGAGAACTTTTACAGAGGAATTTCATGGTACCAATACAGTTTTACTGTTTCACTTAAAATAATGTTGCATCTTTTTGACAAAGTTTCAATGAATGCTCTGTACGTGTAGAAAAAAAACCTTATTTTGATCCCATTTCCGGTTCCTAAGTTGTTTTATTGTCCAATTAAAAATAAACTAGGGGAGTACTAAATAGAAACCCTGTATGATTTTGCCTACTGGTTCCACTTCTACCGCGTGTAAACTGTACACCTGTCTCAAATTTCCATGTTCCTCTATTTCGTCCCCTTCAAAATAATCCCCCTCAGATATAATACTCTTGTGCCCAATCCTCGAAGTACTTCTGACATGCGCTTTTTGGTATAACCTTGAGCTTTTCCATCGGTCCGATCCATATCTCCCTATTCGGTTTCATGGGTTTTCAAAGTTTCAGTAACAAGAAAAAGTCACAGGAGGCCTAATCCGGTGAAAACGGTATTGTCATCGTGATAAACAGTACAAAACTTCCACATTTGACCAAGCTTAGCCTACTTTTTTCGACTTGTTCCTTTGATTGCTTGCATTCAGATGGTTGGGTTTTGGTTTTGACGTCATAACCACATCCGTGTTCAGTCACCAGTTCTGATTTTTTCGAATGTTCCAATTTATTAGAACCACTCTTTATCGATATCCCTGTCCATCTTACTTTTAATGTGAAGAGCTTCCGTGGATCCCCCTTTTGGATCGATTTATCCACTTGCAGATTTGATACAATTAGCCTAGCTACCATCTTGTCGCTTGTCTTGTATGTTTTTTCACATTTTTCGTCACTTGATACTTAATGCGGTTCCTAGAGTCATAAAAATATCTTTATTTTAGCTTGCTTCGATCTGCGTCTTTACATAGATTAAAGTCCAGTTGTAGATATTGTAGATGGCGAGTTATCTTTTTCTAGAGGCTTCTTCCATCTGCCTTTGGATTATCCTTATTGACATCATATCCGTGCAGTGCATCTCCTTGTTGTCTGCTTGGAATTGGCCTGGTGAAATTATATCTCCATTTATTGATTAATTGATCTATGTTTTTGTCCAGACTATCCATCGCGATTTTTGTCCAAGGCACTTGTTAGTTAAGTCTCTACTTTTTCAACCTTCTCAATAATTCTAAGCACTTTGTTGTCATTTCTTTGGTGTAAAATTTTATTTCTCTTCTTAGTTTAGTTCCTCGTTAAATTTGATTGATCCATAAAAAATAATACTTTATAAATATTATTACTTTGCTGTGAATATTTGAAGAACTTTGTGACTTTTAACTATCCGTTTATTTATTGTTCATAGACCATACATTATAGTACGGGAGCCAGTTGCAAATTACGATTAGTCATCCTTGATAGGATGATTTTTACATATGTGAGAGTTCTTACCATAATTGATGGTTATTCTACATATTATCCATCATCTAACCAATTTTTTGATCTAATGTACACTATAAATAACCACATACTTCAATTTGACAGAAAATCAAATCTATGACTTGTTACTTTTTTTCACTTTCTCACGGTTAGCGGACGGTCTTTTCACTAGTAGTTTGCAGGCTGAGAGGAATTTTTATCCATACGGGTGATGGTGGATGTGCGGACCACTATTTTAGCTTATGATAAGAACTACCTCATATGTAAAAATCACCGATCATGGATGACTCATCGTAAATTCGGCTGGCTCCCGGCGGTCTAATTAGGCAAAGCAGTTGAATGGATGTAAAATAAGTGATAATATGGAAATGATTTTTTTTTCTCCGATTGTCATTAAACGTCAGTTTTAGTGACATTTATCGATCATAGAAGTAACACTTATATTGCATAGGGAGTAAAAATGATTTTTAATGCCATGCAATAAAAAATCATTTTTTCTTCTTTTTTTTTGAAATCTCCCAGACTTTACTCAGCAACGGCAATGATAATGTGATTTAAGCAGGCCCATGGAATCAAACAATCACTTCCACGTCACACATACATAGGCTAACTTCACTGTGCACACTATTATTGTCGATATTTAACATTATATTTATTATCTTTCGGTAGATATTATTATGTATGCAATTTAAGGTCTAATCGACAATGAAAATTATAAAGTATATAACATGCGATTAGAAAAAATATTAAAAATTGTGAGTTATATCCGTCATAAGAAAGTTTTCATTCTGATTTGATTTTTCTAAACACACTGCACAAACAATTGGAGATCAAATTACATGTTGCACACGGCAGATAATCAGATTTACTGCCTTGGTTAGTTTCATTGCCTCGGCTTCGCCTCGATAAATGCTAGCCGCGCTAGTAAATCTGTTACTTCTCTGCCTAGTTAAACAAATAACTATTTTTCACCAAGTTCAAATCAATAAATTTTTATTCTCATGTTAATGCCAACTCCGTATTCAAAATAAACCATTCGATGCATTTTTTCGACTTATTACTTCTCTCTGCAGAATTAAATAGCAATTATATTCTTTTTCTGTACATCGAAACCTATTATAATCACTCTAGTGTGAAAATAACCATTTCAGCTTCCTTGGATTAACATCTCTTGACAGTTAAACGACTAAGACTGGTTTTTATTCACTACTTGCCAGGAAATTGTTTTCAAATATTTGGTGTAGGTACAGTTTCCGATATATTGGTCTTACACTGATGAAAGTGTACCTAGTATATCAATTTTCCTGAAATCTTGCGATATTCTGAAAACCAAATTGAAGAAAAAACGGTAATATTTAAACAGTGAGAATTTTATTTTGACAAAATTTACCTTAATACGTGGTTTCCAAAAGAACACATTTAAGATATGTACGTAGCACAATCGAAAAATCACCCAAAACCTACACTCATTTTTCGACATTGTCGTTATTTTTGATTTCAAGCTTCCTTTTGAATACTCATCTATATTATTGTTATTATTATTATTATTGATATGATGTAGTTTTAACATCAACTGACTTTAGACAAGACTAACATCTCCCTATAGACACTACTTTTCTTTTAAAGGTACATCTTCTATAAACGGTCTTTTTGATCATTGTTATAAAATAAAATCAGTAATTAACAGATTCCACAACAGAAATATAACATATACTCGACCAATTTCACAAATTACAAGATTTGCTTCAGCAGAAAGATGAACTATATAAATTTGTGCAACCGGTTGAGTGATATATGTCAGATTTTTGCTGTAAATTTTTTAAATTATTGATTTTATTATTATTACGGAAAGATTCCACCCAGTAATTCACGATTTATTTCTTCCAATGATTCATTTCCACAGGCACAGGCACTGACACTACCACTACACCAACACTAACAGTTATCTTCTTAGAGACTGAACTGTCAAGTATCGCCAACGGTTCCAAAATTCCCAACTTAGCATTTGTATAAAAATCACAAAATGCATGTTCAACGAACTGTTAGGCAACACACTTTTTGTTAAAAATATGTTTGATGGCTTCGGCGACTGAAGGTTACCCACCTGGTCTATTATTTTGCGGAGAATTAGCAGTTTGTAGAATATATTTCATCAACACACTTTAGTCGAACTACACAGTAGGACAGGTCGGAAATTCTATTTGATATGGAAGCAGTGATAATAACTGCAAAATAAAACCTGCAAATACCGAAGAAACAAATATTTAAAAAAATCTTAGTTCATGAGATTACAGGAAAAATCAAGATAATCCATTATTTTGTAGATTGAACAGTTCAAGAATGAGGATAATTAACTATAGTAGCCCGATTGTGTGTACTGTTCAGAATGGAAGTGTTATTTACTGACCCAGAGTTGATATTTCACTAGTAATTCACATTGGTTTCTCATGTACTACATTTTTCATTTCGATAGCATTCATTTCTGTAGCTTCGGGTGAGTATCCTCAAATATCTTTCTCTGTTATCATTGTAGCCTTTCTTATTTTTCACCCAGCTTCAAACAAAGGTGTTGAAGAATTCTCTATTCTAGCATTTATTTGGCCGTTTCTGTGCAGCTTCAGGTGCAAGATATGAATAAATTTGATCCATTTTTGGAGTTCAGAGTGGTGAACCTTCAGTTTCTCCAAATAAAATTAGAAAAAGACAGATTCCAATAAATGTTTTGGGTAATTTTTGCCAAGCGCGTGTGCTGACAGTTTTTTTTAACCGAATCTTCTCTACTTCATACAAACAATCAACCACAACGTACTTTTTTTGTTAAATCTTTTATTGTGAAATATGTACTTTATATTGTAATGTTACTGATCTTAGCAATAAATAATAGTAAAAATCCCGATTTTCAGTGTAAAATCTAAAAATTACAGTTAGGATTCAATAAAGTGGAAAGAAACGATCAAAGTAAATCGAAACTGTACCCAATGCTAATGATTGATTGAAAACTAACATGCCATACTAGACCAGAATGTATTTAAATCGATGGGTTGTTATAAGATGCTATTTTTCAACTAAATTTATCACAGATGAATTGATATTTATATGATTCTAATAGTTACTGCTTTCCGCCTTATAAACCAATTATTTCCTATACAAATTAATGTCACTGAAAGAGATAATATGATGAAAAAACTTCCTATATTATTTCAGTGAGGGCACATAATCGCTGAAAAAAACAATAGACATTTCCTGAAATTTGAAAAAATTCTGAAAAATGTTAATGAAGTAAAAATTCAGTCAGGCATTGACTTAAGAATATAGGTATGATATTTTCTTTAATAATAATATTTTTATGTAATCGAGAAAGTTCTAACTACCTATCTAAGTTGATCAAATGAAACTGAATTTTAAATGGAATTATTGATTTTAAATAGGAAATCTACAATGGTTTTGTGATCGTATTTTACTCGACAGTGTTGACAAAAAATGTATGATAAATGATACACTTGATTCAACTTAGATTGTTGTTTAATCAAGTCACTTTGTAATCAATTTCTTTTAATACTCGGAAGATTAATACTTTCAATTTAGATTCATAACAAAAAACATGTAAATCTTGAATAGTCACAAGAAATCAATGAGAAGGAGATAAGTACTTTTTTAAAGTAAAAACTTTTTAATGGGTATTTAACTTTGCGCTTTAACCGTATCAGAATATAGTAAAAAAAATTCCCAATTATTTTTTACGGCAACGGAAGTTTCGGAAAATTTTGTTGAATTAGAAAAAAGGCGACGGAAGTTTAAGTACATAATTATTACAAATTTCTACTGCAGTTGCCAAAAAATAGGAAAAATGTAACTTCAGGAAGATTTAATTAAAACTAAAAAGTTTGGGAGTTCCCGTAATTGATTGAGGTGAAATTCAGAAGAACATACGTTTTATGTGTGACATTACCAAAAAATTGTGAGATTCTTGAAGTAGAGAATCATTTCAGTGGAAATTTAATTTGTAATACTGAACGAATCATTTTAATTAATCTGACCAGTACATACAGTGTGTCCCGAAACTCTCCGAACGTAAACTACAGATTATAGTTGTAATTTTACGTCCATATCACCTAATTTGCCTTTATCCAAAAGTTCCTCCTCATGGAGCTAGCGCCATTTGAAGATGACGTTGTCAAGTCAATTTTTTATGCATATCCAAGATAACCCGCTATCTACAAACTTCAAACTTGGTAGATTGTATAAACCTGCCGAGGTAAATTATTTTCTACAAACCCGCGTTTTTTATTGCTATCGCAAGGGTTCAAAGTAGGAGGGGCAGCGGGTAAATGTGGTTAGTTTTTTTGTATATCAGTTTTTGGATAAATTTTGCAATAGATTCAAAAACTATAAGGAATAAGGTTATAAAATGTAGTCCTGTTTAAATTCGCTATAATGCACTTTTTTCGAGAAAAATCAATTTTAATGTTTTGACCAGCTCTATTTTATTTTCTGAAAAATTTATGAATATTAACAAGAAGAATATTATTGAATTTTATAACATGTGTTCTACACGATAACCATTTATTGAAAGACATAAATCTTATCGTTTCTGTATGGATAGTCTCTCTCGAAAAAACTCTGAAATCATTTTGAATTTCGTTACAGACACCCTTTATTATTTCCAACAAATGTATTGGAACAGCATGAACTATAAGTAGCCCCAAAAACAAAAATCGTATGGATTGAAATTGCACTATCTTGCAGGTCAATTAACTGGCCCTCCTCTAATCCATCGATTTCTGAAGGTAGTCACATTTTCGCAATATGACCTTATGACTAGTATCTCTAAGTGATGATTTTTAAAAAATATAAATGAAGGGGATAAATCCATAAAATTTGAAATTGAAATTTAAAATAACAATTTTTTGCCATTTTCAGATGTTTATATTGTGACGCGTGTTCACCTACCCTTTGGATTTTACCAACAGGGCACGCCACTTTTGACACCCTCGACAACTTACACTTTCTCGGGCGCCAGATTTTTAGCGTGGTTAACTCCACGGCCCCTTGACTTCAATCGTCAAGTGTTCCAGGTAGCCTCAGATGGAGGTACGGTAATTTCCAGGGGTCTAGTTATATCCCAATCCGGCCGGGGTAGTGGTCTTTGTTGTTCCTGAAACAAAAGTTTACCCTCCTGGCCCACGATGCGGGAAAGCTAAATTCGTGCAGCTAAGCGCCTACTCTACTTATAGGGAAACTCTACACTCTACATGCGCAAGTTAGAGACGAAGCGGGCAGGACATAAGCAAGAGAGGTTTATAAGCTTAATAATGGTTTTATACAGAAAATAAACGGTGAAATCAAACTTAAATGTTAGGGGTCTTTTCGCTAAACAGGTTGATAATTAAATAAATACACCGGATAATATGTTATTAGATGTGTCATCACTTTTGATGCACCCGGTAGGTAGAATAACTAGTAATACTAAAACTTTACATTTGGTGGGATCGGGAAAAAGAATACGAAAGGTTTTCTGGTTCGGGAATTATAAAAATGTCAAAGAAGTTTTATTCGGGAATACTACAGGATCCGGTCCTTGAATTAAAATATCAAGGGGCCCTGGCCAGACGCCTGGCACCCCTCAAGATTTCAATTAGAACGGCTTTACGAATTAAAAGATCAAAGAGCCCTGGCCAGACGCCTGGCACTCCTCAATATTTCAATCGGGACGGGATTGAAAATCGGGAATAAATATCAAAGGGGTTTGTACTCAAACCAAAATATCGAAGAAGCTTTATACGGGAATGCTACAGGATCCGGTCCTTGAATTAAAATATCAAAGGGCCCTGGCCAGACGCCTGGCACCCCTCAAGATTTCAATTAGAACGGCTTTACGAATTAAAAGATCAAAGAGCCCTGGCCAGACGCCTGGCACTCCTCAATATTTCAATCGGGACGGGATTTGGAAATCGGGAATAAATATTAAAGGGGTTTGTTCTTAAACTAAAATATCGAAGGGCCCTGGCCAGACGCCTGGCACCCCTCAAGTTTTCAATTTAGAACGGCTTTACGAATTAAAAGATCAAGGAGCCCTGGCCAGACGCCTGGCACTCCTCAATATTTCAATCGGGACGGGATTTGGAAATCGGGAATAAATATTAAAGGGGTTTGTTCTTAAACTAAAATATCGAAGGGCCCTGGCCAGACGCCTGGCACCCCTCAAGTTTTCAATTTAGAACGGCTTTACGAATTAAAAGATCAAGGAGCCCTGGCCAGACGCGTGGCACTCCTCAATATTTTAAATCGGGACGGGATTGAAAATCGGGAATAAATATCAAAGGATTTTCAAGAGGAAATTATACTTGAGTTCGGAAATATTTGTTAGGAAACGGAAATACTGACTCTTATTGTAAAATATAATTTTAATACAATGGAATAAACTTTATTTATTAAGGATTGAAAAGACCACCTATTTTTAAATGTAAATAGTTTCCAATTAATTCTTACCTTCGCAGCAACGGTTTCAACTTTTATCAAATAAAAGTAAAATTACTAAAACAGAAAAATCAAAATGCAAACTGCAAAAAAAAAATTAGAAATATCAAAACAACAACAATAAAAAAAAACGGCAGACGGAACGTTGAACGGTAGCTAGCTTGTTTCAGCCGTGGCCAGGTAGAACTTAACTCTCGACTCTCTGACTCTCAGGGCTTCGTCTCCCTATCCCCCTCTCTCGATCAGCTTGACCTGCGCGCTACCTACTCTGTATTTAGTAGCAGTTGGGAAACATGAATTTTGGAAAAAAAAAAACTAAAAAGAGTTCACCTATTCACATTGCCGCATCCCCCCCAATAGTAGTTAGACCTAACTAGTATCGGCAACGAACTATTTCCTATATATTGTCCGTAAAGTATGGAACAAATTCATTTTTAGCTAAACAGACCATTTTAAGGAATAATCCTAGAACACATCGATTTTTGATTTTAATTTACCGTATTTTAAAATAATAATCTAGTATACAGAGTGAATTACTTTCGAGTAATAACGTCACCGTCATTTTTTTTAAATGGAACACCCCCATTTTGTCTCAATTTTCGGATTACTCTAGCTGAGCTGATTCCAAAAATGTATCACATGTTGATTCCAATTGGTACAGGGTGGACAAAAATACATTAGTTTTGTGTGTGCTCATAAAGTAACGCGTAACATTCTTTATTAGTTAAATTAACAATATTATCAAAAATACTTATTGTCTAGCGGCAATTGGTTTAAATGTAACACCCTGTAGTTTGTTACATTTGTAGATTAATAAAAATGAGCTGTTTCCAAACATGTTTGGTACTTGTGGTCTAGCAGACAGAATATGAAAGAAATTATTTCTTATCAATTTAAAAAAAATCATAGTCGTCTAGTTTTTGGTGAAATGTCATTATTTGTTTAGTAATTTATTGATGTTCAGTGACAGTTTAGTACTACAATATTTTTGGTATTCGTGAATGTTTTAATTATTGCTTAGATTTAATTTGAAGTAGAAATGGAGTTAAGTGTAAAACAAAAAATTGAAATACGAATGATGATTGGGTATAGAGACAGATCGCGAACTCAGATGGAAGTGTGCAATTTGTTTAATGGTAAATATCCAGAAAGACCTATAACGCGTTCAACAGTCAGTAAGATTGAAAAGAAATTTCGAGAAACTCGTACGATTGAAAATGTACGCAAATCAGGTCGTCCCTCTGCAAATGCTGATGCAGCATTAGATGTTTTGCTTTGAAGAAGATGCGCACACTTCTGAGCGTAAAGTTAGTCGCGATATCGGTGTTAGCAAAACAACGGTACACAAACTATTAAAGCTTGAAAAATGGCATCCTTATAAAATCAAACTTGTGCAGGAATTAAACGAAGATGATCCCGATAGAAGAATCCAATTTTGCGAAAAAATGATGGATACATGTCACCAAGTCCCTCTCTTGATACAAAACATTATTTTTTCTGATGCGGCCACTTTCACGTTAAATGGCGGAAAGGAGAGGTTTACCGTCAGAATTGTAGATACTGGGCAAAAGAAAACCCCCACTGGATGCGTGAGCATCATACACAATACCAGCAAAAGGTAAATGTATGGGCTGGAATTGTAAGAAATCGAATCATCGGACCCTACTTTATCGAAGGTAATTTAAACGGGGCAACGCACCTTGAGTTTTTAAGAGGGTATCTCGTACCTTCTTTACGTAATTTGTTTCCAAGCAGACGTAATCCTGGAGGTTTTGTTGAAAGTTTATGGTTTCAACAGGATGGTGCACCTCCACATTATGCTGTAGATGTTAGAAGGTACATAAATGAAATTTTTCCGAACAGGTGGATTGGTAGACGTGGACCTATTGAATCGCCAGCGAGGTCACCAGATTTTAATCCTTTGGATTATTTCATGTGGGGCCATCTGAAGAATGTTGTGTATCAAACGAAACCAGCAAATATTCAAGAATTAAAAGAGAGAATTCGGACAGCAATAAACAATATTTCTCAAGACACACTAAACAAGGTTCAACAAGAATTTGTTCACCGTTTGGGTTACTGTCAAATACAGCAAGGGCTGCAGTTCGAACATTTATAAAGTCATGTATTTCATCATATTCTGTCCGCTAGACAATAAGTATTTTTGATAATATTGTTAATTTAACTAATAAAGAATGTTACGCGAGTTAGATTTTTTAAGTAAAAAATATACTTTTTAAAAATTTTATTCAAACTTAGGTAAAGACAAGTGTTTGGTACAAAGATAAAATGTAGACTGAATAAAAATTATAAAATTATGAAACAATAGAAATAGAAAAATGCTGAATATAATATAATATAATATAAATATAAGGTTCGAGTTAACAGGATGTTATACACGTGTTGAAATGTTTTTGCTGATTTTGACAAATGTAATATAATAAAAATAATCTAGTAAGTTTCCGTGAGAAATGTCTAGTAAGCAGCTACATGGTTATGTGTCCATATGACTCCTCCCCTCTTGGATGAAGGTACGTCCTCGTGGCTTCGGTTTCAACAGAGATTGGGGTAGTTCACCTTGGACTTCTTCTGAATTTTTGGTTTCGATTTTTCTAAAATATTTTTTATAAACATAAATGATTAGTAAAATTATCAAAATTAAAATTATTATCGCTGATATTCCTAAATGGCTTTGATGGAGCTCAATCGGCAATAAATTTGGTGCTTGGAACTGTGGTAGCAATTTGGTTGGATCGTCCATATGTAAATTGTTGATATTGATTTTGTGATGAATTTCGGTAGGTTCCTGGATGCTGGGCCATTCTTGGGAAAATGTTTTATTGGATCCTGTCCATGTATGTTTTTGAAATGAGTAAATGCAATCGTTGTTTCCTAATATGACGTTGCATTTTGAAATTTTCAATGATTTGAATGTTTGTTTGCAGTCTTCGTTAACATCTGTTATTTTTCTTGAACAAATAATTGTATTTCCATTAGTCAGTTGAGTGAAAAGTGAAAAATCGTTCTTCACATGAGCGTAGTTGCAGAGCGAAAGGTTGTCTAAATTACAGTTGTCTTCATGGGGTTCTTTTTCACAATACAAAAATGAAAAAGTTTTCTTGCATTCTTCATTAGTCCATTTTGTTGATCCTTTTGAATTTAATATAAATGTGTATGGGGGTAAAAGGATATTATTATCTTTACTGGGAATTGGAATAATTTTGGGAAGATGGAGTAATTCATCGGCCGATATAGGTACTTTAAGAGTAATATATAAAGTTTTTGGAGTGAACATTAAATTTACTTTAACTATTTCTAATAATGTTGGAATATCTGAAGCAATTTCATTATGAGAATGAATAGTATGTAAATAATTAAAAATTTCTTCTAATTCTTTTTGTTTAATTAATTCTACATTTAAAATTTCTTGGTTACTAAATGATATGGTTCTGAGTAAAATTTGAATATAGTTTCTTAAGTCTCTAATTTGTTCTAATTGTATATGAATAATAATTTCGTTATTTAATCTATCGTTTAAACTATTTAATTCTTTTAAAACGTTTTCTGCGTACATTTGTGTTTTATGTAAATCTGTTTGCCAACGTTGAGTTATCTGTCCGGCAAACGTGTGCAATTTTGAAATTTCAGTCATTAATTTATTTTCGTTTAAATTAATTTTTTCAAAACTATTTTGAATTTCAATTAAGTCATTTTGATCAAGATTTCCAGAAATATATTTGATTACTGTACCGAGGCCGTCTGCTATACCTCTTTTAATTATTTTATTTGATCGAGCATACATTCTTAATTTATTTATTTCTTCTGAGAGTAAGTCGATATTTATTTGATAAATTTTTGATAAAGTTATTGTAGTGTCATCGAGTCTACTAGCTAAATGAACTTGGTTTAAAACTAATTTACTATAAGAATTTTCTATTTCTTCTATACTTATACTAAAATAAATCTTATGATAATTGACTTTATATTTTGCCAATCCTAAATTATCCAAGATGTAACCTGGGGGTTCAATTGTTTTGACGTGAAGTGCCTGGTTGGCTATCGTCATGGTTAACCTGGAAAGATTTAGTATTTTTAATCATATGTTTACTGACTTTTTTAGATTTTTGAGAAATTAATTTATGATCTGATTTATTTGTATCTAATAATATTTTCTTATATTTTGGTTTTATTTTATTTCGTGGTTCCATATCAACGTCTGTTTTTGGAATATTATCTTTTCTTTCAAGATTAATTTTATTTAATTGTTCCGTTCTTTTCATTAATTGTTTTTGATAGAGATCGTTAAAAAATGGAATAATTTCTGTTTTTCTATATTCATTGTAATCTTGGTAAATTTGTTTATTAGGATCAATTTCGTGAAGTTTTCGTATGGTCCATAAAGGAGTGAAAAGGGGGTTTTTTTTTTGAATGTATTGATTGGTTATAGATAAGAATAGCGGTTGTGACTAAATCAGTAATACTTTCTTTTGATTTTTGTCTTAAAATTCTTAATTTTTCGATTAAGGTGGAATGAGCTCTTTCTATTGGAGAGTTTCCAGTATGTGATTGAGGGGTTGTATAATGGATTTTTATTTGAAAAAGTGACATATATTCTTTGAAAGTTTCGCTTGTAAATTCTCTTGCATTATCGCAAGTTATTTGCGAAGGATGGTTGTGGTGAGAGAAATAATGACGTAATTTATTAAGAATAGTGATAGAATTTGAATCGCTAATTTCGTAGGCTTGGAGATATCTAGAAAATAAATCGAGTATTGTTAAATATTGTTTATTTTCTACAGAAAATACGTCGATATGAAGGTTTTCAAAAGGTTTTTTGGAAATAAGTGGTCCAGAAAATGGAATTTTACGAGGGTTTCTATCATATTTTGAAGTGAGACATAATTCGCAATGATTAATGTGATTTGTTACTAATTCTTGGATTTTTGGAAAGTAATATAGGGATTGTAAATGTTTAACAGTTTCTGTAATACCATTATGGGTTTCTGAATGATAGTCTGAAATAATACGAATTTGTTCGTCTTTACAGATTATATCTTTTAAGAAAATATTTGTTTTAATAATTTTTACATTTGGTTCTAAAATTTTAGAACATTCTCTCGAGGCGATATTAAGTAATAAATCGTCGGGACAATATATATAATATGTTTTCGTTGGGTTAATTATTTCTAAAAACATGTTACTTATTACGTTATGGTCTGAACCTTTACGGAAAATTAAAGTATATCGATTTTTACTAAAGGGTTTTGAATAATCTATATCGTTTTTGTCCCCGTATTTTAGAATTATTTGAAAATGGGAAGAGTTTAAGGATTTTTCTGAAATTGGAAAGCCAAAAATTGGACTTTCTTGTGCAGAATGTTTAGTTTCGTCTGAAGCGATAATTTTCATATCATCGGGTATTGTACTCAGAATTTCGTTAGCATCACTGAGTGCTAAATTTGGGTCGGAATTTGCTCTAGCTAAGATTGAAATAGAATCAATATCATCAGAGTTTTGTTCCAAATTTTTAGTCTTTATACTTTGTTTTCGGGGAGTAATAGTTATATCACTAATTATATTAATTTTTTGTTTTGATTTAGCGGGTTTTTTATCAATTGCATTGATTTCAATTCTGGATAATGCGTCGGCAACATAATTTTCTTTTCCTTTTTTATATTTAATTTCGAAATCAAACTCTTCGAGTTTTAATTTCCATCTTATTAAACGCTGATTGGGTTCTTTAAGAGAGTGTAGCCAGACGAGTGGCCTGTGATCAGTTTCAATGATAAATTTCTTACAATATAAATATGGTCGGAAGTGTTTGCAGCTATCGATTATAGCTAATAACTCTTTTTCTATAGTGCCATAATTTCTTTCGGCTGAATTTAGAGTTCTAGAATAAAAGGCTATGGGATGGGAATCTTGGGAAAGTACGCTTCCTATAGCAATATTTGAAGCGTCGGTTGTTAAGGTAAATGTTTTTGTAAATTCGGGGTACGCTAAAACTGGAGAGTTACAAAGAACCTTTTTACATTTTTCAAATGCGTCCAGGTATTCTGAGTCGTTTAAATCTAGTTTGGTTCCTTTTTTAAGGTATTTATTTATTGGGTAGGTTATTTTGGCAAAGTTTTGAATGAATTTACGATAATATGAGAGCATGCCTAAAAATGATTTAATTTGTTTTTCATTTTTTGGTAAGGGGAAATTTTGGATTGATTTAATTTTATCTGGATTCGGTTTGATACCGTTAGGGGTTATTACATGACCTAAGAAGGCGACTTCTTTTCTGAGAAATTCAGATTTGTCTAATTGTACTTTTAAATTATATTTTTCTAATTCATTGAATATTTGTTTAATATGGATAATATGATCTTGAAGGGATTTTGAGAAAATGACTATGTCGTCCATGTATACAAAACATGATTTATGAAGAAAAGGACGAAGAATTGTGTCCATGACACGTTGAAAAGTTGCTGGGGCATCTTTCAAACCGAATGGCATACGTGTATATTCGTAGTGGCCATTGTCTACTGTAAATGCAGTTTTTTCTGCAGAATTGGGGTCTATTTCGATTTGGTGGAAACCTTGTGCCAAATCTAATGTGGAAAAATAAGTGCTTCGACCAAGATTGTCGAGAATTTCGTCGATACGAGGAAGGGGGTATTTATCTTCAATGGTTTTTTCATTGAGTTTTCTATAGTCTATAACTAAACGAAATTTCTTTTTTCCGCTAGCGTCCATTCGCTTAGGGACAAGAAAAGTAGGAAAGCTGTATGGAGATATACTGGGCTTTATTATTTTATTATTTAAAAGTTTTTGAATTTGCTCTTGGATTTCTTGTTTTAAATGATAGGGATATCTATACGATTTTTGATAAATCGGTATATCATCAACTGTTCTAATATTATGCTTAACTGCATGAGTAAAAGTTAAGTCTGAGTTTTCATTATAAAATATATTTTTAAACTTTTTACAAAGAGAAAATATTGCATCTATTTCTTCGGGATTCAGATGATCTATTCGAAGAAGTTTGGTGATGTCAATATTGTTAAAATACGACTTAGGGTTCTTTTCATGAAATTTTGAAAGGGGTTGAACTTGAAGAGGTTCATGAAAATTTATAGAAATATTATTTAATGAAATTTCTTGTTCTATTGGTATTTTACAATAACCGTTTTGTGCTACAGCTATACATTCGGGTATAATTATATCGTTTAATTTTATTTCTGGGAGAACTATTGGTCCATTATCGATATTTACTGGGATATTTAAAGTTCTTTTATCTAAAGGTTCAAAATAAGGAGTAAATAAACGAGGGTTAATTTCAAAATGAAAAGGTATTTTAATAGAATTAATTTGTAAAATATGATTTTCATAGTCAATGAGAGCTTTTAATTTATCGAAATCTTGACTACCTATTAATGCATCGAATCTATCGTGCCAAGGTACTATAAACATATCAAATGTATATTTAATACCAAATTCTTTTAAAAGAGGGTATTTACAGTTGAAATTACCATTATTAGTAGTTTTAATAGCTTTAACGGAAAATTTGGACTTATAAATAGAATTAGAAAATAATCTATAAGCCGGTTCTGGATTTATAATAGAATTACTTGCACCGGGATCAATCAATATTTTTAAATCTAAATTTGAGAGATATATAAATGGAAGTTTTGGGTATGAATTTATATTATTTATATCAATTCCGAGGCTCTTAATTATAAATTTTGAGTTTCGTCAAAATTTTCGTTTTGAGGGTCGTCGTATTGTAAATCATTAGGATTATGATCTACGTCTTCGACATTGAATAATTCTTCAACAGCTACTTTAGGGGGTCCCGTTTGTTTAAAAAAATTTTGTGGGGGTCTATAAGTATTTGCGGTAGAAGTACTCATTGGGGTTGGCCTGTAATTGCTCGTGGAAGGTTGTGGATGACGATTGAAGTTTTGATTGTTAGGGGATTGGATTTGTCTATTAATTGATTGATTATTCGGTCTTTGGTAGTTATTTTGATACTGGGGTCTTTGATATTTATTAATTTGTTTATTATTGGAATGCTGGGGTATTTGAGTTACTTGTGAAAAATTATGGAATGATTGATTCCTTGGTGGTTGATTACCTGAATTATTGTAATTTGGAGAGGGTCGATTTCTTTGAAATTTCTGGGATCTGAGGAAATTTGCAAAGTCAATTTGAGATCTTTCATTATCTAAACGTTTACATTCGTACAATGCTTGCTCGAGGGAAATTATTGAAATATGAAGTAAATGGTCTCTGTACGGGTTTAAAAGACCTGCCTTAAATACCATAAGGGCTTGATCGGTATACATTATTTCTTTAGATACTCTCACTTCTTCATTATCTGTATTTATAGCTAAATGTTCTTTGAGAACTTGTAATTTACGAGTGACCTCGTCATGAAAATCTGAAAATGTTTGGGGGTGTGATTGAATTGAAGTATTCAGATCATGAGATAATATTTCTTCGGACCTAGGGTCACCAAAACGAGTTGTGAGGGCTGTTTTTAAATTAAGCCAATCATCAAAAGATCTATTTATTATTACGTCTCTAGCTGGACCTAATAATTTAGATTTTACTTGCTCTAACAGAAGAGAGTTAAATAAATCATTATTTTCGGTTTTTTGTAAGGTTAAATATTTTTCTGATTGTCTAATAAAATAGGCTAAATCTTTTGAACCACCGTTATAGGTTGGGACAAGATTGTTTGCCATAGATAATTCAATTGGGGTAATTTGAGTAGACATTTTGGTAGCAGTATTCAAATTACGTTCTGTATTAGATAATGGAGATCTAGATCGATCACGACTGTTTGACATATATATGTTTATCAATAAAATCGATATTTTAATATTTGAAGTATTAAAACTTGATAATATAATTATTTTCCAATTTATTAATTTAAATTAAAAAAAAAATTTTATTCATTATATTAAAATTAATTCAATAATTGTAAATCGATTGTGGTTGAGAAAAAAAATTTATATCAGTTATAAAATATTAGCCAATAAATCGAAATAAAGGAAAAGACTTACAGGAGGATACACTGGAGGATCATCTGTGAGCTTCTTCTTTGTTTTGGATTCACTGAAGGATTCTGGACAACCGTCTTTTTCACTGGAGGAATGGTCAGGTCGGAGTCAACTTCTTTACTTGCACTGTTTCTTGCTTCACCGGAGTTTTTTTTTTTTTTAAATGTTCGGATACCGTTTAAATTTCTTGACAGAAAATGTAGATGTTTACCGCACTGAAGGGGTGTATTTCTACAAACAGTATCCTGTTCGCAGCGCCAGTTAGATTTTTTAAGTAAAAAATATACTTTTTAAAAATTTTATTTAAACTTAGGTAAAGACAAGTGTTTGGTACAAAGATAAAATGAAGACTGAATAAAAATTATAAAATTATGAAACAATAGAAATAGAAAAATGCTGAATATAATATAATATAATATAAAGATAAGGTTCGTGTTAACAGGATGTTATACACGTGTTGAAATGTTTTTGCTGATTTTGACAAATGTAATATAATAAAAATAATCTAGTAAGTTTCCGTGAGAAATGTCTAGTAAGCAGCTACATGGTTATGTGTCCATATGACTCGCGTTACTTTATGAGCACACACAAAACTATTGTATTTTTGTCCACCCTGTACCAATTGGAATCAACATGTGATACATTTTTGGAATCAGCTCAGCTAGAGTAATCCGAAAATTGAGACAAAATGGGGGTGTTCCATTTAAAAAAAATGACGGTGACGTTATTACTCGAAAGTAATTCACTCTGTATACTAGATTTTTGATTTTAATTTACCGTATTTTAAAATAATAATCTAATATACAGGGTGAATTACTTTCGAGTAATGACGTCACCGTCATTTTTTTTAAATGGATCACCCCCATTTTGTCTCAATTTTCGGATTACTCTAGCTGAGCTGATTCCAAAAATGTATCACATGTTGATTCCAATTGGTACAGGGTGGACAAAAATACAATAGTTTTGTGTGTGCTCATAAAGTAACACGTAACATTCTTTATTAGTTAAATTGACAATATTATCAAAAATACTTATTGTCTAGCGGACAGAATATGATGAAATACATGACTTTATGAATGTTCGAACTGCAGCCCTTGCTGTATTTGACAGTAACCCAAACGGTGTACAAATTCTTGTTGAACCTTGTTTATTGTGTCTTGAGAAATATTGTTTATTGCTGTCCGAATTCTCTCTTTTAATTCTTGAATATTTGCTGGTTTCGTTTGATACACAACATTCTTCAGATGTCCCCACATAAAATAATCCAAAGGATTGAAATCTGGTGACCTCGCTGGCCATTCAATAGGTCCACGTCTACCAATGCACCTGTTCGGAAAAATTTCATCTAGGTACCTTCTAACATCTACAGCATAATGTGGAGGTGCACCATCCTGTTGAAACCATAAACTTTCATTAAAACCTCCAGGATTACGTCTGCTGGGAAACAAATTACGTAAAGTAGGTACGAGATACCCCCTTAAAAACTCAAGGTACGTTGCCCCGTTTAAATTACCTTCGATAAAGTAGGGTTCGATGATTCGATTTCTTACAATTCCAGCCCATACATTTACCTTTTGCGGGTATTGTGTATGATGCTCACGCATCCAGTGGGGGTTTTCTTTTGCCCAGAATCTACAATTCTGACGGTAAAACTCGCCATTTAACGTGAAAATGGCCTCATCAGAAAAAATAATGTTTTGTATCAAGAGAGGGTCTCGGTGACATTTATCCATCATTTTTTGCAAAATTGGATTCTTCTATCGGGATCATCTTCGTTTAATTCCTGCACAAGTCTGATTTTATAAGGATGCCATTTTTCAAGCTTTAATAGTTTGTGTACCGTTGTTTTGCTAACCCCGATATCGCGACTAACTTTACGCACAGCGGTGTGCGCATCTTCTTCAAAACTAAGTAAAACATCTAATGCTGTATCAGAATTTGCAGAGGGACGACCTGATTTGCGTACATTTTCAACCGTACCAGTTTCTCGAAATTTCTTTTCAATCTTACTGACTGTTGAACGCGTTATAGGTCTTTCTGGATATTTACCATTAAACAAATTGCACACTTCCATCTGAGTTCGCGATTTGTCTCCATACCCAATCATCATGAGTATTTCAATTTTTTGTTTTACACTTAACTCCATTGCTACTTCAAATTAAATCTAAGCAATAATTAAAACATTCACGAATACCAAAAATATTGTAGTAATAAACTGTCACTGAACATCAATAAATTACTAAACAAATAATGACATTCCACCAAAACGACGACTATGTTTTTTTTAAATTGATAAGAAATAATTTCTTTCATATTCTGTCTGCTAGACCACAAGTACCAAACATGTTTGGAAACAGCTCATTTTTATTAATCCAAAAATGTAACAAACTACAGGGTGTTACATTTAAACCAATTGCCGCTAGACAATAAGTATTTTTGATAATATTGTTAATTTAACTAATAAAGAATGTTACGCGTTACTTTATGAGCACACACAAAACTATTGTATTTTTGTCCACCCTGTACCAATTGGAGTCAACATGTGATACATTTTTGGAAACAGCTCAGCTAGAGTAATCCGAAAATTGAGACAAAATGGGGGTGTTCCATTAAAAAAAATGACGGTGACGTCATTACTCGAAAGTAAATCACCCTGTATATTAGATTATTATTTTAAAATACGGTAAATTAAAATCAAAAATCGACGTGTTTCAGGATTATTACTTAAAATGGTCTGTTTAGCTAAAAATGAATTTGTTCCATACTTTACGGGCACAGTGTATATATATATTAATAGAAACTGATTTATGCTTTGCATTAGAGGTAAGGTATTTTTCAAAACACGGTACCTATTTGTTAAAAACAAATAATGTTAGAAATCGTACTTGAATTCAATATGGATACGAAATAATAAGATACCAAGTAAAACTGAAAATACGAAGGTAATTACTGACATTATAAACGCCACTGGATAATCAATGTCAGTCAATTGTCGAAGTGAGAGGGAAGAACACACGCACGCGCTTACCAATGGGAAGTCAGGTAGTTACCTAGCAACGGCGGTTCGTTGAATATTCACCAATTGAGTTAGTAGGAGGGCGTGGTAATTATGATTTTCGCACGACGTTGCCGGGTTGAGGGAAACCCATAACATATTTGGAAAAGTGTTCATCTTTTAATATTCAGACATTGAAAAAATAATGTTGATAGACAAGATCCAATGAAACAAGCACATTAAAGAACTAACATTTAATCATTATTGACATATTGTTAATAATAAAAAGTCCATGTTCTAATTATTATCACTACATACTTAGCACTTTGGCTTTTTCATAGTTAAACGTGGCAATATCGAAAGTTTTCGACCGCATTCCTTTCACAGCTTCAGTTAGGTTTACCAAACTATACAGGGTATGAAACAAGTGTTTACCGTTAACCAACATACAATAAGAGATTTTTGATTTTTGAATCCAGTCATTCTATCATGAAAAGAGGAATAGTAAAATCTTTATACGATAGGGCCAAAGTGATTTGTTCCAATGAAAATGTTTTGCTCTAGTAGATATCCAATGAAATCAGTTAATTTGAGGTCATTTAATTCAACACAATCAATCAGAACAACATTATACTGAAAACAGACCATGGACTGTTTTCACTCTATTAGGTACGTTGCCATGGATACATTTTGATTTATTTCGATTTTGACGTTTCAAATATTTAATATTTCAAAATGTCACGATTTGGTCATAATACTGACGAGAACATTAATGAAATTATAGAAGCAAACATACTCTGTATTTTTTTCTATAATTACCGAAAAAATTTCTATTCGAATAACCCTCGAACATTGATAAATGCTCAAAAATTTTTTAACAACTTTGTCAAGCTTGTTGCTCATAGGCAACAGACCTCTGCCTGCGGCGACAGTCTGTTTCCAAGCAACAAGCTTTCGAAATCTGTTTTAAAATTGTTATTACTATTGATAATGAATTCACTAAGGAGAATGACAATAATTACTCGACAGAATTTATAAACAAAGAAATTAGGAATATAGAGAATGGCTCATTGTTAATACCCAATAATAATACTAACAATAATAATAATTCAACTGACATTATTTTTAAAAACTTAACAAAACCGTATGGTAAGGGTTTATCAGAAAGAAATAAGAAAATTGATAATCAATTCAATATTCGAACTAGCTTTAAATGTAACAATACGTTGAGATCCATACTAACAAAAACTAAACCATAAAATGAAGAACAAACTGAATTTATTCTGTGAATGCGATGAATTTTATTTAGGTGAAACATCTAGACCATTGAAAATTCGAATAAATGAACACAAAAAGTATAGAGAGTTCTTCAAGTCAGGTATTTGCAAACATGCTTGGGAAGAGGGGCATCATATTCAATGGGATTCGGCGCACATAATATCGGGTGTCCCAGAAGTTTCCGACCCATTTTAATTGCAAAAATCTTGGAACTCAGAAACGATACGGAGGTGCGGTTTTCGATGAAAAATTTCTTTTTATATAAAGTTTTTTCAGTATAAATGTTTAATTGGTGGAATCTATATGGAGTGTTTTAAGAAAATGGTATTGTTTAAATGCAATTATCGTCTATTTTTGTGATGAAACTCCCTATACATTTTTATTCTATCTGAAAGCTAGTTACGGTTCTGAACTTAATAGCTAGTTTCAGCACTTAAAGAAAAAGGTATAGAATAAATTCAGGAAATACCTAGGAATTGTTAATTAACTTTAGTTTTAGTTAAGATGAAGTTCGTGTGTGGATGGTTAATATTCAAAGTAATTCTTGTTTACCTTTTTGACATGACCTTGACCATTCACTGAATGTTTTTTTAACATCACCTTCAACCTGTCAACCTCTCTGTTCTTGAAACTAAAAGAATACCTTGTGACCTGTGACCCGCAAGGTGGAAGCATGTTCTGTCATTTTTGGACTACCATTTTTGTGGGAAAAGAAAAAAACTTTGTTCCTGTGCACATGTACTAAGTGTACCTTTCCATCAGAATTTTCTGGATATCGCCCAGGAAGTGTTTAAGATTATCAGGAATAACTCCGTTGGATGGAAAAACGCTTGTAGCGGAATTGTTTTCCTGGTAAATAAACACATTACCACTTTTGAAGGTCCACCATCATCTTAGGGTAAGCACTTCTTATGATCACCTGTTCACCTTCTTTTCAAGAACAAAATAAATGGTTAAAACTACCTAACTTTAACAGACCCTTTTTTCTTTACGTGTATATCTACTCACCTCAGTCTGGTTTCCATTGACCTTTTCAAGATCAAAATACATTTTGAAGTGTACGACTTGCTTTGGCCATCCCAAACATCAACTGGGGTGGTACATCAACTGATCGACATCCTTATATACATTAGCCAGATCCGTCCAGACACCCTGGAATTGGCCCAACAACAATTTAGTGAGATCTTTCCATATTTTTCTTCAACGTTTAATATCTACTTCATCCAGAATCACCGTGGAGGTGCTTTTGTGGCTTAACTACTAGTTTAGCATACTTTTTAGTTTATAGTTGTTTTATCAATCTTTAGAGGTAGTGATTTAGCTAAGCTTTTACTGTCATTATTACCCGCAATTATCATAGTATTAACCGTAGATAGTTTGCTTGAGTTCACTAACCTGGTTAAGTACCCTTTTCGGCTTCCTACTACTGCCTACTACTACTGCGAGACCTGAAACATCTTATAAATGTCATAAGATTTCATTCATATTACTTATATATTATAGTAGGATATTATACGTAGAATTTATCTATGTGCACCTAAAGTATATATGCTCTGGGGGGCAGTCGAGAGCATGGTATGGTAGTGTAAAATTATAAAATAACTTGAGAATTATCTTTTTAGTGTATCGCATTGGCAGTTATTATTTCGTTATTATGACAGTGTAGCGACGTAAAGTTGAGATAATTTGTGACAAACGTCAACCATAGATATCACAGATATGTAGCATGAACCATAGATATAGTTTTGGCAAGGTTCAACCATAGAGATACCTTTATAGGTAGGGGATATACCCACCATTCAGAACCGCAACTGGCTTTGTATTTTAGAGTACCTTATCTCGATTAATATAAACTGTAAGATATCTGTCTTCATTAGTTTATCTTTTATAGTCGACCAAAAGAAGTAAAGATCGATTGATTCGATTGTCCGCTCGACCTATATCGACAATAGCTAGACAGGAAGGGCGGAGGGTAACAAGCTGAACTCTTCCTTTTCCCGAAAATATATAATTCGTTAAAGTTTAGATCAAAAATGAGTGGTTTTTAATGATGATTGTTTATTAGATAAAGATGTCGAACACATACGTTTTGAATAAAAAACAATTAAAAAATGTGCCTGCTAGCTAATACCTTTGTTTAAAAAAATTATACAGAATGTTCTTGAAAGAAGCACGACTCAACATTAGAAGTAACTAAAACAACTAAACAAACTTGATAGGTGAATCAAATTTTAATAGAAATTAACATTTTAAATTATCTAATTTAATTGAAATCTTCAAGATGTTGCAAGTGTTGTCCATTTTGCTCTATATATTTTTGCAACCCGAACAAAAAGTGATCAAAAGAATTGCGTAACATTTTCAAGGTAATTTCTTGAAATGTTCGGACAATGTTGCCTCGCAGTTGTTCCAGAGTGTCTGGAATAGGATTATAACGTCTATCTTTGATAAAAACCATATAAAAAAGTCCGGAATCGTTAAGACTGGTGAGTGAGCAGGCCACTCAATTGATCTCCAAATGTTTCTGCTATAGAATTTTTAGCCACAAGAGGAAATTGTGGTGGCGCACTATCTAACTGAAAGTAAACTGAATTTATGATGCGATCTTGTTCAAGTTGTGGATATAAGTAATTTTGTAGCATGTATGTGTAGAGATTACCAGTATTTGTAGTTTCTTCAAAAAAGAACGGTCCGTATATCTTTTCTTCAAAAACGCCACACCAAACGTTCAACTTCGGTGAACCTCTTTCATATTATTCCATTAATCTTGGATTTTCAGACCCCCATATATGCGACAATTATGTTTATTACATTGCCCGTTCAAATGAAAGCCAGCCTTATCTGACATTATAAGTAGAACATTGGGAACTTTTCTAAATAAATCTAGTAATGTCTCCGAAAAAAGAATTCTGGTTTGAAAACCTCTTGCATACATTTTTTGGTGCATCTGAATTTTATAAGGAGTTAACTCCATATCTTCAGACATCTCTGAACTTCGGATTTTGAAATTCCTGTTGCGCATGATATTTTGCGGAGCGATATTCGATTATTATGTTCTTCTAATGTTTCCTGAATACATAGGAGTATTAACAATCGATTCAAACTTAGCTTACATTAACACAGTTTTTGATTTTTCAGGTAAACTAAATCGGACCATTATTGAAAATAAATTAACATCAGCCAGCCGCTTAAGAGCTATTCAAATCAGAATCAACTACTTTGACAGCTCGTGTCAGTTTATTGATATTGTAAAAATTCCAAAGCATACTTTAGCATTGAAGCCTCTAGATGCCTACATAACACCCTAGCAATAAAAATAAAATAGCTTACTCATTTTTCTTCTAAACTTCGACAAATTATACGGAAAGAGGAAAAGTTCAGCTTTCAGATGGAATGAAAATATGTAGGGTACCATCTTTTTAAAACTCCCTATATAAGATTTCACGAATTAAACATTTGTGATGCCTTTAGGAATAATATATAATAATAAAATAATATAAGAAATAAATTCCCTTGGAACTATTTTCAATAAATCATTAAACGTTGAAATATTACATAAATATAACTAGCGAGGCCGGCATGTACCGATAGTCAAGTTCATCGCGTAAATAAACATTTAACCGTAAATAGTAAATACCAGCGAACTTGAACTATAATATAAATATATTGGAAACAGTCGATAACATATTCAGATTTATATTCAGATTGTTATTCGATTCAGGTCAATTCATATTCTGATTCATTCTAAGTTAGTTGTAGTCATTATGATATTCAGTTAAACTTTGAGTATGTATTATATACACTCACCGGCAAAAAAATTCGGCCACCTAAAATTTTGCTGAAGTTCGTTGTCCAAGAACTTTCGTAATTTTTCATCGATTTCAATTGTTTCTACGCCAAATTGTAGATAAATTCTTTGGTATTAAAACAAACTCCAGAAAAGTTTTCCAAAAATGTTGATAGCTTATTTATTCAGGGTGAAAAAAAACCATGTATTTGTAGTCCAATTTCTTAACACCCTGTGAAACATTTCGGGAAATTTGTAGAGTTTACGCTCAGTTTATTACAAATACCATTCTTTTCGCCATCTTTCAGTTTTTATTTCAGCTTAATATCTTGATTTGTTTTGAAGATACGCGTATTCAAATAAAAGCCTGGAATTTTATAAACACGCCAAGCTCGATTAAGGAACAAAAACGAAGGTGGCTTTCTGTCAGAATAATTAAGTAGGCGTATGTCAAACTATCGTCAATAAATATTCGAGAATAATATTCAATGTGTCAAAATGGTTTTGAGTAGTGAGAATGCATGCAAAATTGTAGCTTTAATTGAAGATGGTCGAAGTCAACGATATGTGTATCGTTTCTTAGAAATACCCCGAACTACAGTACAATATGCTTGGAATCGTTATTTGGAAACAGGGAATTGTAATAGGCGACATGGTTCCGGTAGAAAAAGAGCAACCACAGGTGTTGATGACCGGTTCATCATCCTCTCTACATTAAGAGATCGAAGAACAACTGCAACTCCTTTACTGCAACATCGTTTAAGAAATGTACATGGAGTTATAATAAGCGAAAAGACTGTTATAAGAAGACTTGGAGAACGCGGAATTTATTCACGTAGACCAGCTACAGGTCCACAACTACAGCCACGTCATCGACAAGACCGGCTTACATTTGCAAGAACAAAGATTAATTGGAATTTAGAACAATTGGGTAATGTATTGTTCACTGATGAATCGAGGTTTTGTTTGCGATCGCCTGTTGGTGGGGAAAGGGTATACAGACGGCGCAATGAGAGGTTTGCCGACTGCACTATATCTGAACGAGTCTCATATCAAGGAGGTTCTGTTATGGTATGGGCCGGTATATCAAAAGCAGCACGTACCGAATTATTATTTATTAAAAACGGAGCTCTAAATGCTCAACGTTACATACAAGACGTTCTTCAGGAAGCTGTAGTTCCCTATGCTCCATTTGTTGGAGATGACTTCATTTTAATGCACGACCGCATGTAGCAAATATTGTTAACCAATATTTGGATGAGGTTGATATCCAACTATTAGAATGGCCTGCATGTAGCCCGGATCTGAATCCGATTGAACATCTCTGGGATTATATTCAAAGAAACATTTGTCGTCGTCCCATACTACCCGAAACACTTGACGAGCTGCGTTTTGCGTTGCAAGCTGAATATGACGCAATTCCTCATGATCGCATTATTCGTCTTATTAATTCGATGTCTCGGCGATTGCGTGCAGTTATTTCCGCTAGAGGTGGGCATACCAAATATTGAAAAATGCCAATTATGTTTTTCTTTTTGTTTCAAATTACTGTTGAATAAAAACATTACAAATTAAATTTTTTCCCTAAAACAATTCCAGGCTTTTATTTGAATATGTGTATCTTCAATAGAAATCAAGATATTAGGGTGAAATAAATAAAAGAATGGTATTTTTAATAAACTGAGGGTGTTATGAAATTGGACTACAAATACATGGTTTTTTTTCACCCTGTATAAATAAGCTATCAACATGTTTGGAAAACTTTTCTGGAGTTTGTTTTAATACAAAAGAATTTATCTACAATTTGGCGTAGAAACAATTGAAATCGATGAAAAATTACGAAAGTTCTTGGACAACGAACTTCAGCAAAATTTCAGGTGGCCGAGTTTTTTTGCCGGTGAGTGTAGTATATATATTAAAGTGCGGTAATAAATAGAACTTATCACAGTGCCAGAAGTCATAGTTTTATTAAAGTAAGATGACGCTCCGAGTGACCTGGAAGGCCACCAATTAAAGAGGCCTTTTCACACCAAATCCCAACATTACACATTCATATGAAAATAAATTGTTCATCGAAAACCGCACCTCCCTATCGTTTCTGAGTTACAAGATTTTTGCAATTAAAATGGGTAAGAAATTTCTGGGATACCCGGTATTAAAAGAGCCCAATCGTAATAGACGAAAAATCAAAAAAGTGCTTTAATACAACTAAGTGCGGATGAATGTATTCCAGCCGAATGCAGTTACCAGTATTAGGAAAAGAAATTTCCAATAATCAATTGCCTGCGGTATGAGGATAGTATTGTTGTAATATTGTTGTTGATCAACACACACTTCAATACAAAAAATCACAAAACTGGCTTAGACATACTTTAAAACAAAAATAATCATATCACTCTCCGTTTCTGGATCCCATTCCTAGTAGACTATAATATGTCATACAAAAAATATTTTATTATGTGAATGGACCTTGAAAATTTGACTACAAAAATGTTTTGCAGTCTTAAACTTCAAAATATTATTGATTGTCCAGTTGTCGAATTTTTTCGTTAGTGTCAGATAGGGACTAGAATTTAAAAAACTTAATTGTTCTTGATAACGGTAGCTGGAACGCTACCGAAATGTTGAATTAAAAAATTTCTCAAAAGTAATAACAAAAAGAATAATGAATAGGTACACCACAAGGAACATACAGAAGATATTGACAAACTACTCGACTAAAATGGGCAGCAGTACAACTATCGTGCAAGACCATAAATTTTGCCATGGCCTTAGGGGAACGTCCTCCATTAAATCAGGTATATTATTTTCCAAGATGTTAAGGTAATCATGTCCTATTAAACGGCCCGGCTACTCTACTGGTCTCAGTAGTTGATTGTCAATTACACTTATCCAGACATTTATGCTAAATTTTTGCTGGTGCTTCATCTCTTTTATGGCGTGCGGATTTTGGCCAATGTAGGCATAACAATGTGCATTATCTAAATTAAAAATTCCGTTTCGAGTGAGCACAGCTTCATCGTAAAATAAAATATTTTTTATTTGGTCCAAAATGAAATTTTCGAACACCTCTGTACATTGCACTTAACCATAGATTAAACCCATATCAGCAATTTTCCATAGGAAGAGGACATTTTGATGAGAAATTAGAATTATTTCACCTTTTTTTTTGTAACAACAATAACAAATTGAATTTTCTTCAAAACTTTGTTTTTGGAAAAACTAAAATCTTCATGTCCCCATACATGAAAATCAAGTAGGTTTCACTCAGAACTTCTTGGTGCCCATTCAAAGTCACTTCGATGATTTCTAACAACTGGTGGGAAGTAATGTGGAGCTCCATTCTGCATATACCACATTTTCCTGGATATTAAATGGAATGAAGAATAATTTTCAAATTGTATAATTTTATGGAATGTAATCATCATTACCACACATTTAAATTGTGGGTACAACAAATATATTTCCACTATTTAAAAATTATGTCGTGTATGGCAGTATAATGGCCATCTAAAACATCTAATATCCAATGAAAACTTGCTTTTTCATCCCATAACAATGGATGACACTCATTTTTCATAATCGCTTGAGAATACAATGAAATACAACCAAATTGACAAAATATTCGACCCTTTTTCACAAAAATAGTCATTATTATCTATTTATAGCCAAACAACTAAGTTCATTGTAGCAGCCCTTTTTCTCTAACAAAGGGCTTAAGAATGCCACAAAATTATTTTATAGTAAATTAAAAGACTTAGACACAATCGTTAATCAATCGTTTTTTTAGTTAAACATACCCCACATTTTTTGGATATTCGCAGTAGGGTGTACTCTAAGCGAGTGTGCTAGGATATTTCCATAGGCGGAGATGTGTCAAATTTTATTACAATACGATGTCTTAATGTGACTGGTTTATGGTAATTCTTTACATCATTCTCTATCGATACAAAAATTTGTTTTTGGTAAATATTTATTATTACATTTTCATTTCTCAACGACCTTCATAAATACCATAGTTCTATATCCATTCGCATTAAAGAATAAAAACGCGAATATTTACTAGTCAAAAAGTATATACCTACAATTACAACCTATCTTCTGAAAGGTATAAATTTTATAATTTCCAGAACTTTTCTTAGCTTTCCCTGGTCTTCCCTGGTTCTTCTTTCATGTCTCTTTGCTTCCCTTACCGGTCAATATTTTCTCTTCGTGTTGAGTACTATACTTTGTCGCTGCTTGTAATTCCTAATCTCCATACTCTGTTATTCGCTCCCCATCCTTTTCATTAACAACTAACTCTTGCATCCAAAAGTTCATATTGGAAGAAATATAGTTATAGACAAAGTCTTTTTCGTTACCACACCAAATCGTTTTTTTTTTCAATGAATCCGTTGTTGGGGCTGTGGTGTATTTTTGATGCATTTATGAATTCTAGTTTGTAATTGATGTGAATACACTTTGTATTGTTGGATATTTTTAAACATAAAATTTAAATATCACGAAAACGATCCAGTTACTTGAAATCAAATTAAAAGTATAGTAAAGTGACTTTCATTTACCGATATAAAATACATGGTAATCCATTTGAAAATAATTGTAAATTTGGACTCGCCCTCTATACTGTTTCTTAGATATGCAAGCAGGTCCAGTAAATTATTATACTAGAAGATCATCATAGACGTATGGCTGTGACAGATTAATTCCAAATTGTGCAGTTTAAAGTATACGGGGTGTTGAACTCATTACGATGATCAGTAACAAGTGGTCAGAACTTTTCAAATACACTGTATAACCTACTTCAAGCTCACATAATTGCAATAAATAAGTCAAGCAGAATTCAAATTTGAAGTAAAATATAGGGTAACTCATTCAAAAAAATGTGACTTTGATCTCGCACGGAGTTCTGGAACACGATATACAATTGCGACTTATTTCAAAATATGTGCCTTCAGGCTGGCTACAACTGTTCAAATTTTTTTTCGAATATCTTAGAGAATTTACAAGATATTGGACTTTATCGCACTAATAAATCACCCAGAATATTTCAAATTTCCCTGCTCTTGTTGTACATAGACTTATTGTTGCATTTACTGATTCTTTATCTTTTTTATTCAATGAATCCTAATCTCACTTCTTGGGCCTCTGTCAAACGCCTCTTCTAGATCAACGGATGCGTAGTATATTTCCAAAATTCTTTTTATTGTTTCAAACAACTTATTCTTAGGAAAGACCCATCAAAATTGTATACGGGCAATTACCTTTTGAACTTTTTCGCCTGAATTTAGGATCACCCTGAAATTTTAAATTTTTTTCTTTGTTGCTTTTAGATATTATATGAGTCTTGTGTGCTTTTTTTTAAATATTTCTTCCATTCTGCTTTTCTCCACAACTTCCGAAAATAACATAATTCCATATTAATTTGCATTATAGAATTAAAACACAAATATTCACCGATTTTCAAACGAACTATTTTGAAAACTACGCCACTGGTTAGAAACTAATCCACAAAAGTTTTGCCTCCGCAGTCGTGATTCCAAATAGTTCTCATGAGGTACAACAAAGGAGACATTCTTTTTCGGTCTTAGATGCGTGCGACTGCCCTCTTTGAGAACCTTTTTGACCACATTTGATCACTATTCATACAAATCAAAGCCATATTGAAACACCCCCGAAGGTGCTGAAGGTTGATACAGGTCTGGCTTTAGGTTACATTTAAAAACATATATGTCCAGAAAACAGTTTTAAAATCCGATTCAGCCAAAAATGGGGAGCAGATGAAAATACATTATTACATGTGTACAAAACATTGATAAGGATTAAAATAGATTATGGATCTATCGTATACGCATCCGCAAAAATATATGTTACCAAATAATTAGAACCCATCCAAAATAACTTCTTACGTATTGCTACCGGATCTTTTCGAACTACACCTACCAAAAGTCCTCTTTGTCTGACTGTAGAGCCCTCCCTACAGAAGACGCGGACGTACTTAAGTCTATCTATAGCATCTACAATTGTTAGTCAACAATCTCATCCAGTGTGTCATAAGATTCTGACTGATAGATATCGCGATAGTTACAAAACAGGTAGAACTTTTATACCACGAATAATCAAATCCCACCTCCTTGACTATGTCACATTCCATCCATAAATACACACCTCGCAAAGTTACAGAAACTTCACACCCATTAATTAAAAAATCATTCCAGCATGAGCTTAAGAAATATAAAAACTGCCATGTAATTTATACTGAAGCGTCCAAATCATATGACGGAGTGGGAAATCCATTCAAAACCCCAAGCATATCTTGCCAATTCACACTACATACAATGAGCACAGTACATACCGCTGAATTATTTTCAATACTGCAAGCAATAGTCCATGATAAAAATATCAGCCAGCCATACACATTAATAATAAGAGATTCACTTAGCTCTTGGCGCGGCAAGCTTCTACAAGTGAGAACTATTAGGTACTTAAGTATCTTAAAGAAACCAAATTGTAGCACAATCGTTCAAAATGTATAATTCGTCGCTGATTACCTTATTCTTTGGAGCGACAGTAAAATAGAATAAAAACCAGTGTTTAAATACCAATAAGCAAAAGGTTCAATTTTATGAGAGAAATGTTTATAACCGTCAAAATTCGTCTGTTCTTTAATGTTGATTAATGAGCAATTTTAATCTCACCTAAATTACTAGTTGGATTATTACCAAGGCTGGGTCTAGCTAGGACTCTTTCATGGAGTCCACAAAGTTGCTTGTTAAATTGAGAGCACACTTGTCAATTGATGAATCGAATTTATCTGCTTCACAAAATAGAGTGCAGTGGTTCGTGCTAGAGTCGTGTTGCTGCTATTTAATGTGGCGTTTCATAAGAATACCTTGATAAGGAAATGAAACTAAGAGCTCCACTGCATTACTGTTTCGTAGTTTCTAATATAAATAAACAATCACACAATTGGGTAAATCGAAACATCTGACTTGCTTTACTCTAACAGTTAACTGATAGATGGGGCTTCTTTCTCTTGCGTCTTCTTATCTGGTTGGTGCTGTCGAGTAAATGGATGGTCTCAGCACTCACCTCGTTCAAGGCTATTTTTTTTCCGTGTTACTGGCAAACCTAGTAATACTCTTACAGCATCTGTCCCGATGGAGGTGACTATTTTGGCAACACTCGGATACATTGACAGCACTCCACAGTACTTTTTTTTTGGAATCGTTTCACAATATATATGCAGCTTTAATTGGTACAAACCTAAAGCTGTATACCGAAGTCCGTATTGGATTTAAAATTTGCTTCTATAATAATAATACAGTTTATTCACCATGAAGACATGATGAAAGTGCAAGGTACCTAAATAAACACAATTATCCACTGGAACTGTTCGTGGTAAAGCAAAGTAAAATAGAGCCTACAACTATTTATCATAATGCCAACAATACAATACATGAAAAGGTATATCAATTAAAATGGAATATAATAAGATAAAATAAATTAGACCAACTAAGAGTGATATTAAGAGCATAAATTAATTATTTCCGTTACTATATATATTTATGGAAAATTCTGAAACACATCGATTTTGGATTATGAATCGACATCCTGCAACGAAAACATTCCTTCCCTACATTTGACCCCCTTCGAGGGATAGTGGTGATCCCCAATTTTTTCAATGGTGAGTAGGGGCTTGTGGTATATCATTTGAAATATATTTTTACTTTCTCTACTCAAAAATGTTATGGTTTTTGAGATTATTGTGAAAATGAACATAAAAAACTCATTCCTCGTTTAGGTATTGATATCGAGAAAGTAAGCAGAAAGCATATCAGTGTCCCGTTCGAATAGTACCAATAGGCAAAACTATGAAAAGTTAATCGAGAAGTCATTTTTATTTGAAATTAGGATGTTGCCAGACGTTCGTGACAAGCATTTTGAACATACACTTCATTGACATTGATAGTTTTTTCAGTTTTCATATAATTAATAACTGAACAGTATTATTCATTAATTCAGATAAGATTGCAAATGAATTATTTTTTTATAGTAATTTTTGCAATACATTTAAAACAACAACATTTTTGAATAGATAATCAAAAGTCCATCCAAAAGTTATATCATGAGAGCCTACTTCCCATTTAAAAAGTAAGGGGTTGCAGCTGTCAATAGAAGAGGGATGTAAACACGACTTTTTTGGTTCTAGCATGCTTATGAATTTTCTATAAAAAATTACGATAAGTGAAATAATGAATTTTTCCCATTTGGCTTTTCCACAATGTCATGCCAAGACTTCGTAGTACCTATGTTAAAGTATTGTGAGTTTTAGTTTTCTTTAGGGATATATGGGTTTAGTGGTACCGTCTTCATATTTTTTGTCAAATACATATTAGCGTCCATTAGAACAAAAAGATCCAATGTATCATCAAATTGGATCTCGAAAGGTTGTGTGAAATCTAGTGTTATTGAAAATGTATGTTGTAAATTGGTTTTTTATGAACTGAATCCTCGATTGATACATTGGAGGCAGAAGTGATTCATTTTGAAGATACGATTCTAGAATCAAAAGTAGCGGTACTAGAAAAGAACTTTAGAAAAAAAAATTCACTTGGATGTATTGTTGAGATTTAAGTGTAGCAGAACTGCAAACTCAAATACTATTTATTTCAGCAGCTATACGTATAGATGGAATCACCATCGAATATTATTATAATTCTTTTGGTATTGTGACTTCATATTTTCCTTTCTAGGTTTACTTTAAACTACTGTGTGAAAAAATGAAGTTTAACATGATTTATTTAAGAAAAGTGTCTGGGCTATGCATCTATTTGTTACATAATAAAAAAAATATTAGAGGAGCAATTCCAGGGAGTTATTGATTATTGAATGAATATTTCAAGAACCATGACCAAATAATTATTGCACTCAGTTGTGCTTTCAATATCAAACTTGGTTTTATAATTTTATTATCATTTATTATCAAATATATAATATAAATATAAATAAATGTGTGAAGAATTTACAAATGATAAAGACTTATTATCTTGGAAAAAAATTGAAAAAAAAAATTTGAAGCCAACCCTGATAGGCGACAGACCCCCAAGGGTGACTGAACCTGAACCGTTCTGTGGACTATCTCCCAAACAAGTGCCTCAGAGTAATTGGAGATATTTAATGTTGTGATCTGATTCAGTTTGAGAGTAAATTGATCTACGCTCATGACATACCGCGAGAGGGAAACAAAAGTTTAATTAACATAATTATTGTTGTTAAACAAAATTAAACCTTTTAGACGAGATTAATTTTAACACAAAAAGTAAGTACGAGAAAATAAATGAAGACAGGAATACACTATTATATTTCAATAAAAGCAGAGGAAATAGTTTAACGATAACTAGCACGGAATGGTTTCCATTTATCAAAATTTGAATTATTTATTCTCACGAATTAAATACCGAAATGAAATGAAAGTTTATATTCGAAATTAGAATATTATTGTAATGTGTGACAGATAATTAATTAAATTATTGAGTTAAAGTGTATTAAATCTCGGGAATAAATTGGATATGAAAATAATTTAATCACCTATTACACCGTTATAGTTTTACAGTTGATAATTACAAGCTGTAGGGTGCTCGGGCATTGTATTGTTGCATTTTTTAGTTTTCATTTGTTGTTTGACATTTCATACCATCGTTGTTTTATTATAACTCTTCTGTAACAATGATTTGATTTTGTAATCAGATATCTAGGAAAGTGGAACTCCATTGAAACGATGTACGTAGGCGTTTTTTTATCACCAGCTTGGAAAAACTGACCAATAAATTTGTGAATGTCTCAGTTTGCTTAATTGTATGAAATGTGTTAATAAATATAAATTTGTACGACTACCTTTAACCTAAGAACAAATTTTGTTAAAATTTCGGAAACATGATAAAGCATACACAAAATAATTCATTCCACCAATGGTCACTCCATTCTTGTGAAGGGGTTGATCAAGGTCATTTTAATCTACAGAATACCAACCCATTATTGCATTCTTATCAGTTGTGGAACTGGACATTTCCAATCAGCCTTATTCATATTCGAAGCCTCAGGAACTAGTAAATAGTCGACCAGCTACTAAGATGTTATTAAAAAATGTGTCGTGTTCATAGTCCGTTTTAGTAGCTACTAGGTAATATCATGTTAGTGGAGAAATATGCATGGCATCAATGCAAGTTTCAATTTTGACGTGTTTTGACAATGTAATTTTTATTAACATGACCTAGCAAATGTTGTGTCTATTAGGTTTTTGTGTAACTTGTTAATTGGTAAAATGGGGGATCTAAGCGTAATCGACGTTAACAAAGAATTAGTTGAGATGCAAGTAGCTAATATGGTGATATATCAGAATTAAAAACTGTATTTGGGTCGTCAGAATCTTCTAGAGATTTTTTATGAGAAGAACTTTCATAGACGATATCAAATGATAAAAAGGGCAACAGAAATTATTCGTTCTGGCGTTCTTGTTCTTGACGCAATTTTTTGTCAGACCATCCCCAACAAATTTATTACAACAAATTTATTACAACAAATTTATTACAACAAATTTCTTATACAAGGTATAAGAAAAAATTAAAAGTTAAAAGTTTAATTTTTTATTCTACTTTCGAATGGAATTGGTCTAGCACGTTCATATTTGGCCAAAATTTTGCCAGACCAAGATTAAGCAAGTTCTTCCCTGCTGCTTGTTAAGCGCGAGTTTAATTTTGACGTTTAATTTTATCTTATACCTTGTATAAAAATTTTGTTGTTGTGATAAATTTGTTGGGAGTGGTCTGACAAACATTTGCGTCAAGAACAAGAACGCCATAATTGAATTTCTATATTCATCTGGTCGAAACGCCATCGTAAACTTATATGTAGAACAATTTTACAAAAAACATAAAATAAAAATTTTATTGGAATCTGTGACCTTTGCTGTGTGTATTGCTATCTTGTTTTTGAATGAAAGAATCTATTAAGATGTTGGTTACAAACAAAGTGTGTTGTCAGTATAGCGGGTTATTCATATCATTTTTTTAATTATCGAAGAGGTAGATTGGCAGGAGAGTTCCCCGACTCCCTGTATATTATTGTATAATTTTTTGTTTTATGATTCTTGTGTGTCGATTAAAAATATTTTTATAATACTACAATCAAATGAAGGATGGAAACAAAAATAATGAACTTATTCCATGAAATACCTTTTTTTACAATAAACTTAAAATATATTCAAAATTATCAAATTGGGGTATGATATGATGAGTATTTGAGACCTATTGAACCGGAATGTCGGTATTTTATGGTGGTATTATGGAATATATGGTGATACATTTAAAAGCGTTTGAAATATTATTAATTTGAGTTTTGTATACTATTTGTTCAATAATTCGAAAATAATACGTTACTACAAAATTGAATTAACATACACTATTAACCCATGTGAAAAGTTAAAGGTAATCAATACGATTTTCGGATAAAATCGGTAACATCGTCTAAAATAGCCTTTGAAGCCCAGTGAAAATTGATATCGCTAGAATCAGTGAAAAGTGGCATTTATAAATTCAAATGAATGTATATCGATTCGCTATAAATATTTTCGAGTTCTAGATTTTATTGCTACCCATATAAAAAATATTCAATTTTAATTATTTCTTAATTGCACTTAATGGAACGATCAGTCTAGTTTTATGCAATTTCCATAATTTAACTGGCTATTAGATAAATAGTTAAGCCGTTGGTAAAATTATAATCGAACATCCTGTATCTAAACAACCGAAAACATAAATCCGATAAGAAGATGAAAAGGTGTATAATAAAGTTGTAAAAGCTGTTAAGCACTAGACCCAATTTAAGTGGCATTAAACGCATTCAAACAGCATTCCTAATGGTAGATTATTAATGTCACTACTTAGTTTACACTGGTTATTTTGGTATCCATAACACTTTTATGCTGTTTTAATTTTAGGCCAGTATTTTTTCAAGTAATATTGAAAAAAATTATATATTTGATTGGAATTGAAAATTATTAGGTAAAGTGGTTTGAAGTGATATGTAGAAAAAAAATCGCGATAAACTAATCATCAAGAACTACTATTTGCTTAAATGAGAAATAATTGTCATTCATGTATGAAGGGTACTAAGTAGATATATATCTAATAGTATCCGTGGTGCCTACAAACTTTTATGTCATACCAGTTCGTTTTGAATAATAATTTTTTTTTTTTCATTATACCTTACTGAAAACCCTATCTTAACATGCCTATTAAGAGTACCGAAAAAGTTTTCCTGTGCGCTAACATGCGTTGCTAAGGGAACAGAACACAGTTCCCTTAGAAACACTAAACCACAATTGTATTATGACAGCCGATATCAGTGTTTTGAATTATAATAATTGTATTGTGACATCAGATGTCAGTGTTTTGAATTATAGTATAGTATAGTAGATTCTTACTAGTTTTTGTATTAAGAAAGATACAATGAAAAGTATCGTTCATTACATATCCATAAATGCTTTTCCCGTGCTTGCACGACTTCCGCCGCCGCGCGCACATGGGAAAAGCCTATTTTCTGGACTCGTAATGAAATATACTATTTCTGTGACGGGAAAAAAGTTTGACATTTTATCACTGTTGTCAGGTAACAAAATATCACTTTTCATGAAATTACTTTTTTCCCCGGGAAAAAAGTGTGTACTTTTTTCCCGCATATTTATTCGTGAATTTTCCGCGATTTAGCTAGCAATACTTTTTGTGACGCCACTCTCGCTGCTTCTACTAGCTCCAGTGGAGTCAGAGAAGACTCGGAATCAGATATTTTTAACTTTATATTATTCAAAATAACTACTAAATAACCACTAATAAGTGTAGATTTATGCAGCAACATTTAACATTTAACATTTATCATTTAACAATTAACATTTATCATTTAACAATTAGTAAAACTGCCATCGTTTATGCAGACACAATTATAAATTAAGAGAAAATAATAAGCATGCGCATAAGCCCGAGATTTTAGTTATTTACAATAACCCTACATTTTCATGTCTTTAAAATGTGTACTTCCTTTGTCATAAATGACGGGAAATTGTCGAACAAGATCGATAAGAGTGGCATCATCCATTATTAGTAAACAAACACACAACATAATCCTAAGTTAACCCCTTTTCTATGAAAACAGTGAGGTTAACTTCAGGATCTGCGTACTAGTTGCGCACTAGATGAAAATTCGGTACATTTAATTTAAGAAAGTTAAAAGTTGGCCAACTTCGTAATTGTTAAATGATAAATGATAATTGTTAATTGTCTGCATAAATGGAGTCATAGTGAAATGAGTAGTTTAACTTATAAATGATAAATGTTAATTGTTAAATGATAAATGTTAAATGTTAAATGTTGCTGCATAAATCCACACTTAGTGTGCCAACTTTTAACTTTCTTAAATTAAATGTACCGAATTTTCATCTAGTGCGCAACTAGTACGCAGATCCTGAAGTTAACCTCACTGTTTTCATAGAAAAGCGGTTTACTTAGGGTTATGTTGTGTGTTTGTTTACTAAAAATGGATGATGCCACTCTTATCGATCTTGTTCGACAATTTCCCGTCATTTATGACAAAGGAAGTACACATTTTAAAGACATGAAAATGTAGGGTTATTGTAAATAACTAAAATCTCGGGCTTATGCGCATGCTTACTATTTTCTCCTAATTTTTAATTGTGTCTGCATAAACGATGGCAGTTTTACTAATTGTTAAATGATAAATGTTAATTGTTAAATGATAAATGTTAAATGTTAAATGTTGCTGCATAAATCCACACTTAGTTGGCAATTTTTAAATCAAATCACAGAATTAAATTGACAGATATTTAATTACTTTTAAGGTTTCCTTAGCAACGCAAGTCTAATTGTCGCTATAATACCTACAACAGCCTACAAGTTTAAAAATTCAAATTTCCCATCGATTATTTTCTGACTTCAATTTAAAAATATGTTTTTTCAATATTATTTCGTCGTTTGTCACGTCACAGAAAAAAATAGTGTATTATACACAGGAAAAATATTAGATTTTAGCTCTCGGTTTTGTGTTATGACAACATAACCTCGAGCTAAAATCTAATACTTTTTTCCCTTGTATAATAAATAACTATTTTCAAATTTAATTTGATTTACCAATTTTTTATTTTCACCTGCGACATTACCTTGACATTATTATTGTCTGCGTTTTTGTTGCTAGGGAGATAAGTATTGAAATGTTTAATGTGTCAAAGTCAAAAATCAAAAATGGAACAAGGTTTTGAAATTCGTGACGAAATTGCGAAAAATGCTAAAAAGGCAACGCAAAACCTGTTACCGAGAAACTCCAGAGACTCATACGACAAAGAATATGACCAATTTTTGAAGTGGATGTCTGAAAATGTTGTAGAAAAGATTAACGAAACTGTGCTGTTGGGGTACTTTCATGATCTATCCGAAAAATTTTCCTCGAGCTCTTTGTGGGCTAAATATCCGATGATAAAGCAGACTTCAATGGTTAATAAGACTATTAATGTTGGTAATTTCTACACATTATTCTAGTATTTAAAGCAAAGGTCTAAAGGGCACCAACCAAAAAAATCCAGTGTGTTATCTAGAGAAAATGTCCTAAAATTTATTCATGCGGCTCCAAATGAAACGTTTTAAATGAACAAGGTCGCATTATTATTTAGTGTATTTAGTGGATGTCGGCGACAAGAACTTGTAATTATGCTAGTCACACATGTGTAGAAGATAGAAAATTAGTCTTTGTTGTAACGGTACCAGGAACCAAAACTGACAAAAAACGAGCTTTCACCATTGTTGATGAAGATGAAATGAATAGTTTGAAACTCATAGGAGATCATATTTCTTTGCGGCCACATGGCTGCTCAGGAAAACATCTCCGAAAAGTACACTGGTTATTGTTTGCGTCGAACGTCGGCAACTCTTTTAGCAGAAGCTGGATCAAGTATGACTACGCTGGAGCGTCATGGTGGATGAAAGAGTACCACAGTTGCTGAGGGATACTCAGAGGACAGCATATCCTCAAGAAATGAGGTTTCAAGGTTGGCACTCGTACCATCTGGATCTCGCATTTTCTTACAGTAACTAGAGACACAGACAATGAGTCACCAGTCAACCTTTGCTGCAGGATATTCAGCTATCAGCGGAGCCTTCCAGAATTGCCAATTTTACGTAAATACAACCAAATAATATATAAACGTAAATTTATATTTTGTAATTTTGTTAAAATAGAAAAAGTTAATCGAAAACTGTTTTTTGCGCCTAAATGCCCGCACGGGCATAAAGTAACCCATTATGTAGAGAAGGTATGAGAACACAATAATGTACTGGTATGACATAAAATTACTTATAACATTTCCATTGAAAAATGAGCACATATCGGACTGAATATAAAAAAAAATATTCTCTGAAAAAGATACGAAAGTGTCGGATTTCTATCGTTTGAAATTTTTTCTGCATTTTTCCGAAAGTAATCCATTTGGGCTAAGTAAGTTTTTCCCTTGTACCCTTCATTTATTGGAGTGAAAACTCAATTTTTGGTAGGGGTATAGGTTGGTGGCGTGACCGTCACCAGTTACAGTGAACTCGTCACAATGTAACCATCACTTGTCACTGCTCAACCGACAACTGTCATCGCTCAACCAGCACCGTCATCGCGTTACCTGCCGCAGTTATGCTATAGGAGATGAGGTTAGGTCTATCCTTTATTGATGTAAATTACAACATAGCCTATGAAAAAAAGTTTTTGTGACAAAAATGTATAAAGTTGATTTATTTGAAAACTGCAAGAGATAGGTATAGCGTATACTGGCAGATACTAGCGTCTCACACCGGCTGAATACTTTTGTCTAATATTCGGCTATAGGGCTCTATAATATTCGGTATTCGGCGTATAGCCGAATATACTATTCGTTGCAATTCTAGTGAACGTTTGATTTGTGTATATTGTGCATTCTTTAAATTGCGATTCATTAAAGTGCGCTTTTTTAAAAAACCATTAACCATGAGCTCACATCAACATTTTTAAAAGGGATCCAATTGTTACCAGTAATTTCCATATACAATGAGCGTACGATGAAGTTTTTATAAGGGGTTAAATCTCCTTTCACCATACGCATACCATGGAATTTTTATAAATATTAAAGAGCACCGTTTTCAGAATATTTTTTCGGTTAATTTGTGGACTGAAATCATAGGGGACTACTTAATTGGGCTACATTCTCCGCCGCAGCCATTGAATGCAATTGCTCACACCCGTTTTCTCCAAAATGATCTCCCTGAACTACTTGAGGACATCCCACTCAATGTTAAACAAAACATGTGGTTGATGCACGATGGTGCTCCAATACATTCTAGTCAGATTTATAGGCAATACTTATATATAACTTACCCCAACCATTGGGTTGGTCAAGAAGAGCCACAACACTAGCCTCCTCGATCCCCAGAATTAAATGCATGTGATTTCTGGTTATGGAGTTACCTTAAGTCATTAGCGTACATCCCGCCTCAAACATCTGAGCGTGTTCAACGATCGATATATGACGTACACTACGTTTATATATTTTAGCTGGAAGCGATCATTTCCAACATTTATTAGGAATCGTATTATTCTCTTGCATTTTCCATATTTACTGTTTACCCTACTTAATACTTAGTTTGTTATTTAATAAAGAATAAAATCCAAATATTCTATTTTCTTCTACGAATCTATTGGTTTTGGGCAAAACTTCAAAAGTAAAAATAGTTGTCCAAAAGGACAGAGATTTGAGACATTATTTCCATTTCACAAAACATTTTACCAGTAATTAAGTAATTGTAAATGCCATTGGCTTTCCAATTATAATGAAAAACTGAAAAGTCCCCACAAAGTTGTAGTCTGGAACAGATTAACGAAAAATAAATTACAATTTTATATGAATAAATTCAATTAACGATAAATTAAAAAATCATGTGTGGTTCCGTGCTTCATTAGAGTTACGAACAGAACTTTTCTTCTAAAATATTGGCCTATTGATCTAGCAATGCAACAACACTTATAGGTTGTTTTTATGCTTCTTTTCAGATTCTCATAAAAATGTTACGAAAGAGGATGTTCAGATAACAGTGGTATTCGGCGATTATAACGTTGGTGACAGATGTGTTAATTATCTTATTGATAGGATACTTTGTTTTGTTATAAATTAAAATTTTAAATTCACGGAAGATACTCTAATCCGACATCAATTTTTATTAGTTTCCATTTATCAGATACGCTAGGTGAGAGTATTTCATAATAGTGATGACTTAATAATATTAGGTGGAGTGCGGTCAAAATATTCCACTCCATACTGCACTATCAGGATTATCAGTGGAAGAGCTGAATACCTCATTGGAAAGTTATTCACATAATACAAAGCTAGAACAATTCACCAGGGCTACCTGGTGAAATAAAATTTTACAAAATGCAATGTTATAAATCTCACAAACGAGCTCAAAAATGGGAATTTGAGCTGTTACTTAGTTCAAATCATCAACGCGGCTTTTAAATAAAGTATTGAGTATTTTTTTATTATGAAGTTTGTAACATGTCTATCGACCCGTTTCGACCTTCCTGAAATTTATATCGCAAATCCTTTAATTCCTGCTCGACGTCTCATAGGGTGTCCATAAATTACGTGAGGCATTTTTGAGAGTTTTTAAACCCCCTTTACACCTTGGAGATGTAGTAAGATTTTTCTCGACCCCCTTACGTGTAATTTTTCAAAATTTGTGTTTTGGGTGTAAAAGCGTTAGATTTAATAAAAAAAAAATTTGCTCAATTACTTTTATTTAAGACTAGCAAAGACTAGCATTTGGAAATTAGTGACTATTGGAACCAACATATCCAAGTGATTTTCAGTGAGATCATCTGATTCTTCAGCTTCGCTCTGATTAAGCCATTCTAAACCGTTGTTGCTTGCGCACAGAAGCTCTGCATCTCGTCTTGTTACAATCCGCGAGGGACGCTAAACATAATTGAGTCAGATTTCATTCAAGACAGCTTTTTATTTCAATTTAACTTAACTTTGACTAAGTCTACATCGTTTTCTGCTAGAAAAGAGTTACGTGATATTTGTCAAGATCCCCCTCTCCCCCAAGTAAGATTTGGTAAGATCCGGCTCGATATCCTTCCCCCCTGAACACCTCGCGTAATTTAGGGACGCCCATTTCCAACTCCTCAATCCTCACCATAAGGCAATCACCATGTGCCAACGGCCGCCTCAACATTAAAGTTTCCCACATATCCCTAGTCCGCCTGAAACTCGTAAGTGAACACAGCCCCAAAATACCTCCAAGAATACCTACAAGAGTAGACACTTAACGACCCATCACTGGGATACCTCTAGGTCAACTTTTCCGTCATCCCTTCCAAGAGGAAATATACTCCAAGATAAGTACCTACCTGAAAAAAGCATGCCTCATTTCTTCTTTGCTCCTTACCTGGCGGAGATAAAATTAATGTTTTCATTTTGTTGAATAGATGAGGCTTTTACTTGATGAAGATCCATACTACTGATGAAATAAAACAAAATCAATTTGTTTAAATCTTCATTATTTATTTTGAACTGACGTTCAAATTAAAATTAGTGACGCGTTTCGCTACACAGTAGCTTCTTCAAACTAGTGAAGCTACAATGAAAAACTTTTAATTTATATATAAATTAAAAGTTACATAACATGATCTAAAAAATACATGATCTATTCAACAAAAATCAAAGTCAAATAGTCTTATTTTTACTAAAGCAGATAAAGGAAATACAGTAATAGCATTACATAAAGATGATTATATATTAAAAACTAACAATTTTATACAGACAGGCAATTTTGAGATTCTTAAAAAAGACCCAACTAGTAAATTCCAGAAAGAAATAAAATTAGCAGTAGATAACGCGAAATCAATAATTAGCGACAAAGAAAAATATAAATTAATTTTACCCAATCCTCAACACCCTGAACTTTATTCTTTAATGAAACTCCATAAAGAGGGGTACCCTATTAGACCGGTCGTTTCTTTTTTCACAGCACCTTCATTTAAAGTTTCAAAGATTCTCATAGATATAATTTCTAAATATTGTTCTTTCAGACCTCGATTTTCTATTAAAAACTCAATGGAATTAATCAATAATATTCAAGATATAAAATTACCTCACAATTCTAAATTCATATCGTTCGATGTAACTAATCTATTCCCTAGTATACCTCCTAAAGAAACTTGTCGATAATTTGCTCACGTATAATAATGTTAACCCTATAATTCATTCTGACATAATAAATTTATTAAAAGTTTGCTTAAACCAAAATTATTTTCATTTCATTGGAGAGATTTATAGTAGTAAAGATGGTTTGATTATGGGCAACCCCCTCAGTAGCTGAAATTTTCATGGATAATATAGAAAAAATAATTCATAAACACCCCCTTAGTAAAAAATTTATATACTGGCACCGTTATGTAGATGACATTTTAGCGAGCTTCACTGGCACTACTAGACAACTAGATAGCTTCATTACTTATATTAACTCAATTCATAGCAATATAAAATTTACCGTGGAACATGAAGAAAATAAGTCTATAAACTTTTTAGACCTTACAATTTCAAATATAAACAATAAACATGATTTTTCTATATTTCGCAAACCATCACATACAGACTTTACAATTCATAATAGTTCGGTCCACCCATTTAGTCATAAATTAGCAGCTTTCAATAGTATGATTCACAGACTTTTAACAGTCCCATTAAACAATAATAATTTCAACAAAGAACTAAATATCATTAAACAAATAGCAGTTAATAATAATTACGATCCAAACTTAATTGACAATATCATAAATAAAAAGATAAAGAAACGCACTATAGAACAAGTATATCCTTCAGATAAAAATAAAAATAATCAATTTAAAAGCTTAACATACTTTGGAACACCATCCTTAAAAATCAAATCATTTTTAGAATCTTTAAATATGAATATTTGCTTTAAAACTGACTACAATTTTTCTAAATTCATTAAAAATAACAAATCTAAATCCTCAAAATTAAGCAAGTCAGGTGTTTATAAATTAAAATGTGGTAACGACAACTGTGACAAAATGTATATCCGTAGAACTTTTAGGAACTTTAAAACTAGAATTTCAGAACACAAACGCAGCTATGACAATAACAAATTAGATTCCAACTATTCAAATCATCTTTTAACAAACCAACACACTTTCGACTCAAATTTTGTATGTAGAACCCAAATCCTTTAAATTAAATCTTTTAGAAACCCTCGAGATTAACAAAAACAAATATTCCGGTAATCTGCTTAACGACCAAATAGATATCAATCATTCTCCCTTATTAAACCTTTTTACCTAGAAAATGTGATAGTTGTTGATCAATTTCCCAGGTACCTTTTTTCAATACCTTTGTAACTTTCTTAGAATCCCGTATTTAGACACTTTTTGTACTTATACCTATTTAAATATATTATAATACTTTTGTCAATATCTTAGAATTCCGTATTTAGGCACTTTTTGTACTTATCCCCATTTTTAATACTTTTGTCAATATCTTAGAATTCCGTATTAAGGCACTATATAAATTAGAAGTTTTTCATTGTAGCTTCACTAGTTTGAAAAAGCTACTGTGTAGCGAAACGCGTCACTAATTTTAATTTGAACGTCAGTTCAAAATAAATAATGAAGATTTAAACAAATTAATTTGTTTTATTTCATCAATTTTCATTTTGTTTCGAGTTTAATTTCTTATCCACCTGGCTATAAAAGCTATAGGGGAACGTGTCCGGGCAAACGTAAGTTTTTAGTTTTTTTTGGAATTTATATTATCTTCACTAAAATTCCACAAGGCGTTACTACCTTTCTCACTTAAGCTGTTTGTTTCTATTTAAATTCACATTTATTCTTCGTTGATGTCTAGAAGGTAGTGGCACACTACAGCTCCTGATCCGTTTCACTCTGGAACGTTTCATTTTCTGCTATGTATTTATTTTTTGATCGATGTTTTAAAATAACGTTGTATAATAAAACCGCTATTAAACTGGTACATAAGTCAAATACTCTATACTACATTTTATCAGTATATTGTATTTGATTGCTGACGTCTGACAAAAACATAAAAAACTGCTGAAACGTAGATATCAAATTCAGTACAATGAAATAGCTCTGCATTTCATTCGAGTGTGGATATTATTTCAGGGGTGGTTGTACTTCTACAAATAAATTCATTTGAGGAAATATATGGAGTGAAGTATATGAAATAGCCTTATTTGCCGAACATTGTAAAATTTGTTTGCTCTAATAATTTATCTAAACCAATAATTCAGGCCTTATAATCAGAAAATATATGAAATCTTATGAAATCAAACAGGCTCTCATTACCTCAGTCAATAAACTGTTCTTCCATAGTTTTTACTGATATATCCTTTGTAATCGTTGCCACACCACACCACACCAGATTCACCTTCCACTATTGAACAATTTCTAGGTTAATTCATCTTGATGAACTAACAAATTTGATATCTTGTGTACAAAATAATAAAATAATTTACGCTCCACATCCTAAATAGTTCAATTATTACTTGCCCTCATATTTTTGTTATTTCTATCCAATTTTAATTAGAAATATAATTTTATATGATGTATAGATGTAGAGTGTAGAGTTTCATCATTTTCAGAGATTTTCATATTAGAATATATTTCAGTTAACCCTTCAAGAAGCACAATGTTTATGAAAACTCCGTAGTTTCAATTAACAAAAGTAAGGAGTGCGGGTACATATCCACGGGTCCTTCAGTACTAAACTCCAGATTATGTTCTTTTTCGTCCAAGATATCATTTTCGTACACTTCTGTAACATCCGGGTGCCTACCAGTTTCAGTAATTTTGGGTAATTTTTCCTTGGGCGTTTCTGGAGAGCCATAATAGACCGAGTTTCGTGTAAATAACAAGTTGAATAAGGCTATTTCCCAATACTCAAACTGGATAATCGACGCTGCAGTGGGTATTGAAAATCTTGTAATTTTCACAAAACTAGAACAATTAACTAATGGATGGCATGTACTTGAATACATTCCTTGGGTACTATTTTATCAGAAAAAACAACATGGTGTTTAGATGTTGTTATCATAGTAGATGTTAAAAACAATAGTGGCATACATTTTGCAGCAATACTTCATGTGTTAATAATTTTCCAAATATGAGGTAAAAGTGATAATTAAGAACAATTAACTAATGCTTGGAATTTTTTGTACAGAGAAACATTTCTATTCTGATGATAACTGAAGATTGGATTCCAATTCCCAATGCTTCTAATTAATATAAACTACTGTTAATGGATAAAAATATTGAGAATTTGTGTCATGGGCTACCGGTCCATAAATGTTTATCGATTGGGATGTCGACAGTTAGCAAATATTTTAGTTCGGCTGCACGAGCGTTACACTGCACCTCACCATAGATCAAATGCATATCAGCATATCCTTCATAAGAGTAATTAGCCATTTTGATGAAAGATTAGAATGATTTTTCCTTTTTTCTGTAGCAACAATAGGTTAGGTTTGTTGTGAGTGGCTATAAGGCCCTCCACTGCGACTCGCAAGAGTCTATTGTGGCTCATACCTATCCAGATTTCACCAAACAAATTCAACTTGTTAACAAAGCCGACTAGTTTGTTTGGTGAATGATATTTCAGGTCTGAGGGCGAGAGAGAGACCCTGCCAAACATCAGATACCTGATTCGAGCCGCGGCGGGGCAGGAACAAATTATATGCTCTACTGATTCATCATCTTCCAGACAAAGACGACAAGTCGGATCTTCCGACAGACCAACTCTCAGCATATGATGATTCAGCTGACAGTGGACTGTTAAAAGGTCCATTAGACAACGTAGGTTATGCCTGCTACAGTCTTATATGTGTTTGGAGGATGTATAAAAGCCTTTGAATGAACCAACCCTGGTATATTATGCCAGAAGTCTAAAGCTCTTCTTGCTGTCCAGGTATTTAGTGTTTGTTTGGCAAAGCTTATTGCGATGCCAATTAAAGGTTCTGGTCCGATAAAAACGCATGCTGCACTCTCCCTTGTCCGCCTTCCCATTGCCATCCATGCGAGAATGGCCAGAGATCCAGACCAGCGATACTCTATTGAGTTCTCCTGTTGAGGAGAGTCTATTTTTGGCAGTCTAAAACCAGTTTCGATGTTACACGGTAAGAGCTATGTGCTTTCAAAGCCGCTTGGCTGTCCGTGAAAATTTTTATTGACTTATGTGTGAGATTGGTTTGCTCCAATCTCTCCACACATGAAGCAATGGCGTAAATTTTCGCCTGAAGTACGGTTGCATAGGATCCTAGAGAGGTTGAAATTTCTGTCCTAGGTCTGCGCCCGTATACACCTGCACCCGAGCCTGAAGGTGTTTTTGATCCATCTTTGTACCAATAACTGTCTGCTCTTAATAATTTATCCTTCCGGAGCACCCATTCGTGTCTATTTGGAATTGGGACGGTATAAGGCAGGTCGTAGTTTACTGTTGGAGGCATTATGTCAGAGGTCATTCCCAGAATAATATGACTTTCAGTGTCCACTAGCAATCCGCATTGCTCTGTATAAGCCTGTTTTGTGCATTTAGAAATATGCGCAATTCTATATGCTGTCCATCTAACCTCCCTTTCCAGAAATATATGGAGAGGAGGTAGGTCTAGCAGGATTTCCATGGCTGCTGACGGTGTGGTACTGATGGCACCAGTTATTGCCAGACAAGCCTGTCTCTGTATGCCAGAGAGCTTTGCTTGGGCCGTTCGCTGTAAAGCTTTTCACCACCAAGCAATAGCTCCATATGTGATCATTGGTCTAACAATCATCACATATATCCAATGGATTTGTTTGGGTCCCAAGCCCCAAGATTTTCCACAGATCCTGCGACATGTCCACAAGGATAGTCTGGCCTTATGGATAACTTTTCCCAAGTGAGCGTTCCATGTAAGTTTTGTATCTAGGATAATCCCCAAATATTTCACTTCCGCTGCAAATGGTATAACCTCACCATTGTAGGAAAGTGGTGGAAGATCCTCCAATTTCCTTTTCCTAGTAGAGGGGACTATTACAGTTTTACCAAGGTTAACATCTGTTCCCTCTGGCACCAACTGTGGACATCGTCCAACGTGTTTTGGACGATATTATATGCTACCCTTCCTGACTAGGTCCTTGCCAGGATGACAAGGTCGTCTGCATAGGCTTACAGTTCTACCCCTCTTCTTTCGAGAGCGCTATGCAAGTCATCCATCAAGAGTGACCACAGTAGGGGAGATAGTACTCCGCCTTGTCGGCAGCCTCTGGAAACCTCAAAGCTAATGGTCTCATCCTGAAGATAAGTAGTGGCTGTTCTTTTAGTGAGCATGGCATATATCCAGCCGGTAATGGTTGGTTTAATGCCCTTTTCAGCCAAAACTGAACCAATGGAGGTCGGTAGTGAGTTGTCGAAAGCTCCTTCGATGTCAAGAAATATTGCCACCGCAATCTCCTTGTTGTTAATGGATTGTGTGATTTTCCAACATGGTTGTGTATTGCTGAATCTGTTGATTTGCCAGGTGATAAGCGTATTGGTGGGTGCTCAGGGGGAAGTTATATGAAGCTACCCGCCTGATGTAGCAATCCAGTACTCTTTCAAGTCCTTTAAGCAAAGAAAGAAAGATGTAAGGCTAATTGCTCTAACCGATTTAGGGTGTGTATGTAAACCACCCTAGCCGTCAACCAGCTGGGTGGTATGTAATTCAACGCCAGACTAGCTCTATACGCATTTGGTATAAAACCATTTTCCGTTCCTGCGTGAATTATCGTAAGGCATTTTCCTTTATTATACGGCGCATTAGTTTGGTAGTTGGTTTATATTGATTCACGACCTTCTCAGATCTCTGGACGTACCTTACCAAGCTTAACGTTTGTGGGATGCGGTTTTTTTGAAATACGCTCAAAAAACTGACTTAACAGCGTCATCTTCAAAGGCCGCTAGCTGAAATTATGTATAGCAAGCTGATATCTCCACAGATTATATAGAATTTATGTATGTATCATCGCATTAAATTGTATTAATACAATATCGATAAAGAAGCAGCAAATTTGTGTCGATCTAAATTACCTTCAGTTATTTTTTATCTCCTAATTTTTAGGTCCACTGCTGTTGAATGGACTTTCGTAAATAAGTTTATAGTCGATAATAACATTCATTAGTACTAAATCATTTTGAAAATGTTATTATCTGAACAATTGTTATAATATTTTTATAGCTCCATTCAAACTTCTTTAAAAAATACCGAATATTTAAAAGTGTGCCTTATAAACCCATAATTAGTTAACTTCCATTCAACGAATTCTGACAAAGCTTAACACCAATGGAAAATAAAAAAATCACGAAACTTTCATTTCTCGATCTAAAAGTTATTTATGTGCAGCTATTTGGAACGGTCGGATGCGAACGGTATGAATAACAAAACAAAGTATTTACCATAATAACGAAAGATTTAATACCGTTAGATTTGCCCCGTTTCTTGACATTTAGATTGAATCAATATAGTTTATGCAAATGCATTTTACAATGCAGACAGATGATAAATATAGGCCAGTTGTAATTTTCAATATCTGCTTTTCACACATAAAATGGAAACCCATTTGCATAGTATTACGGAAATAATGGAAATATTTCTTCAATAGTCAATAGCATACAGGTGATACAAATAAAATGAGCCCTTTACGAGAATAAATTGATAAATAAAATACCAAAAACTTGGGAGATGATAGAGAAGTTGGAAATAACTTTATCTAAATTTGTCCCTCATACCATTCGTTAACGAATTATAGGGCTCTCAAGTAAGAATTATTTTTTTTCGGATCGAGATGGGAAACTCATGTTCGAATGGGTCCAGGACCCAAACAGTGTTGGACTCATCCCAAAGGGGATGCCTACCAACAAAACCCACCTCAAACTCGCCGTTACCACCGCCTCGGAATCACTACCCTAGCATACTTCGAGACGGGCGGCGGTCCCTCGCACACTCTCCGCTAACACCGTCGTCTTCTCCCTACTATCACTTCTACCTCTCATGCAATATCGAGTCCTTCTCTCCCCCTAACCATGCTCTCTACTACTCCACTCACCTACATCCATTCCCCCTCCCCTCTCAACATTATCACCACCATGTTCTTCCCATACACCGCCTCCTCTAGATTCCTCTCCAACTTCTTCAGTACTTCCTCGTTCCTCCAGCATCTGAACACATGCCCCACATCATCCTCCACTTCACACCTCTCGCACACACCAGTCTCTCTTTTGCCAATCTTGTGGAGGTACCCTACTGTCGACCCATGTCCACTGAACACCTGTGTCAAGAAGTAGTTCACCTCCCCGAATTTCCGGTCCATCCAATCTCTCCTCTGAAGTAAGAAATAAAAAATTGCTTCTCACTCATAATTATTAAACGACTGCAACCCCTTATAAACAACATAAATGTACACTTGTTGGTGTTATGAACAGATCTGCACTACCCTTGTTAACTCGAGTACGGACTAAGATAATGGTAGATCATTCAATTGTTTTCCATATTTGGTTTGTTTTACTTGTAAATGCGACACCAAAATTCCTCATGTTCAAAGAAAGATCGTATTTCTTCTCCATTCATTCGAATAAACTTTCTGTGCCATTTCCAAATTTTTCTACTTCCATTCCAAAAGCTTCGTGTTCTCTATGTAGGCCACTAGTTTAACTGGTGGGATTTTGAATGGTTCTAATGGTTGTATTATTTCCTCTACAAAGAGTTTCTGTCTGAATCCTTGTAAGTTCTCACAGAAGCGAGGTATGTAAATAGGTGTTTCATCCTGCAGTCCACAAATTCTGCACCTAGGTTCATTAACTTTCCCCATTTGTCTCTTACTCAGTTTCAATAACCTGGTTGAGAGTTCCTTGCCTACCTTGTTCGGGAAACTGTTTTTATGGAGGTCACGTTCTAGCAACCTCCATTTTAATTGTTGTTCTTTGTTTTGTCATTTCTGGAATTTCTCTCTTATGCAATCCTTTGTAATTCCACAGAGCGGCTCTGGACCTATGGAGTCTTCCTCAGGGCCATCTTTAGCTTACTCGTCCGCCAATTCACTACCTGTAATCCCATCATGTGCCGACACCCATATTGTGTTGTCTCTTGCCAGTCTAACAAAGGATTGCTTACAGTTTTTCACCAGTCGTGACTGGATAGCTGGATTGCTGATATCTTTTCAGCAGAACCGGCTGTTAGTGAATATTTCAATTTTTTGTTAGGTATATCTTCTGATGCTTTCATCAATACAGTCTATGGCGGCAATAGTTTCTGCTTGAAATACAGACCTATATCGATCAAGGCAAAAGGATATTTTTTTTCTAGGTCCGTTTATACCAGCCCCCGTAACATGGTTTGATTAGAGCCATCGGGAAGCCAGATGGTGTCTCTAGGATTACCTGGGTACATCACTTTTCCCTGATGATATTCGTGTTCTTTGCAAGCTATGTTCGTGCTCCATATGCCTCTTCATTTCAGCTTGAGGCCACTGCATAAGACACCTCTGTCCTCCACTAGACTTACGTTCCATAGGTGATCGTTGGCCTTATTACAGTTGTGTAGAGCCAGTGAATCACCTCTGTATATTCTCCAGGATTTCACCATGACTCTTCTGCATTCTACATTGCCAGAAAATACAAATAATTGTCCCCAGGTGTGTCGTACAATTTCGTTTAGAATCAAGTGTCACTTCCAGATATTTAACTTCTTCAGTTATTTCTTATATTACTCCGAGAAGTTGTACTTTACCTTGCGGGAGAACTCTTATTCGTAAAAGTAGCTAGTTTGGTTTTTTTGGAATAACTGGAAGGTCCTCCTCGAGGCACCTGTCCTCCACTATTCGTAATTCTACTTGGTATATAAATAAAATGACCGGTGTAAGAGATATGGACCATTTTATGTCTCACTGCACACCGATTATTTTTTGTATCTCATCCTCTCGAGTGAATACAGACAACAAATATTTACATGAATTTGAAGTGAGTTGACAACCAACTACCTAAAATGCTTTTTTTATTCAAACAGTACAAAGATTACTCACTCTATATGTGCGAATCTTCATCCATCCAGAACTTTTGTTTCATAATAGCTTAAAGCAAGTTGACACTTATTTTCTGTAAAAGCGAGGACTGCAATTTCAAGTTTGTGTAAATCTTTGGGACTGACCCTTGCACACCGCAAATTGTGCAATCTGGAAATAATTGGGATACCGTAATGTCGGATAGCTACGGGTAACACAATACTTGTTATTACATTGTTAAAGTGTCAACTCACTAGAAATTGTTCCTAGACAACGGAAGAAATTTATGAATATGTTAATATAACTGGTGATATTATATACAAAGAAAACAAAAATGGATTGTAATATGGTTCAATATATTTATTATTATTTTGTGCTGAGACCTCATAGTTTATACGATTATTCAAATTTTTTTCTGATAAATAAACTACTCGCTGAGCACTTTATGACAAAATGTCTCGGTACGTTCAGTACCGGCCGATTTCATTGTATCTTCCCTGTACTGACGAGAATACGACAAAGTCTATTGTCTGCTAATGCATAAAATGGAGGAGTGGTTGTTTCTGGTTTGTCATTCTGACCTTTGAATGTAGTTTAGGCTGGCAAGGATTAGATATTTTGAAGACTGGGACTTAGTTAGTGATAACTGGATCACGAAACATTACACTATTAGATCCATTTTTATTCGGTCATCTAAAAAATGTGAGAGTGAAACTAATGATGAACAAATTAAAAACAGCCCTTTGGCAGAATATCATCCATACAGATAAGTTAGAGCAATCGACAATTCAAAAACAAATAACATGCTAGAAATAGAATGAGTATGAAAGTACCTATCATTAACATTGAAAATTTATAAAAGTTCAATAGACGGAGCGATTAAAAAGTATTAGCACAGCTATGAATGGGAGAATGAAATCTATAACCTCACATAGATATTTATACTAAATACGTAGAAGAAGCTCATTCGTCAGGTCAGAGATAAACACTGTTAAATAAACATCAAACTCTTTTCTTTTTGTTACATAATTATGAATTGGTTTTTCGCATTCGCAATGCGTACTACAACTCAAACTAGACACAGAATTGTCCTTATTTATACAGTTCGTTCCAAGATATTTCGTTTTGACTTATGCCAACATGATTGATTTAAGACCAAAACCCACAGCAGGTAGTTGTTAATCCGATAACAATCGCACAGTATCGTACTCGTTTCTTCGAAAGGCGAAATTGTATGATTATTTTACAACTGAAATATTTTGCTGGTAAAATAATAGTTGAGACTAAATTTTCAATTTATTTAATTATTCTATTATTTATTTGTGATTCGGAATTTTTATTTTTCAAGTTAAAAGTATTTTTCACGATAAATGGTTTACCACCTTATCTATCAATATTTTAATCTGATTGTGTAAATAGAAAGAGCGTCCATTGCTTGTTTTCCTTTGTCTGACCTGTACTACACCTACCTACTTTATTTCCAATGCCCTATTTAAATTTACATATAATGGGATTAAAATATTTATAGATAAAATAGAAAGAGGGTATTTCGTGGTAATGATTTTTGATATTATTTCAGAATTTTAGTCTGGAGTGCCCCAGGGCTCGGTTCTTGGACCGACGCTCTGGAAGTGTGTATTTGATGAGGTTTGTGGCATGGTATGTGAAGAGGGATGTGAGATTACGGTGTATGCGGACGATGTGTGTTTGGTATGTACGGCAAAGGGAGAGGCGGGTATAGAAAGAAAGGCGAAGAGGATGTGTAGGAAGATTGTGGAGAAGATAGAGCGGTGCGGACCGGAAGTGGCTGGAGATAAGAGGTGGGGTTACTAGTGAAGGGACGAAGAAAGACGAGGGAAGTAGGGGTGATGGTAAAAGGAAGGAGAATTCGTATGGAAGAGTCTGTGAAATACCTAGGGGTGTGGTTGAATAGTCAATTATCCTTCAGAACGCACATGTTATGGTGTAGGTGTGGGGTGAAAGAGCGGGGGTGAATGCGAGGGTTAGGCCACTCCTGCGAGTGCAGAGAGGGTGGTGCAGGGGTACATGATAGTGGGTGGACTGGTAGCAGCGGTGATGGCAAGGTCCTACCTATTGGACGTGTTTGCCAAGAATAAACACTGGAGGGGTGCGACCAGAGAGAAAGTATGAATGGATGGAGGAGGAAATGGAAAGAAGGTGTGAGGAGTATGAGGGCGCGCTTAAAGGAGCGATTGGGAGTAGGAGAAATTGGAAGGACCGGAAATTCGGGGAGGTGAACTACTTCTTGACACAGGTGCTCACTGGACAGGGTTCAAGAGCAGGGTACCTCCACAAGATTGGGAAAAAAGAGACTGGAGTGTGCGAAAGGTGTGAAGTGGAGGTTGATGTGGGGCATGTGTTTACACGCTGGAGAAACGAGGAAGTGCTGAAGAAGTTGGTGAGGAAACTAGTGGAGGCGGTGTATTGGGAGAACATGGTAGAGATAATGTTGAGCGGGGAAGATGAATGGATGGAGCTGAGTGGCGTAGTGGAGAGCATTAAAGGTAGGAGTGTGCGAGGGTCCGCCGCCCGTCTCGAAGTATGCTAAGGTAGTGATCTGAGGCGGGGGCAACGGCGAGTTTGAGGTGGGTTTGGTTGGTAGGCATCCCCTTGGGGATTAGTCCAACACTGTTTGGGGATAGGACCCATTCGAACATGAGTTTCCCATCTCAACCCGAAAAAAATGGAAAAAAAACAATGACAGAAGAAACCTCAGTCACAATGAATTCGCGAATGGGGATCACATAAGAAATTGAAATAAATCGGGATGTCAGACATCATTATTTAACCTAGCACTTAACTATGTGATGTGAAAAATAGCTGAATATACAACAGCTCCACTGGCTATGAATACATAAGGTTTGGTTGGCTATTTTCCTCCATTCTTTTTTATTTTTTGCCACCTCTTCCCATCTACGTATGTTCAACTGCTCTAGGTCCTTTTCTACTGGCTCTATCCACTTCTTTTTTGGTCCTTCTCACTTTCTTTTACATTCAGTTTCTCTTCTAAGTGCTTCTTTTGTAGCTCTGTTATTTGCAAGACTATGTGCCCTAAGTATCTTATACGTTGCGACTTTAAAACCGTCGTTTTCGGAGGACTTTCATTTAATTTCATGAGCTCCTGATTTGTTTTTCTGATCCAGATATCTTCTACTTTTCTCTTCCCATATATTTTTCTGAGTATTTTTCTCTTCCATATAACTAGAAGTTTCTCTCCTTTTTTATTCATAATCCACAGCTCCGCTCCATATAAGACTGTCGGTCTTATGATGGTTTGATAATTTTTTTTGTTTTTCTTGATTCTTGCTTTCGGTTTGAATGTCTTCAATAGTGCTCCTGCGCTCCTGTTTCCTTTTGCTAATCTTGTACTAATTTCTTCTGACTCATCATCTCTGTTGTTGATATTCCTATGTAGCTTATTTCTTTTGTATTCTTAATAGTGTACTCTTTATTTACTGAAATACTCCAAAAATTTAGATCTCTATCCAATTGTTTATTACCAGTTCTCATTATCATGTATTTTGTTTTATTGTCATTTAACTGCAGATCCTTCTTTCTCGCACTATTTTCCAGACTTATGGAAACAGTGTTTGTTGTATCTGTTAGTGTTAATTTCATTCAATCTTCCCATTTTAAATGAAACTAACTGTTTCTAATCAATTCCACTATTTAATGAAAAAATCAATGAAAATTCTGAAAAATTATTGATAAATTATTTCGATATTTGCATATCATCGTCAGAATGACAGAAACTACAATTTTATGTGATGCCTACTTGATGTTTAATATTTTGGCTAAACCAAATCTTGTGATTGACATAATATATATGAATAGAAAAAAGTGGATATGATATTACAAATTTATGAGCTTAGGTATTATTAGCCCTATGGGTATATACTGGATAACTTCTTCACATTTAAGATCAGTATAACTGTGCAATCATATAGGCAACCAAGGAAAACTATTTCTGCTGATCTTTACAATTGTTATTTAAAAAGACAATTCAATAGTGGAGAGCTTCCTAGATTTATCTGTTCATTGACAACTTCATATTGTTGGTCTCTTAAGTGTCTTCTAATTTCTAATTCTGCAAGGAAATCTAATTCTTGTTTCTTATCACAAATATGTAGTACCCTAGTTTTATGTTAGGTGTTAATTGCTGTGTGGTGTTAAGTAGATATTTTGCGCAATGGGATTTATTAGATTGTTTAAATCTGTATGCTAGTAAGTGTTCAAAAACTTAGCTTGAATTTATACAACATAGCATAGCATTACTCTAAACATCATGAAACTGTAAGTACTTACATACAAATACACTTTGCTTCACGATTCGAATACCTTTCAGACACTAACGTTACAAATAGTGAAATAGAATTTTTAAATAAATGCTTAAAATACAGTATACCACCAAAATTCACGAATAATATTAAACAAATATTAGCTACAGAATCAGATATAGCTTTAAAATTTCAATCAAATAGTTTTTTTCTTGAATTACATAAAGTATCCAAACCAATTAGACCTGTAGTTTTTTAATTTGATAAGCTAGATAAAAAAAACTATTAATAGATATGGATGTATATCTAAATACTCAATTGAAAATTCAATAGAACTAATCAAACAATTAAAAACATACAACTTACGAGATGACTCTAAACACATTTCATTTGATGTTACCAATATGTTCTCTAAAATTCCTCCAAAAGCGAGCATAACACTTGTAAGAAAATTACTAGTACTTTGAGTATTTTACTTTTGACAATAAGGTATATATTCAGAATGAAGGTTCACCAATGGAAAGCAATTTTGGCCAACATTTTTATAAACAGTTTAGAAAGAAAAATCTTTGAATGTAACATTTCAAAAAATATCTTATTTTGGTATAGGTATGTAGATGACATATCAGATTATTTTTTAGGTAGTGAACGACAATTAGATATATTTTTCAATCATATTAATAATTTACATCCAGAAATTAAATTCACATTATAAGTTGAAGAAAATTATTCGATTAATTTTCTTGATTTAAAAATTCAATAAGGCAATAATAACTTGATTTTTCAATTTACAGAAAACCAACACATACTGATGTGATCAGAGAAAAGTAATGTTTGCAGAACTTTTCACTGTATTTAATTGAAAGTTTTGTCAACGATGAATGACTTAAAAGCGACTTCAGGCGCAAGCAAGCAAAACAAACATTCATTTGTTAAAATGTTCGGTACAAAATAACCTACTTCAAATTCATCCTCGGATCCATAATTTATGATACCCATAACACAGTAGTAGTAGCTGAGCACTTAATCTTTGTACCAGACATCAATACACAAAAACAAACTTCATCTAAAAATTCAATAAATTGTTCAAATGTAATTAAAAACGCCCGTAGAAATAAAGTGAAAACCATTAGGGTTAATAACTAAGCCCACATTCTAATGAATGCATTCAGTATTAACAAATAAATCTGGAGATTATTACTTTTGGGCCGAACCTAATTATACTATCAGGCAAAGATCTACAGATAGGGGAATGTATGGCTTCATACAAGTAGTGAAGTTTTGTGGGTAAAAGATCTTACGAGAATATAATCAGTATTGGAATTTTTATTCAATAAATCAATGAGATTTAATAACCAACAATGTGGCTCAGCATAGCATACATTTTTTTTAACTGTACCTACATTACTATTGAATAGTTAACTTCAAATTTTTTCATGAAACAATAGGGTGCTTCTTAATTGGGAAAACATATTATGATGCGAGTGAACCTTTTATTCGGTTCTAAGGCGCAAAAATTTTATTATTAAAGTAATATTATTCTTTAATTAAGTTCTAAAAAAGACAAGCAAACATAAATTATGCAACTATTAGCATAAAAAAAATTGTAACTCATTCTAATAAAGTAGTTTTCTTTGTATCAGGGTCTTTTTGCTTGAAATTTTTCACAACCAAAAGGAGGAATTGTTTTTGTTCTTCGTCTGTGGTAATTAGTTTATTAAATTATTCAATCAATGCTACGCCATATCACGCAATGTCGTTCAGTACTCTCATAGAACGTACAATTTCTCTGGAAGCTTTGTAGTCTTCATCTTCTTCCCAAAGACGAGGTTCTTTTTGCAAAAATGCAGACGGAATTCCCAGGATTCTAAAAATTCTTAAGGTGTTGCTGGTCACGAAATCCTCAATATTATTTTCTTCGATGTGACTTAGATCCAAGGTGATTCGCTTTGGGCTATAGTCTGGACCTTTCTCATTCGGTGCAATCACCACTTTTTGTTTGCTTTCAAGAGAAACAAGCAAGCGCAACAAGTTCTTTGGACAGATACCACAAATGCCCCAGGAACTTCGTTCTTCTTTTTTTGGACATAGATTTGTTTATAGTTTCAAATTTCTCAGGATTTTTCAACAGCCACAACTCATTCCTTGGTGCTGAAGTTGCCACGGGAACTTGGAACCAGCATCTTACATATATACTAACGACGAAAACGCAAATTTAAGTTATTTTTCTGTCAGTTTAAACTGGTCTCTGAACATGAAAATCTAAGGCAATAAATTGCTTTTGCCATCCATAGAGCGCGATGAAGACCTACTGGAGCTCTGAATGATATCCCTTTATTAGGCACACCTCCCCAAATAATTATTGTGTCAACAGTTCCTTGTAATTGTAACGTGACTGATAATCATTCAGCTGTTTTTCGGCGAATGAAATTGTGCTGCCTGCTATATTTTCTACGCATCCTAGAGAGTCGGGGTCTAAAGAAAATATACTGAACCTAATCTGGTCAATGTTAGGCCAAGCAGATCTAAATCGTTTGAATATCCATATTTCTGGTCCACTTGATGAACCTAGTGATTGAACTACGATTGCTTCTAGTAGTATTTCAATTATATGGTGACGACAGGCCAACTAAAGAGCATCTTTTTCCATATTTTGCTCTAATAGAATGCATGCACCTGCTCTTCAACTACTGTTGACCGCAGTGGTGCCGAAGCAAAGTTCCAAGAAAGAATAGTGTCATAAACAGCTGAAGTACACGCCTCCCCAGTTCCATGACTGAGTTTTGGAACTGCCAAAAGTTGATCTCGACACTAAAATGGGAAGGCGATCCACTGTTTTGTGTCATATTATGTCTTCGATCAGTTACCCGTCTGACTGAACTGATGGTTTATATAAATGATTATTGAAATACTGATGAAACTTTATTTAATTAACATTCTTGCATTACACATTACACTTTTGCAAGTTGGAATATAAAAGGAAGTGGAAGTTCTGTCTACATTGATGCATGACATGACATATGACATTCATAGTCGATTTTTAGCGTTACATATCAACATGAACATCAAGAGGCGTATTTGGATTAAATTATTTCTTTGAGGATTCTGCTACCCTTTGTCTTTGCTTCATACGCTGGCGACAAACTGAGGATGGATTTATATTGTACTCTGATCGATCGGTACCTGCTCTTTTTTTGTGTTGACAATAGTTGCTTTCCTGTCACTTAACAAGTGGAGGCTTGCGGATGAGCGTTCATCAAAGATGTTCTTTCTGCCGCGTTTGCGTTTAGGTAGGACTCCTGAATCTGCCGTCGAAGGTCCCGCCCTCACTGAAATTTCTGACGTTGAACTTTGACTTTCATCATCACTACTGCTAGCCAAAAAAGATAGTATGCACTCTTCTCACAGGGATTCAATGTAACTTTTTTCTCGATCTGAAATACGTTGAAGGCGACCTTTTTTCTCCTCTTCTCTCGCTATTTTTTTTAAGTACTTTGTCCACTCCGTCTATCTTCCTCAATGGTAATCTTGTATAGAGCATCAGCGTTTGCTATGTCAAACAGGTCTTCCAAACTATCATGCCACTCCTTTTCTTTATTTCGTAAACCTTCAGAGCTTTTGACTATATTTTCTTTATTTTTTTCAACTTTTGACACTCATTAAACTTGTTCTTTATCTTCTTCATAACATATTTTTCCAATTTAGTTGGAATGCCCGCTCGCTACTACAATGCCATGACGTTACAAGCAGCAGAATTGGCCGAATTGCGATTGGTTTGCTTCATTACGATTTTAAAGTGAAAAAATAAACTCAGCACGTCTTTTGTCGTTGGTAACTTGCTTTAAATAAAGTAGTCAGAAGTTTGTCCAATTAACCAAACATATGTTTTGTTTCTAGTCAACAAAAGCGAACTAGATGAGGAAGCCATGATGTAACAAAACGCGATGCGTGCCAAAACACAATCGAACGTACACTCTCTATCACAGCGTGTTTGTTACTAGTTTGTTGCCTATCTCAAAGCCAGACTGGTGCGCGCGGGAGGGGAAGAGGGGTGGGTACGAGTTTCCTTCTACGGAATAGTGTGACAACAAGTTGCATTAATATGTTTTATCATGTACAAATGATGAATATAACTGTTTTATGTACATTGAGCTCCAAATTATCATAATTTTTTCAAACTTCGACACGAGGTAGCGACCCCTACAGACCTATCTAAGAAATAAATAAAAAATGAAGGTTCTTTTTTTTGGTGACTCAGTAATTTTTCAAAAGTCGAAAAATAAGAAGCATCCTATTAAACAACCCTGAAAATAATTTTTTTATTTGCTTCAAAATAAGATACAGTGATTCACAATACAATTGTTGAATTCTCGAAATAATAATGGGATGGTTTTTTTACAATACAATAATTGAGCCAGTACCGAACTAACCTGATAAGAATAGTGTTGAATTTTATTAATGTAACTATTATAACATAACGGTTTGTTATAATTCAAATTGTTCTCAAGTACAGAATATATTATTTCTTAAAATTGCTCAACTTATTCATTTTTTTTTATTGTCTTAACATGGGACATTGGAGAGCTTTCAGTAGATTCAGTATTTTATCAATTTCAAATCTCCGCCTTCCTTTTCAACCTCAAGCTCTGAACCAACTTTCTGTGGCCCATGACTTTAAAATTTTCCACATATCCCTAAGCCGTCTGACCTTTTTGGTGAGCACAGCACCTAGGACGATCACAGGAAACATCCTGTCCATCCCAAAGATTTCACCAACCATTTCCTTAAATTGGGTAATACCTAAATCGGATTTGGGAATTCCTAAATGGAATTTACGTTTCACCACACGCTTAGTAATACTATCAGTCTTAGGTATTTCCAAGCACGCGGTGAAAGGGAAATTGCATTAAGGAATTCCTGAATCCGATTTATGTATAACCTATTTATTTGAAATTGTTGGTGGAATCAGGCATTAAACAGTCTTTTCCAGGGCAACCGTTTTGTATAATTAGGTAATACCTAAATCGGAGAGTGATAGGAAATACCTAATATTATCACTATTAAATCCAATTTGGGAATTACCTAACTTTAGTAAATGGTCAGATGAATCGGGCATTAATGTTCTAAATTTTGTATTCCAAGAAAATCTAGCATAAAGACATGTCATACACAATAGATCTGCAAATGTCGTAGTGGAAAGTCTTTTGAAAGCACAAGAGCCTCATAATTATATTAATAGGCCAAAAATTCCCCTGTATTCAGGCTGATCATTTTAAATGGTACCAACATTGCAATTTTGCAATTTTGAAAACCGTAAAAGTTACAAATAGGTGAAATAAGAGTGAAGTTGCCTTTTTAGGGGACCAATGTAATGGTACCAAAACATAATATGGAGTTTTCATAGTAATACGAGGGAAAAATGTAAAATTTTTATTATTGGCTGTAACGCGTTTTTTTGGGGAAAATCACCTACGCTACATCGTTGTATTCGACTTTTAGAATGCTTAAAAACATCAGAGCAATAGTGCTTTTATTGAAGATGGAAGTAATAAATGGTAAACTATGTTACATCGTGAAAATACAAGTCCGTAATTGAGAAAAAAAGTTGATGATTCCTTTGAAGACACGAAGCGTCGTATATAAAAGGAAGCTAGCCAATGTCCAAGCAAATAAAATTGTCCGTTATAATTTTTTGATATTTTCGAAGCAACGTGTTACAGTTAATGATACAAAATTTACATTTTTGTTTTCCTCGTAGAACTCTAAAAGTAAAACAAATTTCTGAGATGTCTTGGTACCATTACATTGTTCCCTAGAAAGGCAACTTCACTCTTATCCAACCTATCTCGTATGGTGCTATAGATCAGCCTGTATCATAATAATAATAATAATATTACTTCCAATTTCTACAATTCTATGTACTTAGCTTTTTTTAGTTTTTTTCATTACTTAAGTAATTAATTTTTTTTTGTAATTAATCAATAACTGGATTTTAATATTAAAATATTTAAAATATACTTATTTTTATTTTTTGAGATTATGCATTACCTAATCTGTAGTCGTCGTAAAAATCTCTTGTGAGATGGATCAATTTCTAGACTAATCACAATTTCACAGTCATCTGCAAATTTCAGAGGCGTTTCATATACATTTCATCACTAGTTTTATCACCTCACATTTCGCTGATAATATAAATACCTATTTTTCTGTAAGTGAAAAATGTTACCATTTATGTTCAGTGATGTGGTCCAACTGATATACTTCTACGAATCATATGAGACCAGCATGTTTATTTAAATTGGATACTGCTTCTCGGTGCAGGTTGCTCAAATCGGGTTATTTATGTTTTCCTTAAAATTATTAACAGTATATTCATTACTTCCTGGAATAGAACCAGACGTCGTAATCTCTGCGTTACATTTAAGTTAAAATAAACACAGGCTTTATAACGTTAGCTTTTAGTACTGAGAAAATGAATGAAAACACTCAACGATGTAATGAATTTTCTAATTGTGATTTGCAAGGAACGAAACTCGGCGTTTTCATTTATGAAAGTCATCTTCTGTGATGACTATAGTTATAAGTTCGTTTGCTTTTAATCTGGACATGAAATACCAAATATAAATATACCAGGGTTAAACTATATTATCAACAATAGGAAATATACACACGAATGTTTCACTGTTTTCAATAGTTCATAAAACTCGTGAAAAAATCGGGTTTTCAGTTATATGGGCTTGATAGACCAAAATACAAAGATGTATTTTCTAAGACAAGAAAGTATTACCGATATACACTATATACTATACACCCACCCTTAATATTTCAGAAATGGGACATATTAGAAAGAAATGCCGAAACACGTCAACTTTTAACTTGAGGGGGACACTTTTTAGCGCTAATGCCATAAACGTCAGATTCACCCCCTCCCTACTGGAGATACCCCTTGAATTTTTTCAAATAGCATTAGGTGTCAAGTCATACCTCATTTAAAAGGTCTGGTGAATCTCTATTCAATTATTTTGTTTTGCCTTTGATTCCAGCCATCCTTTGTTATTTAATCGTTGTTTAAAATTGGCTCTCTTTCAACTTTTCGTAGCCCCCGTATTAGGTTATGACCGAAAAACTCTTTAAAGAATAAAAAATTTACAAATAGTGAAAAGACAACTGTAAACAAGACATAACTGTTATTTAATCTTGTGACAAAGTGACCACCGTTAACATTCAGGCAATAAAAGTTGAAAGAGAGCCATTTTTAAACAACGATTAAATAACAATGGAAGGCTGGTTCAAAGACTAAACAAAATGATTGGGAGATTCACCAGACCTTTTAAATGAGGTATGACTTAATACCTAATGCCATTTGAAAAAATGTTAGGGGTATTTCCAGAAGGGAGGGGGTGAATCTGATGTTTATGACATTAGCACCAAAAAGTGTCCCCCTCAAGTTAAAAGTTTCGGCATTTCTTTCTAATATGTCGCGTTTTTGAAATATTAAGGGTGGGTCCTTTTCAAATGAACACAGTGTATAGTTTTTCAGGTTATTAGCGATCAATTTCTACTCCACAATTAGTATTGTAACGTTTATTCTAATTTATATTTACAATTAATTTATATTTACAGATTTATATGTAATTGAGTCCTTATTTAATAATTTATGTAATACACTAAACACACTAATTATAATTTATATGAGAGTCACTTAATAAACACTTTATCGAGGCGCGATTACTTTCCTTCGGTATCAACACTGACTGATTGACTAATTTCCTGCAGCGATGCTTGTGGCTTATTTATACTCGCGCACCGTAATTCTAGAAATCTTTCGACGTTCTGGCGGGTTCACTGGATATTCTCGATGTTTCGTATTCTGGATGCTTCTCGAAAATTGGGCGGAGGAGCCATAGTCGTCTCATACGGGGATTTCACTGGGGGCACTAAGTGAGCATATTGATGCAGTAGCTCGCGTAACATTGCCCCCTCCTTAAGAGTCAGTTCCTCCTGGAACTAGCTAGGAAACTGGAACGAGATGACTGTATCGGCAACTGGTCCCCTTGTTGCATTTTCCAGTTGTATGGAAGTAACATGCGACCGTCTTCTCTGTTGGCTGTGTCTCCCGAGCATGGCCGCAAACCAGTACCTGCACTTCGGTATCTCGGAAGATTACTTCTACCATGTTACGGATTATTCGCCAATCTAAATGCCTACCATCAATCTTGGGCATGGCTAGCCTATACACGTTCAATTCAAGCACATGCTCCCTCAGGCTTCGTTATGCTTCCCAGACATCCTCGTACGTTGGTCTTTCGTCGAAGGTGTTCCTCGTCACTAGGTGGAAATTGTAGCGGGAGCCATTTTGCAGCTTCAAAGCTTTACCTGGTACTGGTAACTGGTTTACCAAAGGTCGTGCGCCACTCTTCTTTATAAACAGAGATGCCAGTCCGCGCGCATCGGTTACGCTGGCAGGGATGTTTATTGCCAGTGAGTATTCCTCCGGAACGGTAAGCAGGTCTTGTCGTCTCTCAGTGGTGACGCCGAATCTGGCTTTTCCGGTACCACCATAAGCACCCATGAACTCTACAAAAGCAGGATCGGCTACTTCCTGAAGCTGGTTTACTTCCTCATCATGGTCACCCTCGAATGGCGCTAATCGGTTACGGTGTACCACCTTTGTCTTTCCATTTGGGATCTTGCTGATACGATAGATGACATCGTTGATTCTTTTCTTTACGAGGTACGGGCCGTCCCAAGTTTTCTGCAACTTTGGAGAAAAACCCTTTTGTCTTCTTGGGTTATGCAGCCAGACATTGTCTCCTTCGTGGAAACCTCCTTCCGTAGCTTGCGTATCGTACCTTTTCTTCATCCTATCGCTAGCGATCTGGAGATTCGATCGAACCAGCTCGTGTACGTCGTCCATTCTTTTTCTCAGCTGGGTCACGTAATCTTCACCAGCTATGTCTTCTCCGGGTCGGCATCAAAATTCAAGGTCGCAGGGTAATCTCATTTCGCGTCCGAACAGAACTCTTGCTGGTGTTTGGCCGGTGGACTCATTGATGGCGGATCTGTAGGCCATCGCGAATAGCGAGAGATATTGGTCCCAATCTCGCTGATGGTTAGATACTACTTTGGACATGGTATTTGCCAAGAGTTCTGTTCATTCGCTCTACCATCCCGTCCGACTGTGGGTGCAAAGCCGTAGTTCTCGTTTTCTTCATGCCGAGCTTTTCACAAACTTCCTGGAACAGCTGGCTTTCGAAGTTTCTGCCCTGGTCGCTGTGTATTTCCAGGGGCACTCCATATCGGCAAATGAACTCATTCACAAGCACGTCGACAACCGTTGCGGCTTCTTGGTTTGGAATGGCATACGCTTCTACCCATTTTGTGAAGTAGTCCATCACCACCAAAATGTACCTGCTGCCATTTGCTGTCGGTGGAAACGGTCCGGCAATGTCCAGGGCAATGCGTTCAAAAGGGCTTCCGACATTGTACTGCTTCATAGGAGCCTTTCTTCTCCCGTGCGGTCCATTGGTCGTAGCACAGGTAGTGCACTTCTTACACCAGTCCTTCACATCTTCGGAACTGTGCATCCAATAAAACCGTTCTCGCACTTTCTGGAGGGTCTTCTTCACACCTAGATGTCCTCCTGACGGACTGTTGTGTAATTTCCGCAGTACTGCTGCTATCCTTGTTCTTGGAATCACCAACTGTCTTCTACTTTCGGAACCCTCATCGTTCTTGATTACCCGCTGTAGCAAACCGTTTTCCAAAACCAGCGAGTCCCACTGGGCCCAATACGATTTCATCGTTGGCGAGTACCTTGAAATCTCTTGGTCGACAGTTCTCCTTTTTCCAATGTCGGATTTTCTTCAAGTCGGGATCGTTCTCTTGTTCCTCTTCCAACTTTTCTGGTGTCCATTCGTCGGTGGTCACCGTGGTTCTTCGAATCGCAGCTTCCTTAGTTTCTGTTCTGCTGCAGTGAGAGCATTCTGCAGGGCATGGTCTTCTAGAGAGGAAGTCTTTGGAAGGTCTTCGGGTCGAAGCTTTATTTTTTACTCCTACACCTGACACCAATGTAACGTTTATTCTAATTTATATTTACAATTAATTTATATTTACAGATTTATATGTAATTAAGTCCTTATTTAATAATTTATGTAATACACTAAACACACTAATTATAATTTATATGAGAGTCACTTAATAAACACTTTATCGAGGCGCGATTACTTTCCTTCGGTATCAACACTGACTGATTGAATACTTTCCTGCAGCGATGCTTGTGGCCTATTTATACTCGCGCGCCGTAATTCTAGAAATCTTTCGACGTTCTGGCGGGTTCACTGGATATTCTCGATGTTTCGTATTCTGGATGCTTCTCGAAAATTGGGCGGAGGAGCCATAGTCGTCTTATACGGGGATTTCACTGGGGGCACTAAGTGAGCATATTGATGCAGTAGCTCGCGTAACAGTATAGTGACAACTGTTGCTCTGACTTGATGACTGTTCACAACTGACAGTCGTATTTACCAACGTAAGTTATATTTCTATCATACTGTTGATTGAGTTGTTTCTTACTTTTCACATTTAAAATGATTCCGAAGCAGTCTGTTGAAGATAACAAGCCAATTATTTTGGCCTGATAAAGGTTGGAATTTTTATAGTTCCAGGTTAGTTCCAGTATATTGTGTTACAAGGGCAGAAAATGAGCTTTAGCAGTCCGACACTATAACCTGCACGAGCAGGCGTAGCGAAGCCAGGACAGCTGACAGCTAAAGGCTGCTAGCGTTTCCTGCATGTGTGATACACAACTATTTTTCGTCTAACAAATAAACTAGAAAATAGGAAGATATATCAAAAAACTTTGATTTACACTGAGACGTTTTAAGAAAATTTACGTGAAACGTCACAGTACCCAAGTGACAGATGGTGAAAACTACAAAATCGTGGCGTTGAGATTTTTCCGCCTTTATGCTGCTAAACAATACTTTCCGCCCTATTTGTTCATACGGTTGGTTTTCCGGATAGGTGGGCGAAAATAGCTATCTATATTATTAGGTCACTTTTCCTCCTGGATGTAGTTTACTGCCCGACGTGAAGCGGAGGGCAGTAATAATGCCAGATAGGAAAAGGCACTTCACTACTGTGTAATACATATAATTTTTCCCCCTACCCAATTATTAAACCTTTTTCTGAATAATTATTTATTTTGTTGTCTTCAGCCCATTGCTTATATTGTATATGTTACTGTAAAAGCCCGAACTACGGTAAATCCTAAGATTTTCCAGTAAAACCTAATATTCACCAAAACGATTTGGTGAATGTAAGAATTTATAAAAAAGGAACGATTTTTTCGGGCTTTTACCATTAGTATTCAGGACATACTAGGTTTGACCAGTGACGGTTGGTAACTGTTGGATTTTATTGGGAATAAAACAATGAGTACTTCTTAATCATTTATTCCATTCAACTATCAGTCAAAACCTTACATATTTTTATGTATCATATGAGATTAATTTTATTCATTTATATTACTAATCAGTCAAATCCTTTCTTGCAAATCCTGAGATTTACCAAGTGAATGGTGGTAAAAGTTCGAAATAAACGATGATCCTAGAATGGTTCGTACTTTTACCATCAAGAGTTGGCAAATGTCAGGTTTTACTGGAAAATCTCAGGATTTACCGTAGTACGGGCATTTACAGTAACACATATATTGTTTTTCGCACACCTGTCTTAACATTTTTGTGGTAATAAGGTTAATGCGGCTATGTTGGCTTGTTCCTTGATATTAGGTGGCATATTTGTAAATTAAAAATTCTTGAATCGCTCTCCATTTCTAAAAAAGTTGATGAAGTTCAATAAACGTGAAAACTTTGCACTCTACAAGTCATTCGAAATGTTTACTGTCAGTGAGCCACAGCATACTATGATAGTTTTATTCGTCAAGTCAAGTCAAGTCAAAAAACGTATTTAACAATCCTGAATTTGAAATTTTTTTAATAACCTAACGTTGAAGTAACATTCTTAATCAATTTTTTACCAGAATACAACTATACAAGATGCTATTTAAATTACAGGAACAATTTGAATATAATAGAATTACAAGTTGAAACAAGAAGGATGAAAAAGTACTTTTCCTTCCCAGGGAGGAAAGATTGTAATCTCCTCCCCAGGGTGGGAAATATAGGTTTGCTTCCTGGTACGAGGGAAGAAAGTAAATACATTCTGGAGAGGTAGGAGGAAATAATATATTATTGACCAAGGCCAGTAAAGTAAGAAATGTCTCAGATTACATGTAATTGTCGGCCGAAGCGAAGCTTAGGTCGACAAACATGTGATCTGAGGCTTTCTTACTATACTATTTTACTGTTTGACGAAGCCGGAAAGCGACAACTCCGTTAAGTGCGGAGGCCCGAAAGTTGACACTTTCCGGCCTGAGGTCAGAAAAAATGTTTAACATCGAGACAATTGATCAGCTCGATTTATTTTAATCTTTCTCCCAATCATGAGAAAATGGAGTAGAAGTGGTTCGTCATCGGATAAATAATAAACTATAGCCCGTTCAGTATTAAAACCGTTGCACGTCACATCTGTCATAACTGTACTATGTTGCCAAGCTCTTGAAATTATATGAGAATCTAGTATATGTCAAATGAAGTTTATCAAATATTCTAGGTTAGGTTTAGTTATTGACGGTTATTGCGTGCAAAGAAACTTCGACTTATTTCAGTTACATATAAAACTTTAATTTGTATGTTAACCGTACAGCACTAAGAAATTCTTATTTTAAAAAGTATGGAATTATTTTTGGCACTAAAAAGGTATGTATGGAATAGTTAACACTTTTATTTGTATGTTTATACCACACACTTAATTAGTTAGTTCTAGTATTCAAAACGCATGTATATATAATATCAAGGAAACAATATTATCTAATAAAATTTTTAGGTTACAATTACCTAAGTACATGTTGGCTTCTAGAATGTTGTCACTACAATATGAAAGATTGATGTAAGGTTCACAGACATCCTATGAATAAAAAAAGTTCTGATAACCTGGATCTACCTCCTTTTTAAAGGCAGGCAATTTTATTTTATATTTTGGTGAAATAAATCTTAAGATTTTTTTAGAAAAGCCGGGATGTGAAGCCTTAGTGTGTAGGTCATTTTCAACAAGGAAAATCATCCTGAGATATATGATCATTGATCATAGCAAAAGAAAATTCTGCAGCAAGCACCAACACAGCTCAGAAAAGAAGAGCAATCCATTCTATTCTCCGAGTGAAGGTATATGCGAATGATTGACTAAATCGTAGCACTGAAATCAATACATATTATAATTATCAGTATATTGGTGAATTATTTATCACTCCATCATTTTCTAATCAATCCAAATTTATATTTACCATTTTGTTTTAGCTCTCCAGCTTCTATCGCAACTGAAAGTATTGCTAATAAAACGATTGATCAAATGAGATGTTTCAATTCAATAAAAACTATTAAATTAATTCTTTGTAGTTTTTATAAAATTTTGTGATATACACATTTACCTTTAGAAAATGCTGCCTGAATTACTTATTTTGAATATCGTGATTAAAATGAAACAATAAATAATGCCACCCCAATTTTTATGGAATTGTTTTATTAAAAAGAAACATTGCAAATTTATAAATTAGTTACTACACCGAAAAGATTGTAATACTATTTTTTTAAATAAGGTAGAACAATAATTGTCAAATAGAAATCTTTCAAATTTAAACCAATTCCAACCCGCAACTTCTGGAATGCATCTATCGGCTTGCTAGGCAGTACCCTGTATTAACTCAATAGGATTTTTAAAAAGATGGTAGGTAATACTTTGTGACTATACTGTTCTATCAAATCCACAATGTATTTTGTTGGGGGTTTGTTTCTGAAAAAAACTTTTATTGAAAGGGCAGTATTCAAATAACCAATTCATTTCTTTTCAAATATACCTATATTATTATTTTTGTAAAAATAAAAGTAAAACAGCATTTATTGTCTATTAGGTATAATTTGAAGTAAGAATTTTAAATATATTAAACTAGTTGTGTAGTCTTCTGAATTCTAACATATAATTTGCTATATCACTGTTCAAATACAGTTTGTATCTACTTACTAGGCTTCAATATAAATAAGCTCAGCTTCAACATTTGTTGATTGAATTCTATATTGTGTCATTAACCTAATATAATCGAAAAGCATTGTCCATAATTTATTAAAGGTTCAGAAAGATTCAATAGTAATTGGTTTTCAAACCATTTAAAAACATGTTCTTCATTTATTTCCCCATGATAATCACTCAACTGAGATTCATATAAAAATACACTCCCTGCTCCATCAATACAACCATCTTCATTCTCAGCATGTAATACAAAATATCTAGAATAAAAACAATTTTGCATTCTAAAATTTTACATAATCATTGTAACATACCTTTTGACATGAACAGCCTACAGCACCATTTTGGAAAATTCAGGATTCATTAATAAAAACAAATTTATACAGTGGTTTATTTTTGTTGAAAGTTCCATAAGTCCCCTTTGTGGATGTGTATCATATTTTAGTAAACTACTCAGGAACATTCTACATTGAATAATTATTGTTCTTCCTTCAATTACTGCAGTAACATTCCTAAAGTGACATGATTATCTGTAAATAAATGTCCATCTCCTTGAGTCCAACACTGTTTGGGTCCTGGACCCATTCGAACATGAGTTTCCCATCTCGGCCAGAAAAAAAAAATAAATGTCCATGTATAATTGCCAAGTATTAAGAATAATGTAACAGAATATAATAAATACATTTGATTGGGAATAATATTAAACTTATACTTACTTGCTTCATAAACGCTGTAAATAGTATGAGGTGTAAATGCATTAACTATTGCAGTATTATTAAGTTTCATTTATACGTTTTTTTTGGATGTGACTTTAACTTTATTAACTCATCACTACTTGTGAAAAATTACTCACAGTTCTTTGCAGTTTTTGTCACATCATAACCCCAAAAATGTCAAGACGTCAACTGAACCAGAAATAAAACATTTTAATCGCGGCAACAGCGCGCATTTTTGCCAACATAAAAAGTTTTTATTAAGACTGACGTTAGTTCGAGTTTAATATTTAATTAACCTACGAGCTGTATTTGATATGAAATTAATTACGAAACCTTTCTGTAAACATATATTTATATTTTTTAATACAATGCGACCTACAAATTTCAATATCTATTCAGTTTAGAGAGGCTTAACATAGTGATTGACATCAGCAATCGAATGACACGATATAAACGAACGTCTCTTTTTCGACACTTTGATGACGTGCAACGGTTTTTGTACTGAACGGGCTATGAGGAACAATATTAACACAAATATTCAACAGATTCATTACCAATGAAACAAGTTTAGTTTACCATAAAATTATCTAAATCCTAGTCATTAGTAACTACAAACAAAAAAAACCGCACTATTTACCTTCTTATATATTGAAGGTGGCTTTGACAATGCGATTCTTCAATCTCTGTGCCATGCAGTGGCCAGAATAAAAAGAGGAGGAGCACCAGCTGTAAGCAACTGGATTGCGAGTATGTTGTCAGATAGTGTAGTGACCTCTAACCTGGAAGTGAGGTACTCAGCTTCTACACTGGCAGCGGTTGTCCTTAGAGTGGAGTTCTTTCCCCCATTTTGTGGACTTTACTGCTGGACGATCTGCTGAACAAAATAACTGGAGCAGGTGTTGAGGCTCAAGTATATGCTAGAGACTCAGTCATCCTAGCTAGAGGCAAGTCTGAGCCTGCAATCTCGACAGGAACTCAGAAAGTTCTAGACATTGTATGCCAGTTTGTACTCTATTGGTTGGTTTAGTTTTTAGTATTTAGGACTGTGACCAGTGGGTGAACACTGTTCTAATTTGATTCCTGTTAATCCTAAGTAGTTCTTCAGATTTATGTTCTTACGGTTTTTCACTGAATGTCTTTCACCTTCCTTTTTGTTTTTGTTTCACATAGTCCCGTATGCATCCTCGAAGGTCCGATTGATTAACACCAAGTATGAGTTATGGGCCGGATGACTAGTTCATAAGTGTTTTCCTTGTCCTACATGTCCACGCAGTCTCGGAAAGTTATTTTGTTTTGTTCTGAGAGGACACTGAGCTCTTCTCGTTATTCACATACGTCTTGATGTTATTTTTTGGGTTTGCGATTGGCAGCGATATTTGCAGAGGATTTGAAAAATATCTATCGGCATCTTGCCTATGGTTTCACACATCTGATTGCTTTTCATAGTTTTTATATGCTTTTTAAAGTCTCATATTTACCTTATGTAAACAGTTGCTTCTTGTTACAGTAGTCTCCTTAATCGGAATGAGCCAGTGTGTTGTCAGTTACTGCTACAGTGGATATAAATGAAGGATACATCACTGAATATTGAGATTGTCATCTGGGAGGAATTTCATTCGTCAAAAAAAGTTAAATCAATTTGCTTCGTGCTTTATACAAAAGACGAAATTTTAAATCAATATTTTTTAATAACAAATTGTTTATTGTATTGATATCCGCATTTGGAAAATCGCTTATTTTTAAATTTTTTACCCGTAGGATGTGGTTGGCATTGCTCTTAGCTAGTTTCCAGAAGAACATGCTCACATTTATCTACTTAATAGCCAATTCATTTGAATTTTTCAAGAAAATAGCTTTTCTAGCCACTTTCACCTATGTAAATAGGACTTCCATTAGCATATGTTGGCCTAAAAAGCGGTATAGAATGTAAAGCCTGTTCATAGTTATAAGAAAGTAAATTAAGCGGATTATTGAAGGGTAGCTATTAACTAACAATGACATGAAATTTATTACCCGATTTTCGTAGTTTTAGAGCAGGTAGGCTATGGTCCGTACCCATTTAAAATCTTTATCCTATACTTTATCAAGGGGTACTTCCTAATAGGATTCAGTCAGTCACTTTCTTATATTTATGAACAGGCTTTACTCCTATATCTTAGTCATGTCATGACGAATCTTCATAAATAGAAAATATTGAGTTAGATTTTGCTTTTTACAAGCCTTCCAAGAAACCGGACTATTTTCTAACATCAGAACAAGATTTGGTTGTCCTATTTCTTTCAGTATTCCATAAATCAATTTTCCGCCTATTGCATCGCTGAGTCGATTGTGGCAGTTAATTTGAATGAGTAAAAGACATCTTAATGGAATTCAATTATTGCTTTATATAGTAAGACTCCGCCAACCAATGGCTTGCTAAAATATAAGTTCAGACCGATCTTAGAAAAACTTATTCGTCGAAGATCGATGTGTATAATTTTTGTCAATTTAATGGCTATTGGTGATGTTAGGTTAGATAGAAGAAGCCTTGAAACTCTCAAGCGATTGTGCTATCTTCTTATGTCACAGTGACATTATTATGATACTGAACATTGACAATTTCACTTTCGTTTGAAATCATCGTGTTTTATCCCTTGCCCATACTATTGTCCATAACTAATGCGATTAGGAGATGAGACAATGTATAGAATGATTTCTTTTTTAATTTGACACATTTTTTGAAATAGCTGTAACAAAATTACTGCTATAGAAAATTTGAAGATAATCGATGTTTTTTTTGGATTGCCCTTCAAAGGAACTTGAAATTGGATCATTTTTCAGAAACTTCCAAACTTCTTAGCCACTGTGCGTCGATACATTTTTTAAATTTTGCTTTACACCTTTAATTGACTTTTAACACATATTTGATTGCTTTGATTTCATAGGTGTAGGCCGTACACAATTTTTAAGGAATCCATATCATGAGAAACATTTTTTTCAAATTTGACCCTGCATATTATCTTCTTCAATTATTAAATTGGAAAAACAAAATATTGCTTGCAGAAATTGCGTACAAAAATAATAATCAGAGTTGTTAGGGTTCTGACAAAATAGGGAATTCAAGATGGGCATATCTGAAATTTTCAAAAAACTCTACTGTTTTTTAGCACAAAAAAATGCATAGATTAGTTTATTTCTGAATGTACCGGAAAAATGTTAGATTGATGTTATGTGCTTTGGATCAATAAATCCGATAATCACCTTTATTTATGGATAGAAGGACTATCCCTCATGGAAATTTATTTTGGAATGGTTGTATGCAAAATATAATCAAAATCGATCCAGCCATTCAGGAGAAGTTCAGCGTGATTGCAGAACCACCTCTCGAAATTGTGAATTTGAACCATCCCGGAGTCAGACACAAAAAATCTCATCGAAATAATTTTAGCCGCTTAAAAGCAGTTGCATCATATACACACGTATAGAAGAATTATATACACCAAGATGACATTCATCGACAATGATGATATATGAGTATAAGATTTCAACTTTTCCAAATGTTTGTTAGTTGTCTCAACCCTTTATGAAACTGCCATAGTGAGACCAATCATCACTTATGGAGCCATTGCATGGAGTAGTAGAACTACACTATTGACGACGAGAGACAACCTCTCCAAAATTCAAAGACTATCCTGTATATGCATTACAGCAGCAATGAGAAAATGCCTAATGGCGGCCATGGCAATGATTCTCAACCCCACACCACCAGATCTGCTGGTGGAAAGTGTTGCAGAAAGAACAAGAGACAGACTAAGTGGAGAGGGAATAAAAAAAGTATTTCCTCGTTTCTTAGAAATCAGAAAACCTGGGATAAGATGGTACGATGGACACGTATAAGTTTTCAAAGAAATTCGATACGGAACTAAGCAACAAGAAGGAATGGGATCCAAATACCATCACTAGACTTGGAAAGAATGCCAATCAAAGGTACACAGACTGCTTAAAAGCAATGAAAGGAACTGAAATAGGAGTGTACGCACCAGGAACCAAATACTGTGATAGATTGGGAAGAACCCCAAGTATCTTTCATGCGGAAATTCACGCCATATGAAAGTGTACCCAGTTTAATATTAATAGAAGATATAGAAGGCAAAGGATCATCATCATGTCGGATAGTCAAGCAGCCATTAAAGCTCTGCGTTCCTGTGTAATCAGTTCCAAAATGATATGGTGATTCCTAGAGTAACTCAATGAACAACAATATGGTGGATTCCAGGACACACTGAAATAGAAGAAAATGGAATAGCAGGTGAACTAGCAAAGAGGGGGGCTGAAGCACCTTCTTGGGGGCCGAACCCCTTTTGCGGTATCAGCTCCAATGTAACATTGGAAAAAATAGGCCAAGCCGAAAAAAAGTGAAGATCTGACCATTGGAAATATCTAGTAGGGCTTAGACAATCAAAGATACTTCTGGATGACTAGGGCCTATTGAGAACAATTGAATGCATAAGTCAGAGTAAAACTGCACTGAGAGTTTTAACAGGGGTCCTAGCGGGTCATTGTCTCCTGAATGGGCACCTGAAAAGGCTCAAAATAAAGGAGGGTGAATGTAAATTATGTGGTATGGGAGAAGAAACCTCCGTCCACATACTTGCGGACTGCACAGCAATTCCGAATCCTAGGGCACAACACCTAGGAGAATACTGGATAGAAGAGGAACACTTACCTAAACTGTAGCGTATGGACATCCTCAAATTCCTCCGGGAAATAGGTCTAGGGGAGCTACTAGTCTCTGAGACTTTCCTAAGGAACCAGTAAGGGGGCAATAGATGTTTCAGGTCTCAGTGAATGTCACTCCATTATACATACATACATACATAACCGTTTATGAAAATTTCATCGCTCGCCTATTATATATACGGAAATCTCTTCAAATGATTCAACGCACTTCAAAAATTGAATCCTACGTCTATAATACGCGGTGGCAGTTACCAACTCAATAATTTGACCATACCAAAAATCACATAACGCGACGAAAGAAGTTTCCACCTCAATAAATCGCAATTTAAACAATTCACAATAATAACAAATTAAACTTCTGTATAACCTTTGCTAAAATTCTCGCCCATGAAAAAGTTTAGTCTGGAAAGTTGCTGACTAAGCTAATCAAGTCTCAGTTCAAGTGATACCATTTGGCAAGACTAGAATATTCCCCGAGTAAAATATAAACAAATTATCTCCTGGTATATCGCCCAATAAAGTAAAAATAAAAACCCAACCCAACCTCACTTACCACACCATGACGGTTATAGATAATGCTATAGCGGTGAAAGGTGTCGGTTAAGCTGCGACAGATGACGGTTACACCACCAGCCCATAAGTTTCACTCTTACCAAAAATTGAAAATAATAATTCCAGTCTTAAAATCATAATATATACTTCTCCTTTATGTAATAATGTCACATCCCGTTGTGGAGGTTATGTACAAAAAGAATTGATTATGTTAAATTAATAAATGATATGAATGATATTCGTCTGATACCTAATAATATTAAGTGTGTTAGCGGAACTTTGTTAAATCTAACAAGATAGAGTTTTTCATAAACTATATATGTCTATATGTCTCTTCCATTGGCCGAATTTTAGACTGAAGGAGTAGAGCCTCCCGACAGAACAAATATTTCGTCATTGCTATGATGAAGACAAAATATCTGATCCCTCGTGAAGCTCTACTCCCTCAGTCAAATATTCGCTGGATCCTTTTTTCTAGTGAAAAATTCCACTGGAACTTGAAAGCATGAGTGTCTTAGCCGAATCAACTGACAATAGGGACTCTATAATAAAAAGAGTGAGTAGTGAGTAGTGAGTACCCTCATCTTCAGTTCAAGCTGTATCACCTTGTAAATTTGTATTCCTTACAATTATGTACAAAAATATATGCAGAAAGTAATTGCATTATCAAAAAGAAACTTAGGAATGTAATTGGATATATTATCGTACTGAGAAAACCGAACCAGACAGAACAATAAATGTATTTTTTTGCGCACATTGCCACCCAGAATACAATATCCAATTATTTCCATAGCCAATTTGAAGACCGCAAATTACTTAATTAGAATTTTAAGAGTTCTTCATCAAGGTTAATTTGAAATTCCCCCAGTGCGGCTTGGAACCGCCGAGGTAATTTCACAATTAAATGCAATTTCACTAATAGACCATTCAACAGATTTGGAGTAATATAAACTCTTGGCACTTGTTCTAAAAAAGAAAATTGTAATAATCAAAAAGTGTTAATGGAAGAGTTGGAAATCAAAATATATTACAATGAAATATAATTGAACAAAATTGTTGGAAAAATTACAATTATTGAATCTGGAAACGTATATTCATTGATGTATGGAATATATAATGGTTTAATTATACTAATTGGTTTCCTCTTAAATTAATGTTTCTGTATAACTAACCCTGTTGTTTATTAACGACAAAGGTGAGTTGTTTGGATAACATAGTGCTGCAACTTTCACCACATGCTAATTCCGATATGTTTGGAATATTATTTTTATTATGGATAATTTCGCCAAGAAACCTTTTCAGGTTTGAGATTATACAGATAATCTGGCCAAAACTAACCCTTTTCGGATTATTTTTTAGGTACTAAGCCCTATTCTGCAACCTAAGTAGATATTAACACGTCTAACCGGAATCTTGATAAATAAGAATGTTAGATGCTCCTAGAGCTATTTGGGCTATCAGTACAAATACATAATGTCCCAGATTAGTTTTTAACGAATTCCATCTTCATACAAAATACCCATCACTAAATCCATTTTTAACAGATAAGAAAAAAACTGCTTTTTGAGATTAACTCGAAATGCTTGTGCACTGCAACTGTTAAGTTGAAATTTAAAACACCCTGTAGCAGACAGCAACTGCAACAGAAGTATCAACTGGTGTCAAAACGTAGCACCATGCATTATAGATATTTTGGTTTTTTATTGACATCATTATCTCAGTTATCTCAGAACGTATGTTCAATCTCTTGGAAATCTGATAAAAATATTAGAATTCCAGAAAAAATTTAATTTAATGCACTTATATCGAGTGTGACCCCCTCCCCTTCCATCGAATCCTTTCTGTAATGCAGCTCGAATATTTTGAAGGCTGTTAGGAAAGCGGGTTGACAACGAATGCGTCTCTGCAGTTTGTCCCAGAAATGGTCAATAGGATTGAGATCACGGTTCCAAGGTGGCCAAACCATTTGTTGATAATTTCTGTATGCGACAACTGCGCTTGATGGATTTCTTAAAAAATTGTGTAAACTTTAGCAGAGATAATAACATGAATAAAAAACCAAGATGTTTATCTGGCACTAGTTTAATTTACTGAAGATATTTTTATCATCTCTTATCAGATATTTTCATCAGAGGATTCATTTGGCTGCTCATTTGATTCTTGAGATGTACAAAAAACCTCTTGAGGAGCAATCTCTTGCATGGTATTCTAAAACACAGAGAAAAAATTGAATAATTCTTACATATAGTTTATGTTCCCTTCAACAATATGCAAAGTCAATGCGCCTTCTATAGTATTACTAGAAAAGGACCAGTAATGCATGAACATTTAAAAGACTGCGGTTTTAATTAATAAGTAAAGATTTACCTAAATGCATGAATATATAAGAAAAAATCATATATAGATCATATATAAAAGTACCATATTGCTACTCATTAGTAGTCCCTGTTCCTGTAGCTCCCAGTACAGACAAAACTCTTCTAGTCCACAAACTCAATTTAATATCTCTAGTAGCAGGAATCCTTCCAGTTTTATATAAACTATTCTTTAGAGCAGGTTGATCTTTCTTGCTGCTCTTTTTCCAGGCATCCAATTTGTTTTTTAACATTTTTGATGTTCTGCCTGTTCCAGAGGCAAAATTTTGGCAGAGGGGTTTCTTTATTAATGACTGCATCAGTTGAATTGCATTCTATAAAAAACAAGTAAGCATAATAATGTTTATATAAATAGAAAAACATTAACTTACCAATGATATTATTATGTTTTTCTACCAATTCCAACAGTATTTCCATTTCGGTAGCACTAAAATTGCTACAACGCGTTCTTTTATCGCTTTTAACATACATAATTTACACATTACCTACAAATAAAAACGAAAGTTCAAGCCTGCAAATGTCAAACAACCTACGTATATGTCACTTTTTAAGGTTATTCGTAGAGTAACCGACATATCTGTCTGTTCGGCGACGGTATAGCTTATTCTAGTCGTTCCGAGAATTTAATTCCATTGTTTAACTTTTACCTGCTTTGTGAAAAGCTAGAATAGGTACATCCTATACCGAGAGTAGGCTTACTCTTAATAAGGCCCTAAACATATCCATTAGAATACAGTTTTTTCATGTTAACATCCAGTAGGAATGCAACATCTGAATATTCAGTCAATATCTAACATGGATATGACTACCTATCTGACATATCTTAAGATAATTAGATTTGACAGTTTCCTGCAGTTTACTGGTGAGTTTTCAACATTTGTGCATATCTAATAATAAAATTGAAGTATGACATAGGAAAAACTGGTGACTATCAAGACACTCGTATTCATTACGACACTTGCTTGCTGTTTGTATCGTAATTTTTATACTTGAGTCTCAATAGTCATCGTTGTACAATACAGGGTGATTAATTTGTGTGATGAAGGCATGGCAAACTAACAGCTTGTTAACGATTACATACACAATTAATACTTTGAATAGAAAAATGATAATATATCAAAAACTAATAACTCAAGGTATAAAGAATGTTGGATGGAAATAAGAGTAGGGATGATAATAGTACTCTTCGACACTGATATAAAATACAGAGTGAATGAATATTGGGAATATAATTCGTTTAAATGAATTTGAATGATTATCAAAAAGCTTTGGCACAATCGATTACTTATTATTTCACTCCCATTTAATTATACAGGACGTTGAACTTGTTACGAATTTGACGGAGGATTGGTTATAACTTTTCCGATATCCTGTATGACAGATCACAATCTTATATCGTGGTTATGAAGAAGTGGACCTTTCAGCTTCAAAGTAAAATATACACTGCCTTATTTGAAAAACCATTACTTTGATCTGGAACACCCTGTAAGATTGTAACTATATGAACCGTAAAATTGCATACAATTTTTATAAATATCTTTTTTTAGTATATGAAAACGGAGAGACTAAGCTTTATTACACTAATCAATCACCCTCTATACTATTTTTACTCAAATACTTAAATCTTATCATAGTTTATGCAGGAGCTATACTTTAATAATGATATCCATTAAAATAGAGATGTTTCATTAAAAGATACAAGTTTACGTTCAATAGGACGCAGTTTACTAAGTAAGTTGATAAAATGTGTGCATATCCAATGATAAAATTAAAGTTTGGAGTGAAGAATATAGTTTATGCAATTCCTCATTTAATGGCTGTTGAGACACTCGTATCTATTACGGCATTTCAGTAGCCATCGTGGAATGCTTATTGCATAATATATCATTTTAAAAATTCTCAAAGACTCCTGAAACAGAATTAAAGTTTAAAAATGCTTTCCTAGGGATTCTGTTTTTATTCAATGTCCTGCATGGTCCAGAGATAGAAAGTGACATTATCTGTTTTAGATACTGTACAAACTTTTTCAGAATTTGTATCAACAGAGAAAATAGAAATTGTTATTTTTTATGAACACCCCTTTGTTGAAAAAACTCATAACTTCCATTTATACAAATTTTTGTATTAAAATCTTGGTAGACTGGAAAAGACAATATAAATCCATCTAACAGTTCTTTGTTTCCACTTGATAGAACCGCACCTGTCAGGTTTTACTCAGTCTCGTTTGTCTAACCGCTATTCAAATAAATGAAAAAATTAAAAACCTCAAGTCACAGGGGACGTCAAACTTATTCCAGGAACGACATGATTCGTTTCCGTTTTAATACTTTTAAAAGCTCTGTAATCCTATATTTGTTCTTTAGAGACGAACGGAAACACGTAATGTTGAATTTCATTACAATTTTGAGAAAATGTCTACTAGATAGACAGTAGCGATATAATTTCTTGATTGCTTACTTTCGTATAAAGTGTATCTGCGCCAAAAAACTCATGAAGTGAGTGAATAAAAATACCTACAGTGCTAAAAGCAAAAATTCATGTTACCGTGAATTGGGATACAAATAAACTGCTCCACAAAAAAGTTGGGAATTTTGGAGCCTTTAGCGATACTCGACACTGAACACTGTTTACACTTCCACTACACCAACACTATCACTTTACACTATCCTACGCGCATTTCGATAACCAAGTTACCTATTCAGAGACTGAAGGAAAACTTTTGAGTTCAAATAAATACAAAAATATCACCATCAGCCTCTAGAGAAGATAACTGGATTATTGAAACGCGCGTAAGATAGTGCAAAGTGTTGGTGTAGTGGTAGTGTTAACAGTGTTCCACAAAAGCTTAGGAAGTTTAAAAATTCTATTGGTATGTTATAATTTGAGTGCTGTTTCTTTTATGTAAGCGTTTATCTGCCCTTTTGCGCAATACGTTTGTTGTTTTGAACAACAAAAACAATTTGAGGTTGTGTACCTTTTGAGTTTTATCAAAAGTTGAAGTACATGTACGTTTATGGTTTCCTCTAATATCAATTACAGCCAAACAACGCCTCTATAAAAGTTGTTTAAGTTCTTGAAGTGTCTGTGGAGTTGGTTCATGATAATTCAAGGCTATTTGTAGCTGATCCCGATCATAATCGATGGGATTGAGTTCGAGCGTTCGAGAAAGCAGTGCCAAATGCGGGATATCGACTAGTCTTGCACGATGCGTTCGAGCATTATCGTATAAAAAGAGAGAAGTTAATCCAATAGCAGCATGAAACAAACGTATAAAATTGTTGATAACCTCTGCGCAGCAGTTATGTTCCCATCAAGCATCAATTCTGTACGCCCATTGGAACAAATGCCTCCCCGAACTGAACACCGAATGGATGAAATTCCTGCACTGCTTTTTTTTTTCTTTTTTCGGGTCAAGATGGAAGACTCATGTTTTAATGGGTCCTACCCAGGACCAAAACGTTTTTTTTTGTTCTAAAAAGGTTTTACTATTGAAAAGTTTGAATTATCCTTTTTGGATTTGCAAAATGAAATCTACCCTGTTATAGGATTAAGTCCTCTTCAGGATTTGAATTGAAAAATTAAAAGCAAGTGAATTTACGGTCGCGGTAGGGACAGCTGTGGCTGTGCACCCAAGGTTGGCCATTTGGTTAATTTCCGCAACGTATCGCGGTTCCGATCATTGCGGAAATTAAGATGCAGGAAAAAACCACAGAAAACCTGCATCATCATCCCGGAAAAGGAAAGGGGAATGGTGTTTGTTTTGTATTCATAAATGTAAAAACACTTGTGTGTTGTTTTGCACTGAAAAGTGCGGTGTTTCGTGTCTGCGCCTTGCAGTCTGCAACTCCATCGTTGCGGCTGCCGTCGGCTGCTTCGCTGGAATTTCACTGTGTCGGCGCGGGAGGAAGGTAAGGCGAGGAAAGGGAAGTGTTTATGTTGTGTTTGTTGTCGAGCTTACGAGATTGGCGAGAAGTTGAAGTATGACTTGTTGCCCTGTCCTTGAACAGAGCAATTGTGGTTGTAGTAGGACGGTATGAGATGACGAAGTGTCTCAATTACCATCCTACGGGCGGAAGGGATTGCGTTCATGAAGATAGCGCATATTACCCCGAGGATTTTCTGAACTTCCGAAGGGAAGTCGAATGGCATGGGTGGTTTTGGGGTGTGAGGGGAGCTGTTTCCTCGGGTTTTGAGGTGGAAGTTTGCCTTTTAGGGCATTTGGGGTCGTAGGCTGCGTGGTCGCCACCACAGTTCCTGCAACAAGGCTTTTTTGCCTTGTAACATTTGACGGATCTGTGTTCGTGACTTCCACATTTCGGGCAGGTGTAAAGCTTGGCTTAACATACAGTGACGGAATGGCCTAATTTTGTACAGCGAGTACAATATTTCGGGACGGGAGGTAGTTGGTTGGAGTTTGAGATTTCACATCTGTGATTGAGGCCGTAAAGGAAGATTCCTTTGGGGAGTGCCTGCTGAAGTTGAATTTCAGAGTTACTGATAACTCTGATTAGGGAGGTATGAGAATTGATGGATTTGGAGACGATTCTCCGGCATTTTTGGAAGTCGATTTGAAAGTCTTTGAGAAGATCAAAGATTACTTCGTCGGAGATATTTTTGTCAACTCTGGAGATGACGAAGGAGAAGTTTGGAGAGTGGCTGTTGGCTGAAGTTTTTTTTCTGGAGGCGGAAGAATGTGTAGCGCTTTCATGGTCCTCCCACCTACTCTCCATTTCCTCCTCCATCCATTCCTGTACTTCCTTTCTGGTCGCACCCTTCCAGCGATTGTTCTTGGCTCTAGCCATCACGCCAATGGGTTGGACCTTGACAGCACCGCTGCTGCCAGTCCACCCACTGTCCTGTACCCTCGCACCACTCTCAGGAGTATCCCTCTCTGCACCTCGTAGGAATGGCCTAGCCCTCGCATTCACTCCCGTTCTTTCACCCCACACCTTCTCACCGTACAGCATACTCTGCTCTACCAATTGGTCCTAGCAATTACCCTTACCTTCCACTCTCCGGGCCCCTTCACAATACACATTAATCTCTTCAGTCATGCAGCCCTCTCTTTCCGGTTCTAAGCCGCCTTTAACATTTGTGTTCTGAAGGATAATTGACTATCCAACCACACCCCTAGATATTCCACAGACTCCTCTATATAAATTCTCCTTCCCTTCATCATCACCCCCACTTCCCTCGTCTTGCTCCGTCCCTTCACTAGCAACCCTAGCGTCTTATCTTCGGCCTCTTCCAGTCCGCACCGCTCTATCTTCTCCACAACCTACACATCATCTCCGCCTTTCTTTCTATCTTCGCCTCTACATTTGCCGTACATACCAGACACACATCGTCCGCATACACCGTAATCTCACATCCCTCTTCACATACTATCCCACAAACCTCAACAAACACACACTTCCAGAGCGTCGGTCCCAGAACCGAGCCCTGGGGCACTCCACCCTCCGTCTCATACCTCCTCCCTCTAGAGTCTACTATCACATGTCCCAATTTCTGAGCACTAGAGGAAAAGTCCATATACGAACACGCTGACTATCAGAAAACCGTCCATACCTCGACTCAACTGTGAACAATGTGTACCTCCATCCAGCATTCCAGTTCTTATGTTTATTTCCGCATGCATATGAATTTTTGTGAATGGAACTCCTCTCAAAAGTCGTCGTGAACGTAAAATAACCTTATGTAATCTTCGACATACTGTTTTAATTGAAACCGAAACACCAGAAGCATTCGAAAAACGCTGTTGTATGATCCGACAAGTACTCAGAGGTAATCTACGAGTATACACTTTCAGATAACGAACTTGTGCGGGCATGGTAACCCTTGGTCGTCCAGTTCTAGCTTTTTTTCTGACGTTTTCAGCTGCCTGATATCTACGGAGAAGCCGCGAAATCACACTTTCACTGACTTGGAGAACGTCCGCATCTTCTCTCTGAAGATGACACGCCTTAATCACAATAATATCTCTTACAGCATCATACACACCAAGTTTTTGTCTAGAGATTATTCGAAACCAAATTGGAAAGTGCAAATCACGGTTGACTGAATGAAGTGGAAACAATAACTGAAGAGAAATTTTTGAAACTACAAAAGAAAACAACTTGCCTTAAAATTCCAGAACTCATGACGTTGATGTTTGATGAATTTAATGCTTTGATGGTCAGAAGAATCAATTTCTTGGAGAGGACCTCCGATTATGATGACTACTTGGGTGGCGGTGTTGACGATAAGGGTGTCAGCATTCTCAACAGACTTACTCCTTTCAAACCCCGGCGTACTTATTTCTCACGCAGCTTAAAGATAAACCACTCAGCTAATTTGATACTATTCAGTGATTTCGGGGTAAGCATCAAATACGATAGTTGTAGTGTTAAGGTTGTAGTATTGCATAATGTAGCCGACATATATGGAGGCAGTTGCTGAAAATGTTTCCTTGTTTTACTGATCCACTGGATGTAAAAGGTGTGTGGTCTTGGAAAGTCGATAGATGTTCATTTGCAATGAAGTGATATATTTCTCAGGTCTAAAACTTTAAAGTTCGCCTATAATATTGAACCGAATTTCTCCTAGATGATGATATGATTCGATACAGAATTTAACCCTTTTTAAATTGAATGGAGTGACATTTTTTGTACAACGCACCGTTTTTGAGCTACAAGCAAAACCTAAAAATGTACAATAATTTCACGATTTATTTGTTCTCGAAAGTTATGCTAGCCTCATAGGAAAATCAGATCAAATGCACTTGGAATCAACTGAAGATGATAAAATGATTTTCAGCTTACTGGAAACTAAATCCTCAATGTTGATGTTTTGTTTTGAAGGTTACTTTTGCATTATAACTTCTAACGGAAACTGTAGATACTATAAATGATATTAAATATACAGCCGACAGTCATTTTCATTCGCCACTCCTGTACATTTTTATTAGATTCGTTAAAAACTGATGAGAGAATGTATACAAGCGTATTCTGGTTGGTATTGGAGGAAACTCCAGTCTTATCTTAATATTTGTATGAATTATTGAAAATAATATTTATCGAGCTTCTGACCACGCTTCTGTGAATCATAATTTTCCGTAGAAAAGTATGTTCATTTGACCATAAATAACAAAAATAACATTTTATTTTTAATGTAATATGATAACCGAACAGAGTGTGGTCCAACCAATTTTAGAAATGATGACAAACCCACACTGTCTCAAGTTTCATAAGCAATTTATTACCTTCATTCAAAAGAATAATTTGGAGAATCCATGCAAGCGTTGATTTATCTCGTTTATTGAATTACTCACGTTAGAAAATATGAAGGATAAAATTACCTTGAACATTAACGTTGAATTGGAAAGATTGATTGTATTAATTAAAGAAGAGTTTTCCAAATGAAAAACTGGGTCTTTTATTGGAAGGTCATGTACATTCGTTTATGGTATTAGGTGGAAAGCAATTTGTTCAAAACGTTTTAGTGTCTATATAAAAATATTACTACCAATTATAGGATTTAAACGAAATTAAGGTGTCGTTACCCATAAATTATTTAAAATGTAATCTGACCTCCAACCAAAACTTTGTTTAAAAAAATGGGGAAGTTGTAAATATAAGTGAATGTAATATAACGCATTTATAACTGATTGTGAATACAGGGTGTTCTAGAAGTTCGTATCAAAAACATATGATAGAGATCTAGCCTCACTCCCTCCGTTAACGAACTATAGGCTTGTAAAGTTTGATGCGATAGAGGAGGACGCAGTATAACAGTTGCGCGCCACGAAGCCGAAAACTGTAAGAGAATGCGCATGCTTTCAATTCAATGTGGCTACATGCAACTGATCCTAATTGTGTTGAATGTGATTAATGGAGACCAGACACCTTTAAAAATAGATGAGATTTTGCAAATGACCGATATAGAAAATGAAATTAATTCTTCCGACCTAGAAGACAATATTACTTCCGGCGAGAAATGTCCCCCACCTCGCCTCGAATTGACAACGTATCGGACGTCTCTACTGTTGTGTGAAATTTATTTCTTTTAAAGCGGGCAGTTTTTTTAGTTGACTACATAAAATATTTACAAATTTATATCGTTTGATATAAATATATATGAAGCAAAGATAGGAATAAAAAAAGATAGATACATACATAACAATCTTTAATTTTACCACGTTTTTATTAACATATTAGTTTCTTGTGGAACTTTGGTGGAACTTTCTACATGATTTTAAACGTATTTCCCGATAGTTTAGAGACTTAAAATTTTCAACATAATTCAGAATTTGATGACAATAAAAGAAAATATGGAAAGAATTGAGAAAAAAATGGGGAATTATTGATAAAACGACAGTTCTATGAAAATGTAGAAAGTAGCTATCAGTAAAAAATATATGAATCCATTCACATAAGTAGTAATAAAATAAAACAAAAAATGCGCAACAAGTCTTTAGTTTTAGAAAAATTATTTTTTCTTTTTAGTTCCTTTTAAACGTGGTATATTAAACATTTTTTGTATTGTATTTATTATTAATGAACATACAACAAAATTAAATTCTGAAGAGAGTGTATTGTATGTAATTGAATATTAATTCAAAAAGTCCAAAAAAATTATGGTATGTTCTTGCATCTTTAAAGAATAAGGTCCCGTTGAAAAAAAAATTTAAGTTGATTCTTCAACAAGTTAGGCAATTGTCAATTATCAAAATTTCATCCGACTACCGTCTTCATCAAAGAAATGGGCTGGAAATCTTTCGCTTCAAGGAGGCTTCTTATATACATACTTAATAGTCCAGGCAACGAAGGAAAAATAGCGGAAATAATTAATGTAGAAGCCAATTTTGGCACACTAGTGAGAGAGGGTGTTCTCAACAACATACTAAAAGTACTGAGGGGTGAAGCTAAGGGTGGGGGGGTCTCTGAAGTTTCCTTTTTCAGTTTTTTGTTAATAACTCGAAAAATACTGCCTATAGCGAAAAAATGTTCATTAACTAAATTAATTTACATAAAATTATCTATAAAAAAGATTCCCCATGCTTTTCTGCTAGGATCAATGCTTAAGGAGATTAGGAGGGTGAAAATGGAAAAATTTTAAAAAAGTTTCCATCTTCAAAAATGGAATGTTTATTGTTAAAAATGCAATGTTTGTAGTTAAAAATATTGTGTTTATTGTTGAAAATGAAGGTATTAGTGTTTAGTGATGTATCTTGAACATTAAATTTCGTCGAAATCTAAACTTTCATCTCCATCGATGTTGTGATATTTGTGAGCAGAGGACAACGGAACTCTCGATCTCACCAAAAGCACTGTTGTCGTATATGGCGGTTTCCTTCTCAACCGCGTGAAGTGAAAACAGTCCTCCGACATTTCATCAATTTGCCATCAGTACATTGCCTAAGTACAGAAACATTATGGTGGCGTCTTGCCAGCCTGTTCAATATCCTCTGCTGTGGGATCCTTGAATATTGCTGGAATCTCTTGAGTAAGGCCATGATTCACTGTGAAGAGCTTAGCGATTCCCACTTTACTCTTTCCATGTATCGCCGAGGTGGTGTCGCATCCGGAGAAGCTATGGAGAAGGAGAATCGTTTTGGCGATTGGAAGTTGTCGAAGTTGCCGCACTGAAAACAATTTGGTCTCCACATTCCCACGGCTTGGCTTCATGAAGTACATATTGATTGTGGTGATTGTGGTGCCAATCCAATGAGGAGAACTATCAAGTCCACATCCTCCCCAACTATTACTACAGTTGGATGTGCTGCAGCTTTGTCCAACCCGCACCACTCAATAGTGCCGTCAGCATCCCCTGTAACAACAGTTGTTTCAATCCTGGCTGCTGTCATTTTCTCGCTGAGCAAGTGAATCAGCTTTGTTTTGTTCTTTTCGTTAGTAAGAAAATGGTCTTGTTGATCTGTGATGGCGGTGCTTTCATGAAAGTTGATGTCAACAGAAGTTTTTGTGATCCCTCTTCGCTTCTGCTCCGCTCGTTTTGTGCTATCGACATCACTATAACCATCAAAAACCACTATAAAATTTTCACCATAATGTTTCTGTACATAGGCAATGTACTGAAGGCAAATTGATGAAATGTCGGAGGACTGTTTTCACTTCATGCGGTGGAGAAGGAAATTCGACAACGGTGCTCTTGGTGAGATCGAGAGTTGCGTTGTCCTCTGCTCACAAATATCACAACATCGATGAAGATGAAAGTTTAGACTGCGACGAAATTTAATGTTCAAGATACATCATTATTTTCAACTACAAACATTTTCATTTTAACAATAAACATTTCATTTTTTAAAATTTCACCCTCCGTATCTCCTTAAGAATTGATCCTAGCAAAAAAGTATATAGAACCTTTTTTATAGAGAATTTTATGAAGATTGATTCAGCAACATTTTTTCGCTAGAGGCAGTATTTTTCCAGTTATTAAAAGAAACTGAAAAAGGGACCTTTAGAGTCCCCCACCACCATAAGCTTCACCCCCACCCTTCAGTACTTTTAGTATGTTGTTAAGGACACCTTCTCCTACAAGTGTGCCAGAATTGGCTTCTACATGAATTATTTCCGCTATTTGGTATTTTTTGGTCTTCGTTGCCTGGACTATAACAAGACCATGCCATAAGAGTTTGAAAAATTTTAATATTTCGTTCATTACAATTTTTTTAATTTTACAAAATATCTTGAATATTGATAGTTTCGGAGTTGTTAACAAAAAACTAAATGCATTTTTTTTCGCCCTAATGTGCAATCTTTTTTTCGTGCTTTTAAATATATTTTTCTAGACATCATTCCGAATCCAATGAGCAATCGCTTATAATTTCAAGAGCTTTATCACTATTTATCACGGATTTGAACTTGCGAACTAGGCTAAATCAGGGCGAGTTAACTCGTGGAGAGAAAAATAATAATAAAGTAAATTTACTCCTGACGATGCAAATGTTATTTGTGGAACCGGTCAAGAGATACATGTTATATTTCTGTTGTGGAATTTATTATTCATTAATTCTATTCAATAGTTATGGAAAGACTCCACGTAGTAGCGGTTGAAACAATTAATTTGGTTGAAGAAAATATGGTGAAAAACAAACGAGAAACTCTTAGCTTATTCGCAGTGATTCTTCGGAAGATGTATCTGCAATACAATTAAAAAATTAATTAGTCCAAATCTGTCGAAATCTCCAAAAATTCTATACCAACCAGATATTGTGTTTTCAGTTCCAAAATATTTCCCAGATTTACATTTCTATTCATTTTGTGACATCCTAGTTTTCAAGAGATTGGGATTGTTTTCTATAAAAAATAGATGTATTTTAAAAAATTTCAAAGTGTAATTTAATAAGCTTACCAACTAATTCTGAAAAACGTCTTTTGCAAACGTCAATTGTTGAAGTTTAATCTATATTGCTTTCTACAATAGAGTTTACATTTTTATTTAATGATATTTTTTTGTACTCAAGTGTCTGATCATAATTTCTTATTTATGCTGCTCTGATATTTTTATAATGCACAATGAAATACTTTCTGAACTATTGAAGTTTTTAACCACTTACATCACAAAATTATCAGCCATGTATAGGATCTCCTTAGTTTAAATGTTCCTAAATTTTCCATTTTCATGAATCAAAATAAAGGTGAACATTACAAAGTAAAAACATTAATATCAGTATTAGTAAGAAATGTACTATATTCGAATAAAACACTCAAAATTATAAAAAAACATACCTTCACAACAATTTTTTGGTACATCATTTTTCCTTAGAATCTTTCGTTTTTGTTGTTCAATAATAAAGTCTAAAGAACTAAAATGTTTTTCACACAAAACATTATTTGCTAATTCGCACTTTTCTAAATTCCATTATATTACCACAATTTTTTCCACTCATTTAGGATATTTTCCCTTTTAGAAGGTAATTTAAAACAACTTAAATGTTATTCTTTTTTGAGTTTTGTTCACATTCGAGATAAATCAAATATGGCTTTTGGGGTTCATTTTTGAAAATAATAACAGTTTCCCTAAATAACAAATAAAAAAATCGTTTGATGCCTAGATCAACTACACATTTAGTTAATGAAAAATAATCGTCTACAATACACCATAGGTAACCTGCACACTTGAGAGAGTCCAGAGCTAGAAATTCCGTTCGCAGTTCTTAACTCTTGTACGATCAGTATAAGACTATTAAATTCCTAGAGAAAATGCGACTGGCGACATCTCTACGCCAACATCATTTTGCGGCTCAAAATCGTTTACGAAGTTGCGCCTGTTCTTATATTTATCACTCAACGACATTACTCAGGATCAGAATCGCCGGAAGTGATACTGTCTTCCAGGTCGGAAGAATCAATTTCATTTTCTATTTCGGTCATTTGCAAGATAACATCTATTTTTAAAGGTGTCTGGTCTCCATCAATTCAATTCAACACAATTAGGATCAGTTGCATGTGTAGCCACATTAAATTGGAAGCATGCGCACTCTCTTACATTTTTCGGCTCCGTGGCGCGCAGCTATTTTACTGCGTCCTCCTCTAGCGCATCAAATAGTATGCTTTCCATTGGAATTTCGTTCATTTGACAAGCAAGTCAGTGAAATTTTGAAAATGAATTATTTTTATTTATTATATTGATGACCATATGTTTGTATGGCAACCCTATTGGTATATGTTCAAAAACATATTTTATTTGATAAAATATAATTTTCAGGTGTTAAGCAGATGAGTGAAGGTCGATTTCACGATCTTAGACTATTATAAAAAAACTGACATGGAGCAATTCCTTGGGAAAAGTTTTTCACAGAGCCAGAATATTCTTGTGGACATGTCGTAGGATCTGAGGAAAATCTGGAGGATCGGGATCCGAACAAATCAATTGATATTCTTTAATCATATGAAGCAATAGCTTGGTGCCCAGAAGATTTACTGCAAACTGCCCTAACAAAGCTCTCTTGCATACAGAGACAGGTTTGTTTGGCAATAACTGGTGCCCCAAGCACTACACTACTATAGGTACTTCTACATAATGCCTCCAACAGTAAACTACGAACTACCTCACTTATACCGTTCCAATTCTGGATATAAATGACAGGGTCCTCCGTTAGAACTCCGGTCTCTGAACACAACAACTGGGTTATCGATACGCGCGTCGGATAGTGTAAAGATGAAAATCCGTGGCAAATAATCCTCTTTACGCGAGTACAACTCGCGCTTGACGTTTCTGTTCTTTATAAAACTATCAAAATTATTTTCATTCCTTCCCTTTGTCTCCTATACGGAACATCCAATTGGAAATGAAAATACTGGATTATGAAACCCTTTTCCATAATATAAACTGTAAATGAAATTTAAATGGCATTTAGATAATCTCTTGACCGTTTTGATTTAATGGCTTTTGTGTTACTAACTCCGTCAAAACGGAAAAATTAGTCGAAACTACCTCTTTTTCACAAAGAACAAGCGAACACTTTTTTTGTAGCAGCTCCAGATCACTAGCAAAACATCTAGCGCCTTCCTTCTGTCTTACAGAAACTGAAGTACTACGTAAATGCTAATTTAGGTTTTCACGCGCGCGATTGCGTGATATTAGGAACTAGTACATTATACTTATACCGTCCATAATGCACAAGCACGCCTGTTCCACTCGCGCGTAAAACGCAAGTAGTGCGACAGAACCTGCGATAATTGCAGCGCGATCAAAAGTTTTTTCTCAACGAAAACTTCCTGTGAAGCATAATTTTTGACAGTTAAATCATTTCTGGATATTTCAGGCAAATCATAAAATGATTTCACTGACATCCGGAAATAGTTGGGAAACTTTTTGACGCTGTCTTTAACCTTGGATATAATGTTATGAACATACATTTTATCATATAGAATTGTGTGCACATTCTGTCGATTTTCTCGTTGCTTGCGTCGTTTCCATTGTCGTTATGCAATCCACAACACAACCGCTCTATGGCTCTCCATGCTGTCAACTGATATGTCAAACTCCTCTACAACTCTCTCGCAAAACGCTTCATGCGAACGAGACAAAATAAGAACGCGCAAATCTACACGAGCGTAAAACGCATTATGTGGACAAGCTGTAAGGATAACGCGAAGGAACGCTCTCAGCGATGAATTGCCACCGGATGCTGGGTGAGCTGGGTAGTGATTACTTCAACTTCGAGTGGTTAATAATGTGAACTTGGTTACGGAACTTAGTGTACATTTGAAAGCACTTCTAATTTAAATAATAATAAGAGAATATTGTCAATCCAAGTGAGAGTGGAATCCAATTTCCCGTTGCAGGTTTCAGTTCTCTATCTTCTGATCTATCCACCCCATAACTCATCAAAATTAACCCTGAACATATTCGGGAAAAATGATTGTATGCGTGACATAATGGACACTCTGAATTAATACCTACTATTACTGAAAAACCCACTCCATGTGCTTTGTTTTAATAGACAAAAAAACCATTCTTTATGGCTTAATTATCTCACTACAAAATTGAACTCTTGTCTTGAACTCTCGGAATGGCTGTTTGTCCACTTAACACTAGAGTACTCGGCAGTAGAAGAGACCCATTATCATATAAATTTAAATATAATGCACTGTATAAACATTGCAAAAGACCTCGGAGACGATTAACTCTTGCAGTTTACGTTCAACACCTCACATAAAATGTCGAGTTAATTTTTAATGTCGTTGCTTAACGTCAATACGATCGAGTTCAAGTGGAAGGAAGCGGTGTTAGCGAAGAGTCTTTATCGAAATTGAAAGCTTTTTGAAATGTTTTGTTTACATTAATGTTTTGGTGAAATTTATGGCAGACAGTTCTGCTGTGAAACTCCTACATATTAAAACAAATATCTTCTGTTCCTTGTGATATATTCATCATTTGGTTTGTTTTTTATGGAAATTGGACCACAATGTTTTTTCGAATATTTTAGTTTCCAACTTTTCGGTAGCGCTCCAGCTGCCGTTGAAATAATAATTATTATGTTTCACTAAGGGGGTCCGTTTCAAAGCACTAATCCTAGCGTCGAGGCGTTGATAAGAAAGATCAATTAAAAAGTCACCTCGCTTCGTTAAAACAGCCGAAAATCGAAAAAAAGATACCGTATCTAATATAAATCTTTATTATCAATATTTGTACTTCCCGCATTCCACACTTAACAACAATACAAAATGATGGCATTTTTGATACCTTTAAGAACTAATTGTTAATTGAAGTCCAACTAGTATCCGTTGTTTTCCAGTGAACCATCCCCCATCACAATAAGGCCGACCTGTCAGTGACGTCATTCTGGAATGGTTTATAAACGCGTTTGTTGTTTTATTCTCGTGAATTATGGTTATTTTTGTAGTAAAATTATGTGTTAATACGTTTTGTGGTTCTGTTCATTCAGGTTCGTGTCGATTAACAATAATGTTATATGTTTTTACTTCAGTTATTAGGGTTGGTTAGGTGGGAGTGAATGGATCATACAATATTGTTAGTTTATATGTACGTTGGTGATTATTGCATAAAAGTTGTAATGTGCCAGGTTAAACCTGCTCACTGAATAACAATAATACGAGTATTGTAGATTAGGATTACTCTAACTATCGTGTCAATGCTTCAAATACTGCGGACATTATTTCAAGCTAACATATTGATAACTGATCGGAACTCATCGTGACCGTCAATATCAACTATTAATATTCGATGTCATCAGGTCCTATTAATTTAATTCAAATCCTCTTTGTTTAAATCAATAGTTATTGACCCACTGATTGATTAATCCAAATATATTATACGGGGTGTTGCATGTATTTGGAGTATAAATTACATTGACAATGATTCATAAGAAAACCTGGATAAAAACGTATTATTATAACTGATCATGGGGAACTTCTCTCTTCAGCAATGGTAACCAAATTTCACTACATCCTGCGGAAATCTAAATGTTAGCTGTACAAATCTCTCTGCACTTTCTTAAAATTTCCAATGTTCACTATTATTGGGTTCTTTTTTTTGTCCTTTCTCTTACTATTTAAATAATTATTCTTTCAAACATATTATTTCTGGTATTTTATCTTCTTCTATCGTTCCCGTGTGCACCAGCCTCTGCTGTCTTCCCATTTTGACCTTCATTTACTTACTCATCTTCTACAATTCTTCTAATCACTTCCCATTCCCATATCTGTAACATGCCTACAATTTTCCATGTTTCACATGTTACTGTCGGTCTGATAACTGTTTTATTTATTCAGAACTAGGCATGCTGACCAGCTTTACATTGAGAGAAGTGGAGTGACGCTCACTAGGTGAACGCAAGACAGTGGTCGTTCCATTGGCTAAAGCTCACCTTATTTCATGTGGACGGACGCATGTCGTGCGCTAGTGTTGGTTTGGATCCTCAGCGGCTTGGATTTGAATTCAGTCTAGAATTACATACATGTTATTTATACTATCTTTTAAACTGTCAACATCTTCATATGCATAAACATCTTTTTTTAAAACTTGTTAATCATCAATTATGAAATTGATTGAAAAAACAATTTAATAGGAAACAACTTCCACAATCATCCATAAAATATTAACAATTTTAGTTATGTATACGATGCAAAAAGTCTAGTCAATTATTACAATGAAACTCTTTGCTTTAATCATTTCAATTACAAACTGAGCTTGCCAAGTTCATATTTGTTTTATAGAACCCGTTTCCCCTTTGATCGTAGTCGAGGCAATAAAATTATTGTTCAATTTTTAAACAGGACAAACGTAAGTAAATGCCAATTTAATTTTCTAAAGAGAAGTTACATGAAACTCATTAAAATTGAAAGCGGATACATAAAATCATTTTTTATGCTGGTAAAATATTATTGTTTGAACGATAATAACAAAGCTGTAGCCAATTATTATTTATACATTTTGGTATGAACAGCTGGCAACTAGTTCAAGCTTTTTTTTGTTATCAATTTTAAGCAGCTCCCCTAACGAAACAATTATTCAAAATCACTAAATTAGGTTGATGGAATTACATGTTGGCAGCTCCTACAGTGTGTGGTAATATTTTGTGAAGTTTGATGAATTTTGAAATGGAATGGTACAGTTGATATTTACAGTTAGTAACAAAAACTAAAGTGTAAATAGTTGAGGTTATTATTTTTTTGCGATACCCCTTTTTGCACACTCAAACGAAAATTCCATGTTGAAAGAGCAAAGTATGGAATTACTATTTTCATTGTAATGGCTAAGAATACTGCTCAATAATCAAGATAATGACAAGTTATTGAAGTAGCAACAGAGAGATCGATCTCTAAAAACAATAATTAAGATCTGAATAGCTAATTGACATGTTTGAAATGAGTGGCGCACTTGCGAATCCCGGAAAAAATAGACTTGGAAAAAATAGCCCCGGAAAAAATAGCCCCAGAAAAAATAGATACGGAAGCCAAAGAGATGGAAAAAATAGACTTTGAAAAAATAGACCGGAAAAAATAAACCCAGAAATATAGATCTGAAAACACCTGAAAAAAAAATAGATACGGAAAATATTTTCCCGGAAAAATAGCCCCGGAACAAACAGATCCAGAGAAAATAAACTTGGAAAAATAGTTCTGAAAAAAATAAACTGTAAAAATTAGACTTTTCATCGTCAAAATTATTGATAACTTTGTATGCTCCATTCCAGCAGGTCATTTAAATGTTCTTGCTTCATGGTTGATATAAATTTTTTTCCAATCATCGAAAAATTTTAAAAATATGTCTCGGATGAAGTATTATAATACGTTCGATCAATTGAAATGCAAGTTCGAGTTTTTGTTGATTTGCAGGCATATTTTCAATTTCTATATTTTTGACCATTGAAAGAATTGCTGCCAAATGCAATTGCCTTCCTTGCCTTATGGACATATCGACTCTGCCGCTAACTAGTGCTCAAGTGTGTGAAACTCCAAGTAGACTTGGTGGTATGAGCGCAAGTGCTCCAGAAATTATTTGAATGGACCTTGGTCAGAAGTGTTTAAACAATTGAAAATGCTCAATTTAACCCAACTTTAGCACGTGAAAAACCACTATATATTAAATAAATATATTATTAATTTTTTTATGAAATCCGTAAAGGTTTTGAAACAATCTCAGAGAAATCGATTTGACAAATTTTGGTTCTTTAACAGTTTTTTTTTATGTGTTAAGTGTACTTTTCAACTCCACCGTTATTTCCCAATTATGTCTATTCTTCTCGCACTCATACTCACAGTGGCGTTTTCGTATAGTATTGTAGTAGTAATCACAGCATCACAAATATTGCACTATTTGAGCTCTTAAATTTTACCTAAAAAGGTATATATTATTTCAAATTTTAAATATAATTATCTATCTCTGTGGTAATTAGCAACAACTATATACACATACACACATAAATATACATATATAGGTATACATATTATGAATGTTTTATAATTTTGTTAATATGTTAATATCGGTTGGGGATTTATACAAATTTTGGTTATTAAAGTTTTCGCCGAGTTCCAGTTCTAGATTGTCACTAAGGTTATTGTCTTGTCTTGATCGGTTAATAAATGTTTGACAGTGAGCTGTGAGTTGCATACTTCGCATTGTGGGGGGTTCCCTTTTAGTAAATAGGTAACTATGGTTAAGTCTAGTGTGACCTATTCGTAGCCTAGTAAAATAATTTGTAATGATCTTTTATTGATTGATCGCGATCAAGGTTTTACTTCCGGTTTCACATCACTAGTTTCGATTGGGATATTTGCCATTCGTTTTGCCACAATTGTTGAACTTTTGCTCCAAGTAGCGCTTTTATATCGCCGTACACTACCGTCTGCACTTCACTCGCGGTTTCACTAATTGTTGCTTGTCGCGCGTTTTGATCAGCTTCACTTTTACTTCAATACCGATATAGGAAGGAGTCCAAAGTAATTCCACGATGCTATTTGATTGTTGTAGATGTGATAGTTCGCCTTTAAGAGGGCCTTCCGCGCAGGTGTATAAACCTTAAAACTCACACAAAACTTGTTACTTATCTAATAATTTTTTGGTTCAAAATAATTATGATAGATGTCGCTAGTAGTACCGAATCGGCTTTTATTTATGCAATTTATTTTCTCTCTCTCTTTTTGTCTTTCCACTCTTGACCGTTTAACCTCCCTTATCTCTGATAGGTATAAAGTATTTATCTATGCTCTTCACGATTCAAACAAACTTCTCTCTGGATCAGCTGTTTCGATGTTTTGGTTTCAAACAAACACAATTTCTGTTATCAAATATTTTTATTTTCAATCGCAATAGGTAAATTATGATTTCATTTATTTGCTATTTTTACTCAACAGCTAGTATGTTTATTTTACCTATAGGTATTCTCTTTTCTTCTTTAATTTTTTTCTGTACTTTTATAGGTTAATTTTGAAATTAAAATAATATTCCAATCATTATCGTCGTTTTCTATAATTTCCATTTATTGAGAAGTAGGTAAGTACCTAATGATAAAATACAAAGCAAACCAAGCCGACCTAACAAAAATCCATTGGAATTATCTGAATGAAAAAACACTGCAAAAAGCTAATCTTGTGAATATTTTCACCTGATAGGTTACCTATAGATATAATATATACAACCCATTATTGATTATTAAGGACTATTTTTCATTTTTTTTAAATAATTTATTGAATACGAAATAAACTAGATATAATATATACCTACATTAGATATCAAAATTTAAATTAGATGTGATTTTTGCTCAAGAGTCTCAAGTAGGTAGGTAGGTACATTTATGTTGGACAATTTCAAAAATTATAAAGAAAATATGTTTAGAATTAAAAATAACTTCCAAATATTTAACACATTGTTTTACATCAAAAATTTTTTATTTCACATAAAATGTCGAAAAAATTATTGTTTTGATCTAAATAAACAATATTGAATACCTATTTGAAAGTTATTTTTAATTCTAAACATCTTTTCGTTTTATTTTAGAATATGTTTATATAAAAAGGAACTGAATTTGACCGAGCTTTTCGCTAAAACATTTTAGAAACTTCAGTTTTTTTACCCATTCTATACGGACCTACCCTCATTCCAAAAATAATTGAAGCCACATAACTAGTACCTACTGATAAGATAAGAAAGCAGATTGAAGGAAAAAATAAATAAAGCTGAGTTAGGTATTTCAACTCTACCAAGTCTATGACGAAGAAGCGCTATTGCCATTTCTAGAGTAGGTAGACGAAATTAATTTTTTAGTCTTCCTTTGTTTTACAATATTTTTCAAATCAACAACTAACACTATTACTAAGTCATCCTTTAATAATAATTATTTGGGTTCTTATTTTCTTTCCTTGTTTTAAATCCTTATATAATAAATTAATTTGCAAGGTAATTTCGACTAGGTATATTGACAAGACAAAGTTACCTACAAAACATTTATGCTTCGAAATTTTTTAAAATGTAATGTTACCTACCTCATTCATCAATTTTATTCAACAATTATTATTACCTATGGCAAGCTAAAAACTAGATAACCATCCTCATCTCTTTTTATCGTCATAATGGAGAGGATTATTAAATTGTAAGGATTTCTAGGGATAATTTTTACATTTGGCATCGAAGCTTTAGAATCCAAAAGAGCCAAGTAAAATCGTAAAATACAGAATGCTGCATTCACAACCGATGTTGCCATGTTATACGAAAATCCTCAAACAAGGAGAAAATTTTTGTATTAGTGTATTAGTCATAAGGCAAATTGTGATTAATTTTTGGGTTTCCAAAATAGAAATATATCAGGTAAGTATGTGCTTATATTTTGTTATTGTTTCATTTCAGATAATTGTAGGTTTTTCATTATTATTTTCTCGTTGCAATAACTAGGTAAGTAAATTCAACATTATTTTTATAGTTGTGGCAACTATGTAAATTCTAAACATTTACGTTTATTGTGCAAAAAACGAACAAATTCGACTGGGTAGGGGTAGCGTGTGTTTTTAGATCCAGGGGCAATCGGCAGAGATAAGTGGCAATCGGGCAATTGAATATAACCGTTGAATGAATGAATAATACTCAATCAACGATATATAACCTAAGAATACACCAAAATAACTAATAGTCACAACACAACGGGGTTGTGTTGTGCAAATAGTAGCAGATGTTACTTTGTTGTGTATGTCTGCGATAATATAGATCTATATATACAGGAAATTGAGATAGATAGAAAAATATGGGCCGAAGTCTGAAACTGAAGCAATTCTATACAGAATGTATAGCTCCTGAAATAATCAGAAATCAAATAGGAAAAGGACAGAAATGCATTGACCCCCCTTATATCAAGCAAGCAGAATATGAGAAAAAGAAGTCTGGCAAGACAGAATCCAGATAATTAGGGCCAAGGTATGGATGCCGATACTAATGCGTAAGTAAAAACACTAACAAGACTTGTTTACAAAAATCTAATTTCTTTTCATTCTCAGAACTGACAAGTGACTGGTCCAAATAATTTTCATATAGCAGTGTTCGCTAGAACTATTCAGTATGTTAAAAAATGTCAAAACCTATTTAGAAGAAACATCTAATCTTTATATTTCATTTACAGTTCTGATTATGTAATTAAAACGAAGCCTGATGTAACTGCCCGCACAGGTCCAAATAATATTCCGTATAGCAGTGTTCGCTATAACTATTCAGTAAGTAAAAAAATTGTCAACACCTATTTAGAAGAAACATCTAATCTTTATATTTCATTTACAGTTCTGATTATGTAATTAAAACAAAGCCTGATGTAACTGCCCGCACAGGTCCAAATATTATTCCATATAGCAGGGTTCGCTATAACTATTCAGTAAGTAAAAAAATGTCAACACCTACTTAGAAGAAACATCTAATCTTCATATTTCATTTACAGTTCTGATTATGTGATTAAAACGAAGCCTGATGTAACTGCCCGCACAGGTCCAAATATTATTCCATATAGCAGTGTTCGCTATAACTATTCAGTAAGTAAAAAAATGTCAACACCTTCTTAGAAGAAACATCTAATCTTTATATTTTATTTACAGTTCTGATTATGTAATTAAAACGAAGCCTGATGTAACTGCCCGCACAGGTCCAAATATTATTCCATATAGCAGTGTTCGCTATAACTATTCAGTAAGTAAAAAAATGTCAACACCTTCTTAGAAGAAACATCTAATCTTTATATTTCATTTACAGTTCTGATTATGTAATTAAAACGAAGCCTGATGTAACTGCCCGCACAGCTCCAAATATTATTCCATATAGCAGTGTTCGCTATAACTATTCAGTAAGTAAAAAAATATCAACACCTACTTAGAAGAAACATCAAATCTTTATATTTCATTTACAGTTCTGATTATGTAATTAAAACGAAGCCTGATGTAACTGACCGCACAGGTCCAAATATTATTCCATATAGCAGTGTTCGCTATAACTATTCAGTAAGTAAAAAAATGTCAACACCTACTTAGAAGAAACATCTAATCTTCATATTTCATTTACAGTTCTGATTATGTAATTAAAACGAAGCCTGATGTAACTGCCCGCACAGGTCCAAATATTATTCCATATAGCAGTGTTCGCTATAACTATTCAGTAAGTAAAAAAATGTCAACACCTTCTTAGAAGAAACATCTAATCTTTATATTTCATTTACAGTTCTGATTATGTAATTAAAACGAAGCCTGATGTAACTGCCCGCACAGCTCCAAATATTATTCCATATAGCAGTGTTCGCTATAACTATTCAGTAAGTAAAAAAATATCAACACCTACTTAGAAGAAACATCAAATCTTTATATTTCATTTACAGTTCTGATTATGTAATTAAAACGATGCCTGATGTAACTGCCCGCACAGGTCCAAATAATATTCCGTATAGCAGTGTTCGCTATAACTATTCAGTTAGTAAAAAAATGTCAACACCTACTTAGAAGAAACATCCAATCTTTATATTTCATTTACAGTTCTGATTATGTAATCAAAATGAAGTCTGATGTAACTGCCCGCACGCATATTCGTATCGGACGTATCTTACTGCACATCGAATTCAACCCAATCAAACCGAAGCTACTTACATTATCGAACGAGCGATACTGCACAGAATTGTGCAATATCAGTTGTTCGTTAAGGAGCGGCTACAGTTCCTAGGAATACCAACGTTGCCAATACCTTCTTCAATTATTTTCCTTGCCCTTATCGATAAATGAACCAATAATAATCCCATTAAACCCATGATAAAACAGATCATTGGTTAATTTATCGATAAGGGCAAGGAAAATAGGCATTTGTTTACTCATACGAATTTCAACAGCGTATTAGACCGTATCGAACAACTGATATTGCACAGTATTGTGCAATAAGGCGCGTCCGATATAAACATAGTTCGTGCATTTCCACTGTGTAATAAGCTTCGTCCGATACGAATATGCTGCCCGCTCAGGTCCAAATAATATTCCATATACCTAGCAGTGTTCGCTATAACCATTCAGTAAGTAAAAAAATGTCAACACCTATTTAGAAGAAACATCTAATTTTTTTATTTCATTTACAGTTCTGATAAAATGGATTGAGTTTGAAATAATTTTGTTAGTAAAAATATTTATTTAGAGTATTTAGAATTAAATTGTTTTTTTTCAGTCTTTATAACTGTATGGATCAAGACTTCAGTAAGTCGATGGGTGTCACCACCCCTTTGTGAGTGTAGAATCGTAAAAAATGGATAATTTTATAAACTTTTTATTTTCTTTTTGTTCTGAGGAGAAATGGTAGAGAAAAATGGAAGATGAACTTCAGTCGCTATGTACTAATAAATATGAAGACAAATACATTAAACATAATGTAATAATAATTTTATTTATTTTTATAGAATATTTTTGATTTGTTTCTTTTCAATAAAAACATACATACACCTATTTTTGCTGTGATTTTTTTTGAATGATTAATAAGGATCGTTGAAAAAGCAGACATGTCTGTTTATTGCTATAATAAATATTTTTATAGTTTACCTAATTAATTAGCATTACTTTCTGTATTATAATTAATATAAAAACTGCCTACTTACTCTGTACTTCAAATTTGTTATACTACAATTGAACAAAAAGATTGCCTAAATGATTTGTTTTTGTTTTCAATGAAAGAAGACATTTTTGGTATAATTTACTTGAATAATTAAGATTAAGAAGAGTCAATGGAAAAACAGGCATGTTCGTTCATTACAAACTGGAGGAAAACTGCAAAAAGTATTTATAATAACATTTCGATACATCACCTGGAAAAATTGAAGATCAAAAATATATAACATTTTTATTCCTGTGTTTCGAAAATAAAAGATTATAACAGTATAGAATAGAATACGAAATGTCTATTTTGGTCAATTAGTAGAAGTCATTTATTACTAATATTAGCAATGTAGTTTTTCTCACTAACTCGGGTGGCCGATGTATGTATGCTGATGCAGTCTATGGGCACCTATAGGCACTAAACAAGTTACTTGTGATGGAGCACATGTGGAGTAAATATAAAGAGAATTTACGAAGCACAAATTTACTTTTTCAGCATGAAGATTATTTTATTATAACCACCTACAAATACTGACAAGCTATGCTATAAACAATAATAAATAATTTGAAATATTTTTATGGACACAAAACCGTCATCATCTGTCATTGAAGTTGCATACAGCGCCATCCATCAAGACGGTGGAACGTCTGAACTAATGTTCGTTTCCAAAATTTTGTATGCAACAAATCTCAAAAAATACAATGATTTGAGATTTCATATTTTCAGAATGGAATTCTCTAGGCTTTCTTTTGGGGATCAGATCTTAGCGTTCAAATTGGTGACCACAAATTGTCAAAACTGTCAAAAACATACCATCACATGATGGCTAATATCTTTTTTATACCAATATAAAACTTAACCAAAATACCTGATCCCCAAGACAAAGGTCCAAGTTATATTGTGTTATAATTTCAACACTTAATTTTACTGCGTTCTTTAGATTTGTTGTTTACAAAATGACCTAAATTTTGTTGCAAGTCAGGGGTGCCAACTGTTTTGAGCTGTCTAATTTGGGAGCGCGTTCTTAATTTGGAGTGCTATTGGGTGTGCGGGATAAAGTTGATTTATTGTGTGGATTGAGCTTAGAGAGTCTGTTATTATGATTTTTGGTAGAAAATTGGTGATAAAATATAATACAAAATTTTTCAACTAAAAATAAAAAATGTTTTTCATTTGTTTGAACAATCGCGGTTTGAAGAAAATTGTTATTATGATTTTTGGTAGAAAATTGGTGATAAAATATAATACAAAATTTTTCAACTAATAATAAAAAATGTTTTTCATTTGTTTGAACAATCGCGGTTTGAAGAAAATTCTGAGTCTGACCAAGGAACAGCCTGGTAACATATATCGTTGGAATCAGAATTTTATTCTGGACATGATTATGAAAAAAAAATCTCTTCAATTATTGCGCCATACCACCTAGTCTGAACAGATCATCAGTCAAATATCAGCACAATTTTTGAATAGGTACATTTGACTAAGAACAAAGTAGTTATTTACATTCCAAACTGTGAAAGCTTACTTTGGGGTGCGAGGTGTATCTGAATAGTGGAGGCTATTAGGATACCTCTAAGCACCTAAAATGCTTTTTGCAGCGTGTAATGGATCAAACTTCCTATTCTTCTCTCGATTTTATATAGAACACATCATTGAAAGATGCTGAAAATCCTCAGTAGGCGAATAAAATAGGTATTAGGTGGTTCATTCCATAACTATAGTATCGCAATGTTTAACATTTTGACAGCTATCAAATGTTTATTCTAAAATATAGTATAAATGAGTATAAACATCTTCAAATTTTGATATTTGGCTAGAATTTAGTTGGAAATAAATTTCATTGATGAAGCAGTAATTGTTGCGTGCAGAAGTTTGTTATCGGACAAATTTGAAGCCTGTCAAAAGTTCATCAATGGTGTACAACGAAATATGAAAATAACGGATAATGTTTTATTGATATGATACTCAATGTTGAAAATGACTATTCCATTAAATACCCCGGTTTATTTCGAAATTTGGCTACTTAAGAAAAGGAAAAACGCTGATGTCAACCTCGAAAATCTTAGGAATTTACAGCATAGTTTTTGTAACCGATGCTTTTGAACAGTATTTCAAACAGTTCATTCTTCCAGAAAAATGCAAAGGGGAATTTGCACAAAATAAATATTGACCATTACTTCAAGATATGGACGACTATGTCACCTTCTTTGGTGTCGTTCAGCAAATAAGTCTAGAGTTTTCCATACTTAGTAACCGATAACCAAGCATGTTCTACTCTCGCCCTTTAGTAGGTGGAAAATTAAAAAAAAATTATCACCTCACGCCGGAGACAGACATTAAGTAGGAAGTATATTATTCGAAGTAGTCGTATATTCACATGTAAATACTCTCATTAAATAACGAATAAAAACTACAGTAACATAGCCTATTTAGTTACAAATCATTCTACGACTCGTGGATAATCATTATCTCTCATCTTTAATTACACGAAATAAAAAAACCAAACCACGTACAAGTGAGAATGACTAAACTCGTTCTATTGATTTACATACTAAGTAGTAAGTGTATGCATATTAATTAACATTTTAGAAGTGCTGCTACGTCAAAGTTTGCATCTCTGTATACAGGGTGAGTCACGAGGATATGTACATATTTCTACCATATGTAGAGGCACGTTAGGGGATTATCAAATGACCATTAAAAAATGTCTTCTTGTTTTGATTATTAATATATAGGGTGAATTAGGGATCTTCACCAAAACAATGTCGATTTGTCTCATTTTATGGTGAAAGTGTATATTGGTGAATCACATACAATTATTATTTCAACGGTTACATCCTGGAGATGAAATCCACCGCATTTTCAAGGTGGGTTGCAAATCACCGACTTGTATTTTGCCGTTGCTGTACTCCAGCATTTAGATACCATTTATGGAAACCGATGGATACGACGCGGGGGTCCCATTCCATGGGCACCAAGATCCCCAGACTCTAACCCTGTTGATTATTATATTTGGGGTCGATTAAAAGAGCTGGTCTACGAAGAAAATATAAATACGCGGCAACAGCTCATTGAAAGAATTATTCACTGTTGCAATATTATCAGAAATGACCATCTGACAATCAAAAAATCCATCACACATTTGAACATTCGTCAAGAAAAGTGTATTGAGACAGATGGATTTCATTTTGAATATCTTTTATAATCGTAATGTTTATTTAATTGTTTTTTACTTTGTTTCACATTGTTAAAACTGTTTTATTGTTTGGTTTTTTAAATTAGATTAGACAATATTTTTCCTCAAACAAATAAAAAAACTAGGTTATTACAAACATTTTTCATCTGTTTTTTGTCTATCACGGGTGGAAAATGTTACATACAGGGTGAATCATTGAGATGAACCAGATATACCAGATTTTTAAATCCGGCCCTATAAATCAATTCAAATTATGGTATTTACCATACTAGAGCACAGTGTGTGTCGTATCTGATTATTTTAAACATTTCTTTTTAATAATTAAACATTATTATACAGTAAGATATTTCATTATTGCCAATTTTCAATTTCACTCTAAAATGAATTTTTAATTGGAAATGTGGGGTAAGTGTAACAAAAAGTACAAATACCCAGGTCTTACTGTCTATTTATACCCTCCGAAAAAATCATATCAGATTTTAGAAAAATCATATACAGGGTGAAGTGTTGAATAAGAAGCAGTCTCCCACATTTTCACGAAGATTGTCCTGGATTGTCAGTTAGTTGCCAGACACCAATACCTACTTTCACCAAAAAATGAGACAAATCGACTTAATCATTGAAAAGATATGACGAAACATTGTTTTGGTGAAGATCCATAATTCACCCTGTATATTAATAATCAAAACAAGAAGAGATTTTTAATGGTCATTTGATAATCCCCTAACGTGCCTCTACATATGGTAGAAGTATGTACAGTTCCTCGTAACTCACCCTGTATATAAGGTAGAAAAAAAATTTACATCTTTTTTTACGAATGTGTACAAAGGATCAGTATATTTTATGATATCGATGGGAAATATTTTTTGGATTTTTGGTTGTTTTATAACAAAACGGAGGTACTGTGTAGCAGCGTCGAAGTAAAATTGTTACTACCAGCTTTTCCCCTTTATCCCCTAAGCTGGTTTAGAAGGTAGTAAAACGGAAAGAATGGTGGTTATTGTGGAGGTATTTTATCCACTCAACCAGCTTAGATGAAGTATTTTCTTCCCGGACTTCAGTGTTTCACCTCTAGTGAGGGGGTAGTCTGCAATCTCTAAGATTGAAGGTGTAAATGATGTACTCAGTAGGCGTGTTGGTTTAAGATCTATTTCTGTGGAACAATAGGGTTCTGTGGCATCACGAAATTTACTAATCAGAATGATCTTACTTGTATGTTCACGTCTGAGAATCCTGATGAGGTTACCTACAGGTGGTATTCTGCTGTGCTGTTGTAGTTATCGGTGTACATAAAAGTGGCCTGGGGTAGATGTTAGAGTTGCCAGAAAGTAGTGGTATATGTTGGAGGTATAGCAATAAGTATCTATCCGGCTATTCGCTTAACGTTGAAGAAGTAATCTCGAAAAAAAGGAACCAAAAGAAATGAAGAATACGATACAGAAGATCCAAAAGAAAAAAGATAAAAAAGAAAGAAGGTCCTATATCGTGGGTGACTTTTAAGTTTTTTGTGATTGTAAAATTAGGAACTATATCCATTCATACATGCTCCTTTACATCACTTTGTATTGGAGAATCCGTGATTTCTAATTTTTCCTAAATCACAAAACCGTAGCGAACGTAGATTAAACAACCATGTAGACTTGGAAAAAAAGTACAATACAAAATGGTGGTTTCAAACCAGTGGCCTATGTCACTGGCCTTGAAAGGTCAAAAGAGGTCTTCTACCTTTTGAGTTGGGGTCAAGGTCAAATGGCTAACTGGATACACAAAGAATCAAGACATATTTGGAATTTGTAGAAGACTCTCACCAAGGTTAACCTATGAACCAGTTATTAATGTCAATAAATAATGATGATTTATTTCTTCCACTTGAATAAAAATATTTACAATGTACAGATTCATGATTTTATAAATTTATACATTTTGGAGGTAACAAATGAATTTTTTATGCATCACACTATAAATAGTTCTTAATAAATTTTATTGTTATTGAAGGGTGAACCGTAACAATATCTTCTCTACATTTTCAAACCTTCGGATTTGTATATAGACCAAACAATTTAGAGCATATAAGTATAGTAATTTTTGACAAAAATCCTAGTAGAAAACGGATGGTGCCATCATATAAAAGAATTACATATTTTGATTTTGATGTTTTGGACACGCAAATGTGTTTAAGTAATTTTTTATAAACATTTGGAACGAAAAAAACGTACTTTTTCAGTTTTTTTCCACATAACTTAACAAGTACTGGGGTAATCTCAATGGTATATAGAAGAAAACGTAGGTAATTGAAATACAAACAAAATGAAGGGGTCGAGCGAGGATAATCAGAAATTTGGAAAAACAGCAAATTGAGTCATTTTTTGAAAATGCGACGCTAACTTTCATCGCAATTGCATTTTAATTTTTTTCAAATTTTAAAACGGTCTTAAAAAGTATAGATTTTGTATTTGTAATAAAATGATGCGAAATTGGCCAAAAAGACACGAGAACACCGTTACAAATCGAAAATAAAAGTTTTGTTGCTCCACATCTGTACTTTTCAAAACCGTTTTACAATTTGAAATCGGACTATCGGTAACGCATCCAGACACGTTGCAAATTATCGCATCAAAAAGTTTAAATTGCAATGAAAGTTACCGTCGACTGGCGTCGGCTCTTCGCCCATAAACAGTATATATAAAGAACTTCTTTTGTACAAAGTCTCAGATCTTAAAATTGGAAAATCATAAAGATATGGATTTTCAAATAAATTAAAAATTTTTTTGTTTTTCCGAGTTAACTCGGTTCAGTGTTATCCGATCAAGTCGCTCGACCCCATTTTGTTCATAGTACTTTTCACATTATATGAAAAAAAACTAAAAAAAAGTACGATTTTTTCATAACAAATCACTGATAAACATTTGCGTGTCCAAAGCTTATCACTTTAATAAAAACGAAAAGATTAGTGCACAAAAATTGTAATTCGTGCACATAATTTGCACAAAATAACAGCGATGGTTTCATTAAAATAAGGTAGCAGAACTTTTAATAAAAAAGAAAATTTAAGTGCACAAAAATCGTAATTTGTGTACATAAATTGCACATAATTCGCACAAAATTATCGATAACTTTTAAATTGATGATGCTTCAATGGTTGTGCTAACTTTCTCCATCTGATTAATAACTATGTTATTAGTTTTAGGACCACTAACAGAAACTGTTGACTAGGACCATTTGAAACAAAAGAAACCCTCACTACTCCTCTTATGCAAACTGGATCTCGCTTAATTTTTCTGAATTTAAAATTTGTTGTGGAGTTTTATGTCCTGAACAAAAATGTCCATGTGCACATTTCAACACTTTCACTAGTTTTTGAGATACAGGAGGTTAAAGTTGGAAAGTGGCGGTTTTTAAAAGTACTATTCCGTCATATTGTATTTTAAATATTTTGCACACCTGATAATCCTTACCCATAACCGATTTTTTATCCAAAATGTTGATTGTTACAGGGTGAATGGATTTTTGGAAGGTAAACTGATTTGACTAATCTCTTATTGGTTCTAACCGTATTGATTGTTTTTTTAAAATAATTCGCCGGCCTTGACCGTGAATAATAATTATCCAAGGTATATTCGGAATAAATTGACAAGAATCATAATAAATCATTAGGGTATTTTAATGTGGATCTAATACAACATAAATCATGCAGAATGAGGCAAAAAAGTATATATAAATAAGAAACATGGTTAGTTAATCAAGTCCCGCATAATTAACTGAAACTAAGGTTGTGGCATTTATGTAAATAAGTTCATTTAGATTGGCTAATATGCTTCAGTGTTTGACATCATTATTTATAACATTAAAATCTAGATGACTGGTTTTATATTATTTGTGGATAGAATATTAATGAGTTTTTGAATATATTATTTATTATTTTAATCCTGACTTTGTGGGGTGCTTCTATGATAATTGGATTAGATCATTGGGGTGAATTTTTTTTTAGCTGAAACCAGTATTCAGTATATAGATGCCTCCCAAATACAAAATCACAAAAAACTTTCTGCGGAAATGCATCATTTTCCCGACTTTAGAATATCTGAAACTAATAAATAAACTATAATAAGTAATATAAACTATGTAAAAATTGAGTTTAATCCTCTTCCCGACCTTTAACATAGATCAATGAATAATATCTATTCTTATCAGCTTAATATCGCTTCAAAAATCTCAAGAGACAAACGGTTTTGTACACGCATGTTTTTATCAATAAATTAAAATGGTATATTTCCGCAAGAAGTTTTTTGCGTGTTTATGTTTAGAAAATTGTCTAAAATGTAAAAAAGAAACGTATTTTCTTGTAACTGGTTTCAGCTATTCTGAAGTCGAAAAAATGAAAATTATGCATTTCCGCAAAAAAATTTCGATTCTTGCTGTTTGGAAAAGGTTCCAAATAGTGAATAAACGAATATTTATCACATAAGTGATTTCAGCTAAACGAAAGTTAATCCTTCGAATCATTCTAAATTCTACAATATTTAATAAATAAATGGAAATGGTATATTTCCGCAAGAAGTTTTTTGCGTGTTTATGTTTAGAAAATTGTCTAAAATGTAAAACAGAAACGTATTTTCTTGTAACTGGTTTCAGCTATTCTAAAGTCGAAAAAATGAAAATTATGCATTTCCTCTTACTGTTTAGAAAATGTTTCAAATAGTAAATAAACGAATATTTCTTACATAACTGATTCCAGCTAAACGAAAATTGATCCGATCATTGAAGAGACAAGATAAATCAAGCACAAATTTTGTTACTTTAATTTTGGATTACTTTTGATTAAAACAGTACCAGGCAGACACTACCATTATATACAGGTTGCTAGAAAATTTAGGAGTTGCGTTACCTAGCGAGAAACTATGGACCCAAAAATATTTTTAATCATTTTTTTAGGGCCGATTTTCTCTTAAGAATTTTTTCCCCAAACTCTAGGACATACGGTTTCCGAGATATGGTACCGTCACCCTTATTGAATCACCCGGTACAGTGAGGGATCCATGAACTTATCCTTAAGACCAGAAAGCTAGTCAACGAAATAATATTATGAAAATATACTTCTCCTACCATCAATTTCCAAAAAACAGCTATACAAAGAGACATAATACCTGATGGCTGTTTCTTCTTTGTAGGCAAATGAATTTCGGATGCTATTTTCATGAAGTAAAAATTTAAATACTGTCAAAAGTAATTTCAGCGCCCAGAAATTTAGGTATGCTCAGTTCAAGATATTTATCTCACATTTATTCGTAAGATAGACTCTTATTTGCATTTTAAATTCGAAATTACTTTATTTCGTAACAGCTTTTTTCTCTTTTATATATAAAAACCAAACATTACTTTTTATGATCATTGCACAAATCGTTATTTTCCCCATTTACCCAAAAAATCTTAACTCTAACGCCCTTTAGTTATCTTTCGTATCTGTAAATTCCGAGAGTAATAAATCCCCTAAAAGCCCATCTTATGAGCTCTTATAAAATCTCAATATCAATACCAACATACCGTTTTCATTGTTACTTTATCTAACAATACAATTTATGGGGGTACTTAGCGCTAAAAAAAACCTAGTCAAACTTTACGAGGTGGACTGTTGAATCCAAATTATTTCATTTCCTTTTTTATAAGTACAATGAGGTATTAAATATGGCTGTCGTATTTTACCAGTGAACACACTTTTTACTGCCTGGGATTCAAACTGAATTTTTATATTCTTACGCTCGTAAAACACATCTTTGAGTGGTGGCTGATGCAGAGGCGTATAGGATTTTTTTAATCTCACTAAATTTCTTTCACAATTCGCGCTCTGTTTGACAAAAAAATGCTTTAAAATCTTTCCAATGTTTCAGTGACAATTGAAAGGAATTTCCATTCATTCGTTTGTGTCGTGCTTAACAGCCCACGCACTTGAATTAAATGTTTCTACCATTTCCACTTTCTTCTACTTCCATTCCAGAATCTTCGTGTCCTCCATATAGGCAACTAGTTTAACTGGGTGGATTTTAAGAAGTCCTAATCGTTGTATTATTTCTCCTCCAGAATGCTCCTCTTTGTCCTTGTGAGAACTCACAGAAGCAGAATATGTGAATAGATGTTTCATCCCTGAGTTCACATTTTCTGCACTTAGGTTCACTGACTTTTCCCATTTTGTGAAGATGTTTTCTCAGGGTACAGTTTTCGGTGACCATCTCGGTAAACGTCTCCAAATGTATCTTACTGTTCTAATGACCTGGTTGAGAGTTCCTTGCCTACCTTGTTCAGTGAACTATTTGTATGAAGGTTCTATCTACCTCCATTTGAATTGGTTTTGCCAGTCCCGGAATTTCCCTCTTATGCAATCTTTTGGGATTCCACAGAAAGGTTCCGAACCTTACAGCTTTTTTTAGAGACGCTGTCTCTTACAAGTCTATTGAGAAATTCTGCTTGAAATACAGAGGTATATCGTCCAAGAGTAAAGAATATTTTATTTTCAGGACCATTTATACCATCCCCAGTACCATGGCTCGTTTTACAACCTTACGTGAACCAGATTATGTCTCCAGGACTACCTAGGTGCATCTTTGATTCCCTAGATGGGATGATATTCATTCGCTCATTGAATATGTTCTCTGGTGTAATGCTATCCAAACTCATTTGAAAGAATGGTTCGTCTGGTATTGTCCAAGTTGTAGCAATGTGTCCTTCTCAAATATTGTTCGGGCTCCATATTCCTGACCATTTCAACTTAAGAATCGCCCGTCCTTATAAAAAGTTCCAGATGAGAAAGGCCAATGAGCACTTTCATGTATGCCGTCCCCCTGATGTTCGTTGCCCCGGTAAAACCAAGGAGAGCTTGTTTTTGGATTGCAGTTAATATATGCACTGTAGAAAACACTTTTGTTCTCCTTCACTGCACCATCGTTCCATAGGTGATCATTGGCCTTATAACAGTTATGTAAAGCCAGTGAACCACCTCGGTTCGGGTTTGTCCATGACACTTTTGCATTGCCAGAAAAGCCTAGTTGCCCTGGGAGGACATTTGAAAAAACTGCAAATTATCATAGGTTTAATAGTAAATCTCCCGAATTAATTGTTCTTTGCGGCATTTTTGAGCCTTACGTCATCGCAACCAATGCAACCATATGCAATGGGCTACAAACAATGGCGTAGCTGCACGTTCCACCGTGATACCTCATGATATTTCCAAAAGAAATAGGTACACTGTTCCTAGGGTGAGCAATTTTGATTTGACATTAATGACATCATTTGCACCTAGTGTCGGCATACTCACACTGCGAAAAAGAGTTGAGTGGTTTGAATAACTAAACTCAAAAACCATATTAATAGTTCTATAGGAAAACTACGCAAATGAAACGGAATAAAAGAGTGGGAACAGTTTACAGATTATCAATACACATTACTCATATCCACTTATACAAAACTGTTATTTCAAGACGTCAGGGTGAGAAGTGTGGATAATTTGATAAAAATGTCAACTCACTAAATTGTTAAACTAATTTCAAACACTTGTAAAGTTGATAATAAAATAAATTCTGAAGGTTCTTAACGTAAACAAATTCCTACTAATTTTATATTGAAACGCGTGTAAGAGGTTGTAAAAACATTTTTATTGGAAGATGGGTAGCGTTCTAGAAAATTACTAGTTGGTCAAGTCTGCTTCTGTATTTGTCGATTTTATTTTAATATCATACTCACCAAAAAACAGATATTTGATATTTGACGACAAAATTCGACGAGTCTAATAAAATTATGCATGCATTTATAAGAAATGTATATTATACAGGGTGATTGATTAGTGTGATAAAGCTCAGTAGGTCTGTAATCATAAAAGATATCAAAAAAGGTTATGCATAAAAAGTGTAGATAGCTTCTAAATCCATATCTAAAAATCAGTTACAATGCTACAGGGTTTTCCATTACTCGGTGCAAGATCACAGGTTTTTTAAATGAAACATTTTATATTTTACTGTAAAACTGAAATCCGCTTCACTTCCCTACTATAACGATATGTGGTTGTAACCTGTTATACAGGGTATTTGAAAAGTTATAACCAATTTTCAGTAAAAATCGTAACAAGTTCAACGCCCTGTATAATTGAATTGAAGTATGTGAATAATAATCCATTAAAACCAAAGATTTTCGATTATTCTCAAAATTTATAAACACGAATGATCCTGCTAATATTTATGAAATCAAATACATGGTAAACCAAAACTTAAGTACCTACATTATTTTCTCAGTAATTATAAATGGATCACCTTGTATTCTATATTATTTTAGAAGAGTACTATCACCATATTTTTATTTTTCTATGCGAATTAGTAATTAGGTATGTGATTGTTTACCAGATGTTAGTTTGCAGTTAAAAGTTGATAGAAAATGACATTATGGAGAAATACGAAACAGCACGCGACCAAGTAACACTATTTCTACTAAAATAAAGTAGGTCCTTATAACATAACATCAGGTAAAACTAATGGTACTTTGCATAGAGAAATGAACATATCTCAAATAATTTATAACTTAAGGTACGAGAAATTTTTGATAAAAATAGTATGGTCATAGAACTTTTCATCAATAATATAAAATACAGGGTAATCCATTTGACATTACTCAGAAAATGATGTACTTGAGTTTTGATTCACCATGTATTTGATTTAATTAATATTAGCAAAATCCTTTCTGTTTATAAATTTTGATGATTATCAAAAATATTTACTCGATCATAGATTATTAATTTAATTGATTATTATTCACTCCAATACAATTATACAGGGCGTTGAAATTCTTACGATTTTGACGGAAAGTGGTTATAACTTTTCAAATACCCTGTATAACATATTACAACCTTATATTGTTGTAATGGAGAAGTGAAGCGGATTTTATTTTCACAGTAATATATAGGGTGTCCCATTAAAAAAACCATAACTTTGATCTAGCACCAAGTTGTGGAACACCCTCTAGCATTGTAACTAATTTTTAAACATGTAGCTTAAAGCTGCCTACAATTTTTATAATTATCTTTTTTTGGTATCTTTCAGGATAACAGACCGACTGAGCTTCATCACACTAATCAATTAATGTTGAATGCTCCGAATAATGAACATACGTTGGATGCATTCATTTTTGTCCATTAAATTATGAACGCTAAAATGTCAATGTGTCATCATTTTTCCAAGTATCAAACAAAAAAACAAAAATAGCGCGCGTTTCTGTGGAAGAAAATGTAAATTGAATTGTCATCCACAGTAAATAGGTAAAATTGCAGTAGAGTGAAATTATAATTGAATCGGTGCGATCGGAAAGGGTATGGGACGTGTTTTATCAAAAATGATTTTATATGCAAGAACGGTTTACCTATACAAAAACGCATCTGTTTTATACCGAAATGACGTACGCCGTAACATGTCTACGTTCGTCTTCACGAACAGACGAATTTGATCCGCGCAGAAACGGCTTGAGACAATCACAAAAAGTCATCACCATTTTTATGACACTACTAGAGAACCCGAAAGATATTGTCCTGTCGTTACCTTGTCTTGTCAATAACATTGGGTCGAAATAGCCGATAACTATGTTGATTTACTCGGGAGTAAGGCAAGGAGATGGGCTATCAACAGCAATTTTCAATGAAGTAATGGTGGGAATAATAAAAAAATGTAATTTACCTGAAACAGTCATCAATAAATCAGCACAAATAGTGGCATGATGCAGATGATGTAGCCATAATTGCAAGAGACCAGAAAAGTTAACGAGAAATGCTGCAAATGACTGTGAATGACAAATTTCAGCGAAATCGGTCCAACCGTTTAGGAGGAGGCAGAGTATAGTGGCGCAGTCCACTACCAAAGTAGAATACACAGCAGCTGCACATTGTTGTCATCGTCCAGCTTTCGATAAACTGGAAGCAAAACTCATGTATGCCTAATTTTGTATGATCTGCATATACACTTACTCTATACCCAAAGATGATTATACACCCTGTTATGTTCGTAATTTGAATAATTTTCATACTAATGTCCTCCTGTTAAATGTTTTCAAATGTTTTTTTTTTATTTCATGTACAATAATTTTTTGATTATATTGTATTGCATTTCTCTAATTGCTATGTATGCAATAGTATATTATACCACAAGTGCCAAAAGTTGGATTTTCGGCACTGCGCGTCAGAATGCCCGAGGTGGGGATGGACCGTGTATAGCCCGTTCAGTACAAAAACCGTTGCACGTCATCAAAGTGTCGAAACAGAGACGTTCGTTTATATCATGTCATTCGATTGCTGCTGTCAATCCTCTGTCAATCACTATGTTAAGCCTCTCTAAACTCAATAAATATTGAAATTTGTAGGTCGCATTGTATTAAAAAATATAAATATATGTTTAAAGAAAGGTTTCGTAATTAATTTCATATCAAATACAGCTCGTAGGTTAATTAAATATTAAACTCAAACTAACGTCAGTCTTAATAAAAACTTTTTATGTTGGCAAAAATGCGCGCTGTTGCCGCGATTAAAATGATTTATTTCTGGTTCAGTTGACGTCTTGTCATCTTTGGGGTTATGTTGTGACAAAAACTGCAAAGAACTGTGAGTAATTTTTCACAAGCAGTGATGAGTTATTACAGTTAAAGTCACATCCAAAAAAACGTATAAATGAAACTTAATAATACTGCAATAGTTGATGCATTTACTCCTGATACTATTTATAGCGTTTATGAAGCAAGTATGTATAAGTTTAATATTATACCCAATCAACTGTATTTATTATATTCTGTTACATTATTCTTAATACTTGGCAATTATACATGGACTTTTTTTACAGATAATCATGTCACTTTAGGAATGTTACTGCAGTAATTGAAGGAAGAACAATAATTATTCAATGTAGAATGTTCCTGAGTTTACTAAAATATGATACACATCCACAAAAAGGACTTATGGAACTTTCAACAAAAATAAACTTGTTGTTTTTATTATGAATCCTCAATTTTCCAAAATGGTGCTGTAGGCTGTTCATGTCAAAAGGTATGTTACAATGATTATGTAAAATTTTAGAATGCAAAATTGTTTTTATTCTAGATATTTTGTATTACATGCTGAGAATGAAGATGGTTGTATTGATGGAGCAGAGAGTATATTTTTATATGAATCTCAGTTGAGTTATTATCATGGGGAAATGAAGAAGAACATGTTTTTAAATGGTTTGAAAACCAATAACTATTGAATCTTTCTGAACCTTTAATAAATTATGGACAATGCTTTTCGATAATATTAGGTTAATGACACAATATAGAATTCAATCAACAAATGTTGAAGCTGAGCTTATTTATATTGAAGCCTAGTAAGTAGACACAAACTATATTTGAACAGTGTCATAGCAAATTATGTTAGAATTCAGAAGACTACACAACTAGTTTAATACATTTAAAATTCTTACTTCAAATTATACCTTATAGACAATAAATGCTGTTTTACTTTTATTTTTACAAATTAATAATATAGGTATATTTGAAAAGAAATGAATTGCCCTTTCAATAAATGTTTTTTTCAGAAACAAACCCCCAACAAAATACATTATGGATATGATAGAACAGTATAGTCACAAAGTATTACCTACCATCTTTTCAAAAATCCTATTGAGTTAATACAGGGTACTGCCAAGCAAGCCGATAGATGCATTCCAGAAGTTGCGGGTTGGAATTGGTTTGTCCGTGAACCTATCAAATTTGAAAGATTTCTATTTGACAATTATTGTTCTACCTTATTTAAAAAAATAGTATTACAATCTTTTCGGTGTAGTAACTAATTTATAAATTTGCAATGTTTCTTTTTAATAAAACAATTCCATAAAAATGGGGGTGGCATTATTTATTATTTTATTTTATTCATGATATTCAAAATAAGTAATTCAGGCAGCATTTTCTAAAGGTAAATGTGTATATCATTTACTGAATTGAAACGTCTCATTTGATCAATCGTTTTATTAGCAATACTTTCAGTTGCGGTAGATGCTGGAGAGCTAAAACATAATGGTAAATATAAGTTTAGATTGATTAGAAGATGATGGAGCGATAAATAATTCACCAATATACTGATAATTATAAAATGTATTGATTTCAGTGCTACGATTTAGTTAATCATTCGCATATACCTTCACTCGGAGAATAGAAAGGATTTGCTCTCCTTTTCTGAGCTGTGGTGGTGCTTGCTGCACAATTTTCTTTTGCTATGATCAATGATCATATATCTCAGGATGATTTTCCTTGTTGAAAATGACCTACACACTAAAGCTTCACATCCCGGCTTTTCTTAAAAAATTTTAAGATTTATTTCACCAAAATATAAAATAAAATTGCCTACCTTTAAAAAGGGGGTAGATCCAGGTTATCAGAACTTTTTTATTTATAGGATGTCTGTAAACCTTACATAAATCTTTCATATTGTAGTGACAACATTCTAGAAGCCAACATGTACTTAGGTAATTATAACCTAAAAATTATATTAGATAATATTTTTTCCTTGATACGATAAATACATGCATTTTAAATACTAGAATAGTTCCATAACTTCTAACTAATTAAGTGTGTTGTATAAACATACAAATAAAAGTGTTAACTATTCCATACATACCTTTTTAGTGCTAAAAATAATTCCATAGTTCTTAAAATAAGAATTTCTTAGTGCTGTACGGTTAACATACAAAGTAAAGTTTTATACAGTTAAAAAAATTGACCTTTACCCTGACGTCACTAACAATGAACAGTAGTAAACACAAACTTTATATACCTCATCCTTTTCTACTGACAGTAAAAACACATCATACAATATACGTACACCTGTCTTTCAAGCAATGACATACGTTCTTTTGTAACTCTAATTATTACCTCCAAATGTTGAAAAGAGATAGCGCCAAAAACTATTAATCGGTTGTATTCATAAGAATTTATTTTGACCTCATATGACAACTGTCATTATTTTGATACATCGAGTTTTGTTCAAAGCGTTTCATCATTTGCATTTAGATTAACTCTATAAAATCGGCTTTTTTCAAAACCTCTAATTTGTTATTTTTATTTTAAGGTAAGTACAAAATTTCCTGTTTTGCATTTAATGAATATTTATAACTTAACCTCACTTCTTAGACGGTGGCTGAATTTTCGTGTAGCGGGAACATTTATGTTAAATTTATAAAGTAAACTAAAATAAGAATTACGTTAACAACCAAGAAGTAAGGAAGATACATGCATGTAAACACTTATACCCTTCTATAAAAAGGTTTATAAAGGTAGTGGTGTTAACATCAATAAAATATGAATAATATTTTATAGTTCATTGGTTTACACACATTCATCTTTCTTAATTCTGTGAACTGAATTCTTACAGATTATGACAATAGTGTTTGCTTGTGAGCAAATTGAACAATATTTCACTTTGTTTTAGAACATGCCAGGAAAAATGCTGAAATCACAAGCACAAGAACTTGTTTTAAACTTGTGTGAGTATTTTGAAATGGAAAAACTGAATGGAGGGCCTTTTGATATTTTGAATGTTTAAGAGGTAAAATCTAACTTCTTATACATATTATAATGTTCTTAAGATAATTTCATTTTAGAGAGTAGCAGCAGCATTAAAAATATCAAGAAAAACAATTTATGCCCTCGGAAAGAAGAAGGAAAATAATCCTAATTTTTTGTTACAAAAGAAGAGTAAAACTCGCAGTAAACCAAAAACTACAGACTTACCTGATGGCAGTAAAATGGCTATACGCAATACATTATACGATATGTACAAAGAACGTGAGTACATATGATATTATAGATATTTTGTAGAATAACATTTTAGCAAGCTAGTGAAGGAAAGTTTTAAATTAATCAACAAATGAGAAATGAAACACCAAATTAATAGACATAACATAAATATCAATTAATTTGTTAAAACCAATATATAGTGTCTCTTATTACTTGAATAAGTTCTAAGTAATTTTAATATTCGGATGAAAATTTCTTGATTATCTATTGAAAATTTCTCTGAATGTATAAGTATTAGATAGTAAATAATAATTATTTTTTTTCAGGAAAACCAGTAACTCTTCAAACATTAAATTGTGAGATAAAGTCCAAGGAAATAGTTACATGTAGTACAACATCATTAAGCACATTGTTGAAAGAAATAGGGTTCAAATTTAAAAAAGATGATAACTGAAGAGCAATTATTGAACGTAACCATATTGTTTCACACAGAGCTTGCTTCTTGAGAAAACATATGGAAAATTTAACTAGTGCTTATCCAAGAGAACTAATATTCTTAGATGAAACATGGATTTATTCCAAAGGAAGTAAAATAAGAAGTTGGCAAGATGATAATATTAAAAGTGTTCGTAAACTTGAAGGAAATGATGGAAAAAGATTTATCATTGTTCATGCAGGTTCTTCAAAAGGTTTTGTTACAGAAGCAAGTTTGGTTTTCTGTTCAAAATCTTTAACTATGGATTATCATGGAGAAATGAATAGTGTATTATTTACTAAATGGATCAGGACACAGGTACTTCCTAATTTAGAGGAACCATCACTTATAATAATGGACAATGCACCATAGCACAGTGAAATTTTGAACAAACAACCATCCACATCAACAAAAAAAGCGGAAATTGCCAGTTGGCTGAAAGAAAATAAGATTAATTTTGATCCAAAAATGACAAAACCAGAGTTATTACAAGTAGCGAAGATGCATAGAAAGCAAAATGTTTATTTTATAGATGAAATAATAAGAGAACATGGACACGAAGTATTAAGGTTACCACCATACCACTGCGATTTTAATGCCATTGAGCTAATTTGGGCTAACTGTAAATCATACTACAATAAACATATTGGTAGAGATGGATCCAGTGACGAGAAAGTAGTAGGAATGTGGAATGAAGCTTTAGAGAAATGTACACCTAACATGTGGACAAAATGTGTGAACCATACTGAAGCACTTATTAGAAAGTGGTACGATAGAGAAAAAGTTGTTTGTGATATTGACGTGGAACCACTAACTATTGATGTAGGTAACAGTTCCTCTTCAGAGTCTGACGATGATTATTAAGATACTTAATATATATTTGTATGGTAAATTTCGGAATGACAATAAATGTATAAATAGTGTACATTGAATAAAAACCTTTATTACCCGTGATTAATATTTTTTATTTTGCTAGCCAATATTGCTTTTGTTAGCCCTAAATGCTAATGTGCTGTTTTAAATTTAAATAAATTCATTCAAATGAAAGATTCGTAGAAATGTCTACTTCCGTTAATGGTTATAGAATAATTTTTTTTATGTAGGTATAGCAGACAAAATAATTTTTAGTGAATATTTATCTAAATTTTCGACTATTTCAAAATAGTGATATTCAAATTGACTTCAACCAACAGCAATATTTAGTTATTTATAACGCAAAAAAATACTGACAAAAGATAAACAAACACTGAAAATATTTACGCACACGACAGAGTAACAGTAGCCATTTTTGACTCGGTGATTCATTTCGCGAGGTTTGTAGGTATGACGTCAGGGTAAAGGTCAATCTGTTTTACTGTATGTAACTGAAATAAGTCGAAGTTTCTTTGCACGCAATAACCATCAATAACTAAACCTAACCTAGAATATGTGATTAACTTCATTTGACATATACTAGATTCTCATATTATTTCAAGGGCTTGGCAACATAGTACAGTTATGACAGATATGAGGTGCAACGGTTTTAATACTGAACGAGCTATACTGTATACGAGTTTTCTTCATAGCCGGTCAGAAGTACGTTATTAATTTTACTTTCTTCACACTGCAGTAGTTTAATACAAAAATAATAAAACTTCAACAAAAGTCTGTCATTATAAAAAGAGCAAAAAGTAAAGGCGCGAGTTTCTATTTCTTTAATCAGAATATTTAAAACTCTCCTGCGAACGGCTAAATGCACACCATACGAACAAAACTGTAAAAGGTTATGTTCCAAAGCACCCATTGAAACTATCATTCTTTTTCAGACCAGGAATTCGACATTAACATTCTTCGTAATAATTTCCAAACCCCCTCATAAAAGTGAGAAATATCTGCGTAATAACTATGTTTTTTATTTCCATATCAAAAAAGATTTGTTGCCGTTTAATTTAATATGCTATTTAATTGCGTCTTTTACAGTACTTATAAATTTTGTCTCCTCAATATGGTGCTCTCCCAGCTGGTTTCCAGAATTTAAATGCTTTTTTTTTAGAAAAAATAACAGCTTGACAGCTGGTCCTGTACTAGATTTATACGGCAGTTATTTTGAGGTTATTTTGATATGCCTTCACTCTTTTATTGCATGTGATATGGTTTAATTAAATTGATTAATGTAATGGCATTTTAAGGGGATTTTTTAAATAGTGATTGCCTACGTATTGCCTTTTATCTTAAGACGTTATAGTTTTTTTTATAGCATGTCGTTAAGTCATATTTTCATTGTATTGGATAGCCTTTTTTACTAAATTTTCGTGACATTATAATATTCCCACAAAATTGTATAAGTATAAGTATAGTAAAACATAATTTGGTCAAAAGAACTATACTGATCAGTAAAACTGTTCTTCCTCAGAAGCCTTCACAAAAAATGGAATAAAAGAAAAAAAAATCTAAATTGACGGTACACCCTACTCCTACGTTATAAGGCTACAAAGTTATGGTTTTAGGATAGATTAGTGAATTGGTCACCAAGATTAAGTTTGTTTACTCTTTTTTTGAATACTGAAATAGGCAATTCGTTTAATTCGTTCGGTAGAAGGTTATAATATTTTGGGAACTGATAAGTGAAAGAATTTTCAAATTGAACTGTTCGATGCTTAGGAATATTAATAAGATATTTTCGTCGAATGTTAACATTGTGAACATTTGTTCGGAAAGAGATTTTGTTGTTGAAATGTGCCGCTATAATTTTATGAAATAGGCAAAGGGAAGGATCCCTTCTGCGATTTACCATATTCATCCAGTTTGCTATTTCCAAGGTGTCTGATATTTTACCAACATTTCGAATTTTATAGGTAAGTCTTAGACAAGAGTTTTGCAGTTTTTATAATCTTCGTTGTTCGACACTATTAAGACTAGGACCATAGACGTAGTCACAATAATTTGCTAGCGACAGAACTTATGTATCACAAAGTTCTTTTTTCAATTTACTATTTAAAACCTGTCTATTCAAAAATAATAATTTGAGTTTCGTATATCACTTTTGAAGTATGTGAGATATATGGTGGTCGAATTTCTGAATAAAGCCCTAGGTTTTATAGACGTTATTGCATTATTGTTCATCTTAATATTACAATTAAAATCTACTTCAGACCTCCTTCCAAAATGCATAGCCACTGATTTTGACGGATTTATCATAAGATCGTGTTTTGAACAAAGCTCCACCAAAGCATTGATATCCTCATTAATATTTTTTCCGATTCTGCAATTAATGAGGGGTCAAAAAGTAGTATAATTGTGTATAATCAGCGTACACGTGAAAAGTGCAACTTGTCAGAACCGATGTTAAATTACTTGTATATTATATTGTATACAACAAAGGCCCTAGAATAGAACCTTGGGCAACTCCACAATCAATACATCCAACGTCAGATTGATTACCTGATAGCATAATCTTCTCACTCCTCTCTCTTAGATAATTAAAAAAAAATCCACAGTTTTGGGACTGAAACATATATTATGTAGTTTATATCAGCAAGAAGTAATGGATGGTTTAACATATATGTTACGAAGTCACCAACTCAAAGCCGGCCCTGTCACACAACTATAAATTTTGGCGAATGCGCTTTCTAGAACATTCTAGGGAGGTCGTTTTGTTTACACATGAGATGACAGTTAGTAAAAAGTTAGTAAACAAAGTTAGTTAACAGTTATTACGGACTTAGTTCACAGGCAGTTTACAGAAGTAATCAGACAGTGAATGAAAGAGTGTATCATTTAAGATAAATAATGTAGGTCGTAAAAATAAATAAGAACTATTATACCGAGTGTAAATAAATTAGTGGACATTGAGTGAAGTGTGCATATGAATTAAGTTTAATACAGTGTGAGTTTCTATAAATAAATCAGTAGTAATCAGTGGTGTGTATAATTTTATCCCAACCGTAAAAACTATTTAAATAAATAACAAAAACATTACAATATCGAAAGCCTTACTATAGTCAAGTAATATTCCAATTCCATATTCCATTCCAATCTCACCCTTGCCACGTTCTCTGAATATTTCGTCTGAGATATTTAATAGAGCAGTGCTCTAAAACCTGATTGATTTTGGGAGAGTATATTGTAGGTAGTTAGATGACAACGAATTTGTTGCTTTATCACATTGTAACGAGTTATTTTGTGGGACACCGATTTGGAGTTCATTTTTAGTTTTCACTGTAGCATATCTTATTTTTATATAACTCGTTACTTACTTTCCGATCCTTTCTGCTACCACATTGATTTTTTTTACCGCAATATTATATTTTCTTAGTAATTCAAAACACATGAATACGAAACTAAAAATATAAAATTTATTAATTTTGATTCTCAAAAATTTAAAGACTAGAGGACGTCCGGTATATAAACTATTTTAATTATAACAAAAGCCGTCCAGTCTAGTAAAAACTTTTTTGTAGTTGAAAGTAAATTAATTTCACGTATGATTCCGATAAGGCAAAAATTTTAGGTAGGAATTGGGATATAAATTCGAAAACCGAACGATTTTGGGCCTCTCTGCTACCGGTTGTTTTCAACAATAATCGCGCTCGGATACCGTTTGTTTTCGAAACTCCGCTGTCGTTTGTTTAAACCAAAAAAAAAAAATCTCTCCTACCGACCAAAAATTTTGGAAGTCCAGTTACAGTGAATCCGTAGTATCCAACCGTTTCTGCGAAGGTAAGAAAAATTGTTTTAGTAAAGCCAAAGAATATAATTATTTTGTTCCGCTTAAAAATATATTTCCGTTAGCAGTTTCGATATTCTGATTGTCGAAATTTAGTACAGTATTCTAGTGATATATATAGCAATAGATAAGAAAATTTATTTTGCAGTTTTATTATTGTTACATTTTTTTTATATTGGGTTGGTTATAATTCTTAATTGAATGCTCAATACATCAAGTATTTTATTTTAGATTTTGTTTTTCCCGAATTAAATCCTTATACCCATTGTCCGGTCCTAAAAATTTCCCGAATATATTAAAAATTTTCATTTCGATTATTTGAAATAAAAACTGATCGTGGGGCAAGTGCGAGGACTATTCCATGCGTTGTCCAACCTTCAGCCGGTAGAGTTACGTAAATACATTAATTTTTTATTCATTTATTTTAATTCGTTTATGATATTCAAACAAGTCTGAGGCCGATGCCATTGGTTGATTGAATATCTAGTTTAATTCAAAGTCTTCATTATCAGTGGTTGATCCGTTTTCCCTGCCTTCCCAAATTAACAACCCTTTTGTTGTAATATTTGATTATAATTTTCATTTCGATTATTTGAAATAAAAACTGATCGTGGGGCAAGTGCGAGGACTATTCCATGCGTTGTCCAACCTTCAGCCGGTAAAGTTACGTAAATACCTTAATTTTTTATTCATTTATTTTAATTCGTTTATGATATTCAAACAAGTCTGAGGCCGATGCCATTGGTTGATTGAATATCTAGTTTAATTCAAAGTCTTCATTATCAGTGGTTGATCCGTTTTCCCTGCCTACCCAAATTAACAACCCTTTTGTTGTAATATTTGATTATAATTTTCATTTCGATTATTTGAAATAAAAACTGATCGTGGGGCAAGTGCGAGGACTATTCCATGCGTTGTCCAACCTTCAGCCGGTAAAGTTACGTAAATACCTTAATTTTTTATTCATTTATTTTAATTCGTTTATGATATTCAAACAAGTCTGAGGCCGATGCCATTGGTTGATTGAATATCTAGTTTAATTCAAAGTCTTCATTATCAGTGGTTGATCCGTTTTCCCTGCCTTCCCAAATTAACAACCCTTTTGTTGTAATATTTGATTATAATTTACATTTCGATTATTTGAAATAAAAACTGATCGTGGGGCAAGTGCGAGGACTATTCCATGCGTTGTCCAACCTTCAGCCGGTAAAGTTACGTAAATACCTTAATTTTTTATTCATTTATTTTAATTCGTTTATGATATTCAAACAAGTCTGAGGCCGATGCCATTGGTTGATTGAATATCTAGTTCAATTCAAAGTTTTCATTATCAGTGGTTGATCCGTTTTCCCAGTCTTCCAAATTAACGACCTTTTGTAGTTGTGGTTAAATGGTTAATTTTGTACGATAATTTGTTTTTGCTCACTACTGTAATATAATTTTTTTCCTTTAAAACTGCTCACTGTTTGCTCACGCATTGCTTATATCGCTTTACCTGTTGCTAATCGCTTAAATAACCTGCTTATATCTCCGTTATCGTACCATTGCTTATGCACGTTCTACCGGCAAATTTTACATAACCCGAATATTTTTGACGCATTTGCACACTGTATTATATTTATTTTGTTGGGAACCGCCGAAAATATTTAATTTATGGTATTTCTAAAATATAAATTACTGTAAATATTTATGTACTTATCCCTGTGGAAATTAAATATACCTGGTAATATACAATTCGACCCAATTAGTGTTTTCTTAATAACCCGTAGCATAGTCGTCTGAGGGTTTAGAGTGTTTTAGAAGTGTTGAATTCAACGAGACCCCTGGAATTTTCCGTAACCTCCATCTGAGGCTATCTGGAACTCTTGACGCGAAGGGTCAAGGGGCCGTGGAGCAAACCACGTAAAAAAATCTGGCGCCCGAGCATTCGTTTATAAGATTTTGCATCGAGGGTGACCAAAGTGACGTGCCCTGTTGGTAAAATCCAAAGGGTAGGTGAAAAAGACGTCACAACATTGATAATGTTTGAGTTATGAAATGAATGTGAATTTGCATGTCTTCTGTACGTTTCTTGTGTTATAATCATTTGAAAAATATATACAGGGTACTTCTAAATTTTTGCGAAAAAATTCAGGATGTGATGGCCCATATAAAACCATGCTGGGTCTTTCTTATGACCTCACCCGAATCTAAGAGGTGCTGAATAGAATTAGGTTTTTGATTCTTAGAACTTAAGTAAATATGGAAACTTGGAATTTTCTAACTTCCCTGCACTCGCAATGACTAGCAACCGGTATTTTTCAACATTCCTTTTACAATATTAGGTGGTGAAATTGTCAACTCTCACTTTATTTAATATCAAATTTTTTTTCGAGATTGAGTCTCGTTAAATGAGATTTGCTGTTACATTTTCTATCTTCACAGCTTCCACTCGTAATGCGTAGTTTATTATTTATTGAAGAATATAATCATGATGTATTTAATTTTTTTCTCCGGATCTATTGATTTTAGGAAAATGATTTTAAGAGTAAAAGAGTTTTTCAAAACAGATACTTTGAATAATATTTTTGTTCCACTAAGCTCAATTTATAAAGAAAATTTGATATGTAATGAAGTAAGGGTAGATAATTTCGCCCCCTTATAATATAACAGGAATGTTGAAAATATACAGGAGGTTGGTTATTGTGAGTTAACAAATTTTCAAGTTTCCATCTTCACTTAAATTTAAGAAAAATAGGAACTCAATTTCAATCAGCATAATGATATCTCGGAAGGAGTGAGCTGAGGAGATTTTGTCATGAGACCCATAATCATTTTAAAGGGGAATCATCTCCTGAATATTTTCGCATGGATTTAGAAGCACCCTATTTGTTTATCTCAATTGTTTGATCAAAACAACATTCATATGTACGAGGTTTGTCCCTCTGAAAGTAAACCTTTTCAGATAGAATACTCCTGTGGCAGCAAAACAATTCTTGCCATTGCATTGAGCTTTTCCAACAATGCGGTCTTCATCTTCTGAATCTTGTCAAACCAGCATCCCTTCATGGGTTTTCTAGTTCTAGGAAGATACAAAAACAATAAGTTTTACCCCACACATCCGGATTTCTTTCTTGTAATGCTCCACGCAAACAACGCGTAACCCCAAAATATCCATAATTGACCAAACGATCTTCTGGCATGTACTTATGTTGCACCACACTATTGTTGTCAGAAAAAAAAGGAAAAAACAGTGAGCAAAAACATTTGCCTGAACCTGGCTTGCTTGTTTCATTAAGCTAGGCTTTGCGTTCGACTTGATAACCATATACTCAGATTCTGTCACCAGTTATGATCCCTTCAAGCAAATATGCGACTGTTCTTTTGAAAAAAAAAACGCCGAAACCGGTCCACAAGTGATGTTATTCCTTCTAATCGCAAACCAGAATGGTTGGTTCTATCTTAACAGAAAAACCAACCCCGTTTACTTTAGAAGTGTAATTCAATGTCTGTCGGGGCATATAGCCCGAGAAGTAGTTGTTGCTTCTTAGTGGACGGTCTGCTCTTTGGAAATTAATTTTTCTAATTCGTAAAGCGTTTAATAGTATTGAACTATTATTTTTTGACTTCTATAGATCACGCTTTACTAATATGACAATTATTTACAGGTAACTGTATTTAAGTAAATACCTACAAAACCGAGATGGTTTTTTGTCGATATAGAATTTTGGTTTGTGATTAGATGTAGAGATGTCGCCGATATCGTACTCTTAACATTTCCTTTACTAAGGCTAATGTATTGGTGTGATATCAACGTAGTCTCTAGTCCAGGATTATGCTCTCAGGGCTTCTGGACGAATAGCATCTACCTTGTGCTGATGAGGCGCAAAAACGCCGAAACCGGTCCACAAGTGATGTTATTCCTTCTAATCGCAAACCAGAATGGTTGGTTCTATCTTAACAGATATACCAACCCCGTTTACTTTAGAAGTGTAATTCAATGTCTGTCGGGGCATATAGCCCGAGAAGTAGTTGTTGCTTCTTAGTGGACGGTCTGCTCTTTGGAAATTAATTTTTCTAATTTGTAAAGCGTTTAATAGTATGGAACTATTACTTTTTGACGTCTGTTCTTTTGATCTAAATTAAACAATTTCTGAACAAATTCTGCTTAAATATTTTTTATGCCTAAAACATCCGAAAAAAATGCATGAATGAACAGCTTTCTTATAGTGATTCGACAACAATTTTCTTCACTGCTTCAACATTTTCATCGGTTGTTATCGTGTTGGAGCGACTAGTGTCACTAGTGTCACATATTAACATTTTTTTGCTATTGGTGAATAAGCTCAAACATCACAGTCAACATTTCAAGTGGCTTGTAGTAATTAATTTGATTCAATACAGATTTTTGGATCCATTCTTTTCGATAGCAAAAAATCTGTCTAGAACAAACTAAACATGCTAAATGGCTGATAAAGTTAACAGATAATGTTGAGGTACATTTGTACCAGCATGAAAAAAATGAAAATGTTTTTACCGTCGCTCACATCATTTGAAAATTCGCCTCTCTTAACGGAGTGGATGAACATGTATAATTTAGTATATTTGTCAAGAAAATTTAATACAAGGGTAATATCAGTAATTTTGTTAATCTCGTTCTGATTGCTTTATTTGAAATATTTAAGAGAGGTTATTTATGATAAGCAAACACTATCTTGTTTGACAACAAAAAATAACTATTAATAATACATACACCTTCATGGATTTAGTTACTCGCATTAATTTATTTTCATCTGAATGTAGTAATCAATGAAGTACAACAGTAAAGTTTTTATACTTTACTTTTTTCAAACTGGTATGATGAACGGACAAATTATCATTTATTGGGGTTGGTTCAGGGGCGTACGTGCAAATTATTCGATAAAATGAGGAAATTCTTTTCCGTCATGACGATGAACGTATATTGCTATTTTTTGTTTTGGTTTGAATATCTTCAGAAACAAAATGCACCAATTTTATTTCAGAAAAGAAGTTACAACTTTATCTCCAAAATGGTGTGGGAATGCCTAGGCAAACTCAATGAACTAGGTGGGAACAATATAGTCACCTTACTGTGGATTCCAGGACACACTGGAATAGAAGGAAATGAAATAGCAGACGCACTAGCAAAGAGGGGGACTGAAACACCCTTTTGGGGGCCGGAACCCTTTTGCGGTATCAGCTCCAATGTAATATTGGAAAAAATAGGCAAAGCCGAAAAAAAGAGAAGATCTGACCATTGGAAAGATCTAGTAGGACTTAGACAATCAAAGATTCTGCTGGGTGACTACAACCTGTTGAGATCAAATGAATGCATGAGTCAAAGTAAAACTGTTCTAAGAGTTTTAACAGGGATCCTAACGGGACATTGTCGCCTAAATGGGCACCTGAAAAAGCTCAAAATAGTGGAGGAAGAAGAATTTAGATTCTGTGGCATGGAAGAAGAAACCTCCATCCACATACTTGCGAATTGCACAGCAATTCAGAATTTTAGGGCACAACACCTTGGAGAATACTGGATAGAAGAGGGACATTTCCCTAAGTTAAAGCCTGCAGATATCCTGAAATTCCTCCAGAAAATAGGACTAAAGGAGCAACTAGTCTCTGAGACTTTCCTCAGGAACTAAGTAGAAGTAAGGGGGCACAATCGATATTTTACGTCTCAGTGAATGTCACCCCAATTTACATACATACATACATACATTTTGCATTGTCAGGAATGAATATTAGGAATTAATATAAATAAACAAGTAACAAGATACCTCATTTTGATGTTCCATACCTTGACGAAACTTGGATCAACTGAGGTTACATTGTTAGTATGGAGGGGGAAGAAAACGGACAGGAGAGGGGAGATCCTGGAAGAAGTGTTGACATCCAACGGGCTGGCGGTGCTGAATGATGGACTACTGTCCACCTTCGTAAGGGGTGACGGGGGTTCGTCATTAATTGATATAACAGCATGTGATTAATGGCTGGGGTAAAGAGTGAGTAGTTGGAGGGTGCTGGAGGATGATGAAAGCTTGAGCTTACGTAGGTATGTGGGGATGGATGTAAGGAAAGGGAGAAAGGAATTATCAGGAAAGTGGGGATGGAGGTGGATGAAGGCCGAGGCAGAGAGTATGAGAAAGAAGGTGAAAGAGGAGATAGGAAGGGGTCTTGGACATGATGTATATGAATTGTACAATGTGATACAGGGATGTAAAAGAGAGGGGAAGAGGGGTAATAGGCATGAGCGGACGGCTAATTACTGGTGGAATGAGGAAATAGAGGAGCTGTGGAGGGAATGTAAAAAAGAACGAAGACGGATGCCGAGGGGAAGAGGAAGGATAGAGGGAAAAGGGAAATACAAAGAGAAGAAGAGCTATTCAACAGGGTGCTGAGGGAGGAAGAGTTTCCAGAAGGATGGAAGGTAGCCAGGGTGATACTGCTGAAAAAGGCGGGGGAGAGTGGAAGCGGGCGGGGGACTACAAGCCCATCAGCCTGCTGTGTGGTATGGGTAAATTGGTGGAGGGGATTATAAAGGATAGGATTGAGGAGGAAGTTGGTAGAAATGGAATAGGATAAACCAGCACGGGTTTACGAAGGGAAAATCATGTATCTCGGCGCTGGGCAGGGTAATGGGCTTGGTGGAAACGGCTAGGGAGGGCAGCTGGAAGAACAAGAAATTGGCCCTACTCGTGTTCTTCGACGTCGGGAATGCGTTCAACAGTGTCAGCAAACGGGCAGTATTAGGCGCGTTGCTGAGGCTTGGAGTGGGGGAGGGTTTGGTTAACCTGGTGGAGGACTACCAGACGGGACGTGTGATAGTAGACACTAGAGGAAGGAGGTATGAGACGGAGGCTGGAGTGCACCAGGGCTCGGTTCTTGGACCGACGCTTTGAAAGTGTGTGTTTGATGATGTTTGTGGGATAGTATGTGAAAAGGGATGTGAGATCACGGTGTATGCGGACTATGTGAATGTGAATGTGAAGGTGAATATTTTTTCACTCGTGGTGCCATTTAACTTTAATGTTTTTTAGAATACAATGGAGCTGTCACTCCACACTTTTTCTCTAAAAGTACGTTTATTCTAATATTAATATATCATTTTTATTTTCGTTACCGTTATTTAATTCCTAGAATTCGATCAATGTTAATAACTTATGTGATTATTAGCATTTACATGATCAATATTTGAATAAAAATCTTTTGTTTTGTCCATTTGTTCAAACTTTAGCTTCGCTTATGCCAGTTACTTTTCTTTCGATCAGTTTTCATGAATTGAAAATTCTAACTTCAGCTCTTTTCGCATGGAATCAAAATATATTTCACTTTAATTCAACTAATTAGTACCTGAATATTTTAAAAGAACATCGGAAATGCAATCACTGAATATCAAAATTCCAAAGAAGGGAAGGTTTTTGTTTAAAGAGTTACACATTTTCAGATAGCGTATTCGAGTGAAGTAACATGTGTTGACATTCTTAGAGAATTCCCACGAGTTTTCAAACGACAAGATTTTGGTCTTAAAAGAGCATATGTGACGACTTCAACTAGAATACCACGCTGCAGTCTGGACCGTTGGTAGATCGGTCTGTAACGAAATACACTAGCCTTAAAAGTTGTGAGTATGACAAATGCTATGAAATTGAAAAAAATATATATAATAGATACTTCCGACATTAGGTAATAAGAGCTTAATTAACGTACTCTGTGAAATTTGCACAACAAGTGCGTAGCTGAAGTACGATAATAAAGCATTATCACACGTATATTGTACAAACTTCCATCTTCAACTATAAAATGTGAAAATAAACGATAATTGAAATTTAAAATTTGTTTTGACTTATTGAGAAATTCGGAGGGGAGAATATTTTATAGTACATGATTAAATTGTAAATATATTCACTAACCTGTTATTAGTTTAGATTGTGAAAGTGACAGATTTGAATAGCTTATTCAATTGACTGCAGAGCAGTAAGAAAAGTTAACTTGCTAATGATATAAAATGAAAAAAGCGGGATAAGTTTACGAAGATGAATGAACAAATAAAAACGAGGATGATGACATAAATAAAGTGAGATATAATATATATAATAAAGACCCAAGAGTTGTTGCTACAAATATAAGTGCTAAAGCTGGTATTGGTATTTTAGGAAGCCAAAAACCAAAACAAGGAAGACGAAAACAAAAGTATACAAGAAATGTCACACAAAAAATATTAAAGCAAATATGACTGCAGTAGATTGGATCATTTCAACCCCGAATGAGTTAGTTAACTTTCTTCAACTACATATAACTAATTATTTTCACTAATATACTTTTATTTGGTATTATGAACATTCTACTCACTTTTATTAAAAAAATGACTACTTACACAAGAGAAGCAAGATGGTTGTCAAAATCGGATGAGTAGATTCTTCTAATTCTTGAATATTTTCAGTAGTAATGTGAAAGAGTGACTAACAAGTTAAAATAGTTTGACAGATTCTTGAAAACGTATTGATAAGGGTACCAGGCTTCAGAAACATGTTTGTCCAAGGTTTCCGAACTGTGCCTCACTTTTCTTGGGTTACATTAGATTACATTGGAGTTGATTGGCTCAATTAACCGTACCACACTGCGACCCATAAGATCTTTTGTGTATACCCTACATTTATATTTGAGTCCAAAAGGACTACGCATTTGAGGAAGCCTATTATCCATTTCGGAGGTAGGACAGTAACCTGATCCGGCTCTAAGTAGACCTGCATAATCGCTGAATCTGCATGTTCCACTGTCCACTTTGCCTATATTACAGAGATGGTATCTGAGTGAGCAGTGTCCAGTGGCAATTCCTGTGATTACCCTGAGATCCGAATAAGATTTCGATTTCATCTGTACGTCAGTTACAGAATAGGTTTGAATATCTATTCGAATAAGGTTCGATAAACATAAATTGAACTATATTTGAGGCTTATGGTATAGAATTGAGAGACATCTCTTCTCTTGCGTCTATTAACCACCTCTGGTAGTGATCGGAAACTCAGGAATTCGACGTAGAAAACAGCATTGATACCACATGAAAAATAATAACCAGAAGCCTCATTCTGCGGGTCCATTTTTGATGAGGCTTTGAGTACGATAGCGACTTTGCTCGAAGCGAAGCGATAATCATCGGAACTTGTAGAAAAAATATCAGAAAAAGATACATTTACGTCAGAGTGAAGGCATCTTAACATCTCTTTCATTTATTACAATCTATTGTAACCACCGTTAAATATATTTAAGTTACTTATTGGTGAATTGAAGTTTCGGAGGAAAACACCCTGTAACTTAGCACGACGCCATGTTTTATTTTCGTTTTTATATGCCCATCTAGAATATTCACGAAAATTAATGAGACTCCAATAATTATAACCTTATTAAAGAATATTTTTTCAATGTGCTTTGGATTGAAATAAAAAATACTTTATATTGTTGAGCAGTGTACAACTGCCTACCCGCACAATTCACATCCACGTTCAGCTGTTCGTTGGCGATGTACGTGTATCCTGTCTTTGTAAAACAATTACCCCTATATTAGGTATAACTATTATAGCTTCACAAAGCTCTGATATGTCACCAATTTCAACACTGTTTCATGTTCAGAAGTTCGGAATGCAGACCGGAGTACTTTTGATCTTAATAGGGCTTTCAAGGTAGCAAATAAGGACAACTTTACAAAGCGTATGGGCAGCAGCATATCCTAAACAGATTTTTGTTGTAAATATTTAGATTGTAATCGGATGGATGGAGCGAGTGAAAATTACTGGAGAAAATTTTTTAATAGATAATGTATTTATATAGGGTGAACATATAATTTTTAACCTTCCGATTTTTATTTGTTATAAAATATTACAGGTCATTAGTTTATTTTAAAACAAAAAAACAAATAAAAATATACATTATTAATCAAGTAAAGTCTGTTCACACTAATAGTGGAATGATTATTCAATGCTAGTAATTTTTTAGTCAACCCACACGAGGGAGTTTTTTCATACTCAATAACTGTCATCTTAACATATAACATTTGAGTAATTTCTCCACAAATATGTAGAAATTTCACACATAAATACTAAATATTTCATGTAGAACTTGAATTTTGTAGGGTTTGAGTTGGAGAACTTTTGGAATTCTGGAAAAACTTGTTTTGACGATTTACAAATTTGATGCTGTTTTGTAATTAAAATTTTCGGATTTCTATGACAGTGTATCCCAAATTCGAGATGTTTCATTGGGATCTCGAAGACGGTGAAAAATAGGCAAACGATTAAGTTATTTCAAAGTTGCGCATTCCAAGGAACAATAATCAGACGCCATCAGATCTCAAATATTTCCTTTTGTTTTCGAGATAATTGATTTCTAGGATTTCTTCATTGTCATTTTTTATTGACTTCAACATCATGACGTCTACATCTCCATTCGACGTTTCGGTTTGCCACATTTATCATCAACTTAATTTGCGAACCTCCAGTTCTTTCAACTTTATAAGTCACTTATTTCATTGTGGTTATCATAATATGAGACGAATACGGGGCTTAGTCAGGCCTTCGCAGTAGCACAATATGTGAACTGAGGTTTCCTCATGTTCTTGGCAAAACCTGCATATGGTTGTGTCTGCCAATCCGATGCTGTTCATGTGTTTGTTAAGTCTTTGTCAGGAGTCCAACCAGGATCCTGATTGTTCTCCTACTCTGTCTCAGTAGGTACTCCGTGAATTTGGGCGAGGGTTCTTTGATGAACTCTTTGGCCTGCCTCATTCCACCATTCTAGAGTCTGCTTTTTCATCCAAGTACTGCTATTCGTTTTTTGCAGCGCTTTCACTATACCACAGTAAGTTTCTGGGCCAATGGAAGCACCTCGTTCCCCTCCTCGGCCTAGTGAGTCTACCTCTTCATTGCCCTTCAGATCCGAGTGGCCTGGTATCCTGGATAAGGACAATCTATCATGATTGTTCAGCTCTTGTAGCATCTCCAAGCAGTCCCAAACTAGTTTGGAATTTATCTGCATGGAACTGATTGCTTTTATAGCCGCTTGGCTGTCGGAGTGTATGGCAACGGTCTTTTCCTCAAACTCTTGCCTTAATAGCTCTCCTGCACAGTGCTGTATTGCTGCAACTTCTGCCTGGAATATCGTCACATGTTTGCCTAAGCACAGTGATACTCTTGTCTTTAGCAATCCTGCTCTTAAACCTTCCTTTCCGGTTTTTGAGCCATCTGTTCACAAGGCCATTTCTGCATTAATTGGAGGTCCTTCCTTCAATGCCTGGAGGCTGGAGAACCTATTCGTTTAATTCACAAACAGTCATCATCAAGCTCCTAATATATTTATAATTGTTTTCAATACGGCGCTGTGATTTATTTAATGAATTTTTGAAGATTTTTATTGTGATTGCCGTCATAACATCGACTGAAAAGAAGTTGAATATTCGTTTCGTATAGAAAACGCAATAATAACTTTGCAAATATACGAAAAATGAAAATTCCTTACCTATTATTTATATCATTAGATTAACCTGTAAATTATTAAGAAATGAAAATCTTGCATAATAATACAAAAAAAATTGGAGTGACTGTAAGATTTGCAGATTATTCAGAACTGTTTGTAAAAGTTTTAATTAATAATAAATTACAAGATACATAAGAATATGCATCGTTTTAAAATTATCGCAGTGGCTGTGACTGCTTCGTTCATAGAGATGTTTTTTATGCTATTTATTATGCGACATTTCCATCGTTCAGTACAATACGTACCTACTTACTACCTACCTGGTGCTATTTAAAAGTAGTATTACAATCCAAAATGGATTTAATACGCATCAGAGAAATGCTAACACCACTTCTGACAGATGTTATGACAACCATCACAATAAAAATCTTCAAAGATCCTCAAAAAAGACTACAATTCCGTATTAAAAATAATTATAATTACACCCACCGGCACGAAAACCGGAGCAGTTGAATATTTTTAAACAAACTTCAAATTTTCATGCTTTGTGATGTTTTATTATTATAATATCTTACACACAATAGAACAACATGTTTTACATATTTTCTAACAATAATTGAAACTTTAATTGAAGAAAAAAGTGTTTTTGAGTAAAAATTATAAATTCCATAGATCTTATTACTGCAAAGTGCATAGTTGGCCATGAACCCATGTCAACAATGCTGTTGTCATTGTTGTGAGAAATCTGACAGATCGAAACACGTTTGAAAGTTGTTCTGCGTTTATTTACTTATTGTATGGTGCGTTTATTAATCTGAAAAGTATGGATGTTAATCAAAACTCAGAGGCTGCGCTGCTTGATGACGGAAGAAGTGAACGATATGTTGCCCGAGAGTATCATGTCTCCAATAGCACTGTGCACCGTATTTTTCACGTTTTTTGGAAACTGAAGGTTACACCAGGCGCAGAACTAGCGCTCGTGATGATCGTTTTATCTTCTTTAAAGTCTGCGAAGTTGTCATGCTACAGCTGTTGAAATCGGAAATCGATTTCAGCACGTCCGGCAAACCAACGTAAGCGAACGGACAGTTAGACGACGGCTCGAAAAAGCCAATATTCGTAGACCTGCAACATTCCCAGAACGTCTTAGGCGTCATCGTGTTGCGCAACTTCAGTTTGCCAGAAATCATCAGCATTGGGGTGAAAATTAATGGGGGCGATTTCTGTTTACCGACGAGTCCAGATTTAGCCTGCGGTCTCAAGATAGTCGTGAGAGAGTATGGCGAAGGCCACACGAGCGTTTTGCGGAATGTACCTTCAGTTCTAGGGCAGGATACCAAGTGGGATCAGTTATGGTGTGGGCCGGAATTTCTCTGGAGGCACACACAGATTTGTACATCCTTCCGAGAGGATCCTTAACTGCTGCCAGGTACATTGAGGACGTTCACCAAGATTTTGTTGACCCTCATGTTGACTTTATTGGAAATGACTTTTTTCTGATGCATGATAATGCCCGACCTCACACCGCGAGAATCACTCAATAGTACTTAAACGAGGTAAAAATTCCAGTTATGGACTGGCCAGCGGTAAGTCCGGACGTTAACCCCATAGAACATGTTTGGGACATGCTTGGGCTAACGATCCGAAGTCGTGTTCCTGCTCATTTAACTTTAAATCAGTTGCGACAAGCTCTTTTAGAGGAATGGGAACTTATTCCACAAGCGGACATTCGCCACTTGATTTTAGGCATGCCAAGGAGGATACAGGCAGTAATTCGAGCACGTGGGCCCCCCCAGTTTTTGCTAGTCAGTTTTGATTTTGCTGATTTTGATTTTTTTGATTTTGCTGATTCAGTTTTGATTAATTTATGGTAATTTTTCCACAACACCAATTTGTGCGTTTTCTTCCTATTTTTTTAAATTGTTACAAAACACATTTTTTCTTCAATTAAAGGTTTAATTGTTGTTAGGAAATATGTTATTTTGTTTGTGTGTAAGATATT